>VZTF01000894.1:3351827-3733546 GCA_013397755.1 Cnemophilus loriae | reverse complement strand
CCCTTCCCACAGCCCTGTATGTCTCACTTTATCAGGAATTAGCATATATAAATATGAAAATGGGACAATTTCATAGCTTAACTCTTTTGGTACTACTAAAGTGCCAGTCATCTTAAACAAGCAGCTTGGAAGTGTTCACATATTTCAAGTATTCTCTTTTTCTATTTTTCAGTCTTTCCCAATATAAATTTTACTGTGCCTGTCTGCCTTAATTTTTATGTCCTTTTCATCTACTTTCTTTGAAGAAATTATTTTAAAATTGTTTTTACTGTACCTTACACAGTTTAAAGGCATCATTTTAATTCCTCTTTTGATTTATGACAAACACTTAGCTCAGTCTTGCTTCTTCTAAAGTAAACAGGAGTTCAAATGGTGTATCCAGAAGGCCCAGGAATAGCACTAAGCTCACATTTCTCAATGTGTATGTAGCTCACCACTGTGCCAGAGTGAGATCAAGCCAGGAATCACCCCACCATGCAACTCGATTTCCGCGTGAAGACAGACCAGGAAAGGAGCTGTAACGTATCTGAAAATACTCTTGATGAGCACACAGGGTAAATACCTTGTCTGTTAGACTGGCTTTATCCTTGGTATTACAGAGACAACTTTCTTTTGCTGATTCATGTGTTATCATTACATCACTTGGCTGAAACGCTTTCTGTCTTCTCTGAGTTTTGGGCTTGGGTTTTTTTCCCCTTGATGTGCTTTCCGTTTTCAATTTCCACAGCAACATGTTGATTCTTGTTAAAGTCTTGTTCCATCATTCATCATGAATTCACAAGGCTGCCCCCTGAACCTCATGCTCTGATTTTTTTTATTTTCAGCAGCAGGTGAACTAATATGTTTCGATAAAAGTAACATTTTGGCATCATAGGCTTCTTCTCAACTTGTGAACTTTAAGTCTTCATTTTGGTCTTATTCATTAGATCCTAAAATCATTCCTCAGCAAAAATTTTCATAGGATTCGAAGAGCACTTTCTCAGAATTAAGACTGTAGTTTCAGGTTTCTTTGACAGCTTTCCACTGCAAAATTTTACCTGAGTGATTAAGAAGGTGGGACATCTTTCCACCATATTTGTTCCATATTGGAAAAAAAAAAAAAAGAAAAGAAGCTGCTTTCCAACTTTGTTTCTTTTTTCCAGGTAAAATAATTTAATCTCTTATTTTATACACAGAGTTCCTACTAATATAATTAGGAAATGCGCATCCATTTAAGGAGTACTAGATTCTTTTTTGTTGTAAAAAAATAAGGAAATAAGACACCTGGTACATTAGATGAAGAAATAACTGAAATAAACTCAAGAAACCTTGGTGAATAACTTTCCGTCAAAAAAACCCTGAAGTGTCAAAGAATGATTGTGGATCTTCAGAACAAGCAAACAAAACAAACCAAAAACAAAAGGCAAAACCATAGAACACTGAAAGCAGTGTTTCTAATAGGCTTTTTGAGCATTAAAGCTCTTTTAAAAACATCAGTCACAACTGCATGGGCAGCTTCAGGAGTGACTGAACTTAAGCTCTGGAATCACAGAGCACAAACCAGTCTAAACTTAACCCATGCTGGGAGGGGATATTGCAACTTCTTGTAAATTCTAGACTAGTCCTCCTAGGGTGGTTCATTCCCTTCATTCTTTGAAGGTAGAAAACATAAAAAGTATATAGGGTGCATTAAAATAATAAGCCTTTAGGAAAGCATTAGTCAACAAATTATTGTAGAACATCGTTCCTCTAGATGTGAGTAGAGTGCTCTTTACAAGTAATTTAACTATCAGACTGTGAGAAAAAATAACTGATTTTCTGACAGTCAGTTTGGCTGACTCCCCCACCATCAGCAGATGCTCTTGCTCAGGACACAAGTCCTAGACTTTTTTTTTTTTTGTTGTTTTTTTTGTTTGTTTGTTTTTTGTTTTCACACTGTGTGGAATAGCATGACTGTAATCTTGACTTCTCATCCCTCTGGGCAGAGCTCCAACACTAAGCTCACCTCATGTGTCTTATGTGTGGCTGCCAGGCAGGTAAAGACAACTGTCCTTTTGAAATTACAAAGCAGATTTAGCAGCCTGTGAATACCTTGTTACTGAGACTGATACAGCCTCCTAATTTTTGGCACTGCTCCTTGGAGGAAAAAAGTAATCATGAAATACAGTAGGGATAATTACCAAATTGAGAAGAGAAAGCTTTCAGATGAGCAACAGGCATATTTTGGAGGAGGGAGAGGAGAGTGTTTGCTATTTTTAATTACAGCTCATTAGACACAGAGAATCAGCTCTCAAATCAGTGGGGAGACTGGCATTATTTCAGTAAAAGTCAAATGAAGTACCAAAATATCATATAAATCGGAAGTTTCTTTGCTCCGTTTTGAATTGTTTTCCTCTACAAATCTGCTTCTCTTGGCTGTGCCGCTTCATCATATAAACACAGTCTAAGTCAGATCTCTAGAGGGGAACATCTGATGCCGAAGATCCAGCACCCATACTATGAATTTGCTAATGTATATCCACCTAAAGGATCGGGAAAGGATTCTTTCAAACTTGCTTTAGTCTGGTGCTGTACATCAGAGCTGTGCAACAGAGCTCTTGTACCTTAGGGCATTGGGCCATAAGTTTAAAAATGTTTTACCTGGGAGCAGTGCAGGCTACGTGACCTCACATCACCTGTAACGTGAAGCAAAGTCTGGAAAGTGGAAATCGTTGTGATCTACTGCTCAAAAACATGATTTGAATCCAAATGAAAATGGTAGTATAAGTATAAATCATCTTAAATATGAATGGTCTGCAGCAAATTAAGGCTATAAAAGTTGTAGGCGAACTTCTGCAAGAATATGATCAGCAACTGGGAGAGATATGGCAGCTAATTTTTGACCAGGAAACGAGTAAGTGGGAGAATAGGAATCTGTGGTACAAATCCGACATTCATGTCCATAAAGATAAACAACTCCTTAAGTGATGCAACCATGAAATCACATCCCTGAAGTATTTCTCATTGTAATATAAGCACTACTTACTGAAGATTTGGTCTTTTGATGTCAATAAGAGCCTGTCATAAGGCAGTGATTATAGAAAATGATTTACGCTATTGCAACCTCACATTTTACATTCCCTATGTTAGCACTCTTTTGAGTCCCTTCTTTTTTTCTTTGTCATATATTTCTCCTTTTATTTGAAATGTAGAAGTTGATGGATTTGGTGTAAAATTGGTTTAATTGAGATTCCATTTAGATTCTACTCTACAGTATGATGAAATTCCAACTAGTCTAGCACAGTAATTAATTAGAAACCTGTTTAAGACGTGGAATGGTATGTCTCAATTTCTAAATTGCCTATCAAGAGTATTGTATGAAATTTTGATGTTTTCATGCGGAAGTAGTACTGATGTCTGTAATAAAATGCCTTTGGATCTGAGTTCAGAGAGTAATTCTGAGACTGAAAGGAAATGAGTCCAAGGGCTATATAAAATGTAAATCCTAACATGTACATTAATTCTGACCAGTTGTAACCTTTGTGTCTCTCCTTCACACTTTTTCCTCATGTCTCTTTCTTTTGTCACTTTCTCATTTGCGTGAAAGACTCTGCTACATGCATATGACACAAGATTTCTCTCTGAGAGATGAGAGAAACAGGTAAAGAAAGTACTTCCTTCACACGAGTTTTTCAGAATTGCCCTGCAACCCCATGTAGACAAGACATTCCTCATAACATGTTGACTCAGATTTCAGGAAGATGGGAAGCAGCAGAAAGTCTGACACAAAGCTATATGTCTACACAGAGCACTGGTCCAGTAATTTTTGGGAACATAATTGCCATAATATCCATCTATAAGAATTTATTGCAGGAAAGATTATGCTGTGCAGATGCTATTAATCCATTGCCATTGAGAGTGCAATATTCTTGCCACAGCCAAAAGGGGATCAATAAACGTATTTTAAACCAGACTCAGTGTTGGCTTTTTTAGCTACAGTTTGCTTTCCTCACAAAACTCTTAAGCAAATAGCATTTTCTAGGCTATGCAAAAATAGGCATCTCACATGAGTTAGTTGACTTCTTGTTCAAAGCTCTAGAAACTGACTAATTTAAGTAATGTTAACGCAAGGAAATACTTTCAATAATTGTTGATCATGTTTACACTCATTCTCTTGAAATTCCAACAGAAATATAAAGTGCCTAGCACCAGAAGAACAATATTTGCATGATATAATTATTTTTCCACATGAAAGAAAAAAATGCTCTGCAGAATTAATGGTGTTGCAGAGTGAGCAGACAACACGATGAAACTGAATAAAGGTTATGGGGCAATGATAGGTATTGATGGCATGTGTTGCAGCAAGATGACGCAAAGTTCAGCTTTTCTTTTTTGTGCCTCCCCTCAGAGTACAAAGTAATAATTTTAGTCCTTTGAAACCAGCGGGCCTCCAACTAAGATTTTCAGGAAGCTTTGAAAGGAAGCAGAGATTTGTTGTAGGCACTTTTGGCAGAGGTGAGAAACCTCTTAATGGAGAAGGGAGTTACAGGGAAGTTGTTCTTCATCATATACACATAAAGCAAACACCATCTTTATTGTCATTTAATTTTTCTCTCTTACTATATCTTTGATATAGTAAGATAAGCATTGGTGTTTGGTGCACTAATTTAAGTTTTCTGTTAGTTTTTCATTCGATAGTCGTGCTTTGAGCGTGTCTATAGACAAATGCCGTGGTGTAAGGGAGCCAGTGCACACTTAAAACATTAAAAACCTTTTACTAACTTCTACAGCTTTCCCATTACCTACTCTTCTCAAAGCATGCTATGAATCAAACCCTCTGTTTTCATGGTAAAGTAGTACTTTTGAAAGGTAATTTAGAGGCTGAAATCTTCTATTGAGCTACATAGCAGAATTAGTAATAATTGTCCAATTTTGCCCATTACTACTTGTCCAATTCACTGACTGGATTGACTGTTTTCAGAGCAAAACTGTCATTCAGATTGGAGACCTCTGCAATGGTTACTCTGTCCTTCCTACACTTGAATAAAATATGTGCTACTAATTCTAAATTCCTCGTGTATTTATGAAATAAAGATTATTGCTGGAGCTCAAATCTCTTCTGTCCTACGGTATTAGTTCAGTTAGCTAAGTCTTTACCTACATGAGTCTCTCAAATATAGTAGCTGTAAACCTGCATTATCAGATATTTTCTATCATAGCTTTAATTTTCTGTCTAGAAAAGGGCTTTGATGATTGAGACTGACAAGGAAGATACCAGTTCTTTTCATTTGTTTCATTGACTTTTGTAAGACATCAGCCAGGAAGTGGAGCTACATCTGTGATTTATAGATACACTAGATCTACAGATTCTATGTAGATTCCCACTTAGGTGAATTTAAAGTATTGTCAGCGTGCAGTTCTCAGAAGTAGCTGTGTCACAGCTGTTCTGTTGTGGGTTATTCTCATTAATGATAAATTAATAGCATGATAAAAATACCTGGGAAATAATATCAAGAGAGATCAGAAGTCATTTCTGTGCTCTATGACATAGATTTAAAGGGAGAAAAAAGATCCTTAAGTCAGTGGACTTCAGATGTATAGAATAACACAAAGAGTTTATATGCATGTGGAAATGCCAAAAAGGAGAAAACTATTTTGAGCAAATAATGTTAAATCTAGAAGAAATACATCATGTATCATTCCACTAATATTTTCTCTGAGAAAATAACTCTGTGAGGGGCTAATCCCGTTCTCTACATATACAAAACTCCCTTCAAGTCAGTGAGAGTTTTGCTGGTGTTAGAACTGCCTGATTGGTATCCAAATTTATTCCGATTTACAGTTAGAAGTGACTCCTAATCTTTCCAGCAAAAATACAACACTTAGTGGTCCCGAATTCAGTGAAGACATCCACATAGACAGATTCTTATTTACAGCCAGAGTGATTTACAGAAGAGAGACTAAATCTGCCATTAAGATTGTTGACACAGCCTTCCTCAAAAGCAGGCCAAGAAACATTAACGTAAAACTCTCTTCTTATTACTGAGTGTTGTTTATAGCTGTTCTGACGGTTGCTCGCCTCATATAGATTCAGTACAACTACTCATGAATTCATTCCCCAATGCCAATTTTTGTGCTTTATTTCCCTTTCTGTTAAAGAGGCCTAACTGCAGCAAAGCAAATATTCTTCTGGTACTGGGAATATGGAATTTATATAAAAATTCCATGAGAAGCTTTTATATATAGGCAGGCCATCAGCTTAATAAGATTATAAACTCTGCTTGTTTCATTAAGCTGCAAGAACATTCCATTTGCAGTGGCTTTTCTGGACGCTGTGACAGCGTACCATTGCGCATGAACTTGTGCTCTGAATAAGAACTCCGAAGCAATTTTAAAATCTTTTACAAAATCCTCTTGCATATTCCAGACAAATTTTATTCTCTTGGCATTGTCAGAACAAGTGATTAATTAAAATAAACAAGCAACATACCAAAACAGACAAACCAAAATGAAACTCCCTACCACATTACTAGAAAAAGAAACCGTAACTTGTTTTATCTGTCCACCATCAATAATTTATCTTATATGGATAAAATATGCAACTTTGGTAAAGAAACAGAAAGAATAACCATGACACTTCATGCATTTGTAATTTTGAAGAAAATGTGGCAATATTTTCAGCTAATAGCCTGGCTATATAACTGAACAAATAGTTTTTGAATAAAGTCTTTCAAAAACAAGGGAGAGTTTTATACACCATTCTTCTAAACTGAAGAAGCTTTATGATATGTTAGGAAAACATTTTTTCCCCCTAAAGACTCAAGAACTATTGGGATGACTGGTCTTCTTTCAAAAGAAAATACCATCCTATCTACAATATCTTTGTGATATGAGCACTCCTCAAATATGGGAGAAAGTTTAAATTACTCTGCCTCAGGAGACTTGAATCTTCATTTTCAACAGTTTGGCTAGTGCTGCAATCACAAAACTGGGAGGATTTTGGAAAGGAAATCCTTGTTAGTCCTGCCTGTTGAATTATTAAATATTCACAAGGACAAAGACTGTGAATGTAGCTCTGCACCAGCTAGGACACTTCCTGGACTGTATAGGGATGTAGTACAGAAGACCTGGGCTTAAATCCTCAGGTTTTTGCATTAAGAGTTCAGTGAAAGCAGACATTTGCCCCTGGATTTTAAAGCTGAACTTTCAGCCCCTAGTGAATTTGAAACAAAAACACCTTGAACAGTCAAGTTAACTCCAAGCATATTCTAACTACAGCATCAACATCACCCAGTATCAAGCGATGACTCAGAAATTTGAATGGCACCTGTCCCTATGAGGACAATGCACATTCTTTCTGTTTTCTGAGTCCTCCCTGTAAATATAGACCATACATAAATGGTTATTATCAATGAGTTTGTTTATATGCAGTCAGGATACTACCTATGATATCATGTACCATTATTGTATCTCAGAACAAGCTGGCCTTATAATTGCACTCCTGGTACCATACGATGCTTTTACTTCTGTTGGAGAATGTTATAATAAATACCAAACTGATCATTGATTCTTTGCATGAAGTCTGTATTTCTTGGGCAACATGTTCACTTTTATCCCACTGCAAGACATTCATTCAAACAACAGTAACCCTTCTGGGTGCAGAGTAACCAATTACATCGAATTTTGTGAAATAAATTACTTTTTAGAGAGTAATGTATAATTAGAAGATAATGTAAGGTGTAACCTCTGTATTTAAAAAAACTACTGTTGCACCTAAAAACCCAAACCAGCTTGAATACTTCCTTTCTCCAAAGCAAATAATTAAAAGTTAAATCAGAGAAGCGTGGTAAGTTATGCAATTAATTATTGGAGGAGCATCTGGATCTTGAAAGATTTAGCAAGCACAAGGAAATAATTGCAGTAGGATCTTCATTAGGTTTGATACATTTTGCATAACTTTTTTTGCTGTTAAATTAATCATTGCTATTTGTCACTCAGATATTTCTGAAGTAATTAAACTACAACATATCCTGGCTTGGTCCATGATATACATCCATAATGCTGAGGTCAAATTCTGTGATATTCTTGCTTATTTCTGATTTATGTCAAGGCAGAAGCATGGTTTTTGTATGTGTTCTCCACATCTCTGCTGAGTTTGTAAAACATGCTGAGCACAATGAGCTAGATCACGCCTGCTCTTTAAAATGTGATTTGCAGAATATTTAAGAAAAGAAAAAGAATGGACTAAGTACTGCATTTTTTACTCATTGCTAGAAGCATCGTCCATATCACAACAGTCAGTTTGTATTACAGTAGTGTTGAGCTATATGTTGAATTTTGTTTAAAACTCCATTGCTATAATGAAGGATGATCTTTAATTTCAAAAGTGTAGAAAGAGAGTGAAAGAGAACAGAGGAGGCAGAGCCACAAGCCATATTATCTGTGAAAGCTATATTTAATATAGGCCTTGATAATTAAAAGTTTTCTGACAGCTCTGCAAAGCATTCAGATCATCAGATTTAATGACTTTGGGGCACCTAAATTAGGTATTTCAAGTTTGGGAGCCTAAATTCAATCTACGTGACCTAATTTGAAATCTGTCATTTAAATAGGGGTGATCAGAATTTCTGAAAAACAACTCTCGTGTTTCAAGACTCAAATATGGATTGAGATCCCCAGTTTTGAGACCTATATTCAGTTATTTTGCACTAGATCATGATGTTCTTTCTTTTAGAGCTGCAGAGAATGTGGAGGGAACCAACAGTGTCTACAGCAGCATTGCAGGGGCATATCTCTATTCAGATCTTGGTTTTGTAAGAATGGATTAGTTTCTGTTATTTTTTTCCCCCTGTTCCCTTGAAGTGAAACAAGAGGGTATTTTTTAAAGGTGATTTATGACATTAGAGGTGTACTATGAAATTCTTAAAGTTCTTAGAAGATACGTATCGAAGAAAAGGGGAAAAAAGGCTCTTTTGTCAATCTTGATAACAAATGCTATATCTTCAGAGCTTTTAACAGGAATTGTAAACAGTGAGATAAATAGTTGCTATTGACAGGAAGAAGTAGGGCACAATTTTTAGACAAGTCAAGGATTAATAGAATCAAGGAAATGTGACAATTACGAGACATTAAATGAGGACATTTAACATCTATTTAATATCTTTTATTAAACAAGATAGATGTGTCAGCTATAAAATATTTTATACATCATAACTGTCATTAGTATCTTGTTGATAGAGATTCTTGTTCATGGAAAATAAATCAGAGGAAAGTTTCAAACTATCAGGAAAACAATGTTTTGAATCAGACAAGAAATTGGAATAAAGTAGTGACAGTTCTGTCCCATTAAAGATGATGTTTTAGTCTCTTCAGAAGAACATTATTGGATGTGAATATATTCAAGAACAAGATGAAATACCTGTAAAGATCCTCTCAATTCCTAGGTTATCCTTGTAACCTGGAAGTTGCCTGCTTGAGTTTTAGTTATGAAAAGCACCTTTGAAAAGCTGCTCAGTGGGCTCACAGGGACAACCAGCCTATCCTTCCCACATTTAGGGATTCTTAAGGGCTCCTCCCAAACTTGAGAGGCAACTTGAACCTGTTTACTTTATAAGGCAGGCAAAGTTTTCCATTCAATAAAATTTTGGCTTAAAGCTCATTCCAACTGCAAAATTCTGTGTTAGCCATGGGAATAAGCACAAAGTATCAGTCTGCTTAGATTTCAATAATTTATCCTCTGAGGCACCCAATGGATAGCGAGTTTAGACAAGTAGTTTGAGGGAATGTTTAAACAGAACTTTTCCACATGTTAAACAAACATTGATGACTGACAGTAAAACATAAGTTAAAGTCATAAGAAAAATAACCACAGAATCCATTCCTGTGATAGAGAGCTTTGCAAAGGTACATGAAATCCCATTTGAAGCTAAACAATGTAGCCCATTACTGTCAGAATTTCTTCTCTTTTCTTAGCCATAGATACTATTTGACTTGACGCATTTTAAAACAATATTTTTGCATAGCTGTGAATTGCTTGGCCATAATCTGAGCTTCCCACTATGGGGAAGCTTATCAAGTGACATCTCGATTGTTAACTACTCTGTCAAGATGGGAGTATTTGAAAATGTAATTAATAGCTGGTTTTTGTGGTAATTTTGGGAGTTTTATCCTGTATTTCCAGTCAATTGCTTTGAAACATATTTCTTAGTCACCTTTGCCTAGAACTTCCCTTTCCCCTCTCCTTGATCTTTCAAAATGAGGTCAAACTTGAATTTTAGGTCACAGTGGAGAAGTACAAAAACCAGTAACTACTTCACACTGTGCCTGATAATAATAGCTTCATTTATCCACCAATTTGATGTTTTATCAAAGAGCTGAGAAGCAATGAGTTTCATACTCAATAATTATTAGAAAAAGGCACATCATTTTGATTGAAAAATAATTCATCTTATCAATATATGATAACCTGAAGACTTCAGTGTTACACCAAAACTTTATTTATTATTTCAAGTTCAAGACCTTAACATTCTAGAACTAGAATAGCTTTTGGATATGTTTTGCTTGTTTCTAAGAGCAATCAAAGCAGTTTAAACTCAGCTAAGATACTTCTACAAACTGCTCTAGTACCATAGCAGTGTCTTCAGAACTCTGAGTGCCTATTGGCACTCTACTGGTCTCTCTTCATGCAACATTTTGTATTTGTACCCTGGTGGAGAGGGCCCTGCCAACCAAGGCATGAATATGCATGGCTTTGCCACCCGCCAGTCCCCTGCAATGTTCCAGCAGCAACTTCCAGAATGAAGTTGTTTATGGGAACCAGAAATTAAATCGGGTTAGCTCATTTCAAGCGATAGTCAATACAAAACAGAGGGCAGCTCAAAATGAAAAACAGAAGCAGCTTGCTCCTTTCTAGAATCTCACAGACCCATGGGTAAGGGTCCTAGGTGCGACTGCCATACTGATATTAAAGACAGAAACTGGGGAGGTAGTAAACAAAGCAAACAAGAACTCCAAACCCTACCCCAAATTCAGATCCAGGTTCTAAGAAGGGCTTCAAAATGTAAAATTATAGGAACTTGAAATTGTCCTTTTAATTTCAGTATTCAATTATTATGCTTTCACTGGCTCTTATGAAAGAGAAAGAAAGAAAGGCATAACTGAGGCTGGAAGACTAGAAGAGAAGAGATGAGGAAAGCACAGTCCTGTTCTCTTTGTTGCACCTCTTTGCTATAGAAAACTCTCACTGCTTCTTTTGCAAACTTGAGAGAGGTCAAAAAAGAAGAACAAATGTGACCCCTAGAAAATAATCTCTTTCATCCCCCTTGCCCTGCTAAGGATACACTTCTTGTCTTGCAAATGGAGCTGTTTGACAATCATTGCTCTCAGTGTCTGGTTAAGCTTCATCTTTGGTTCTAACAACTAGTGCACTTTTGACCTCCCTGTGCTGTCCTAGACATGCAGTGGCAAAAAAGGTCAAGGAAGAACTTTTCCACAGAGGTTATCGCCTGGCAAACCTTTTCCTCTGGGCAACCTTAGAATCTGGATATTGGCCTTATTGGACTGATTTTAAGAAAATTCAAGGTTGCTCCAGTGTAAGCAAAGACTGTCGCTCTTCTACTATTGCTGTGGAGCCCCATACTAGTCCCCTGTCTGAGACACACTTTTTTTTATCCTTTCTTCCATGTATTTATAGTCAGCTTTCTGTGCCTTTCAAAAGGGAGGGGAATAAGAGTTTTTTGTTCTCTGCAAAAGTACAAGCTTGTCTAGCCGTGGTGAGAGCAAAGAGGCCAGTAATGGTTGGGACAGGAAAAGTAAGTGCACTTTTTGGAATTACTAAATTATTCAGCTGCCCAGAGTTCATATACAAGCACTAGAAATACACAGAGTATTAAATATATAAAAACATTAAAGCTTCTGTTTTTACACTAATAAAAACTAAGCCTTTCAGAAATGTCTTCTATAAATACTCTTAACTCTTAGGTTGTAAAACAAGTTTAATAGTGCAATAACAATTTCATTTTTGTCTTAAAAAATATTAAAAGCTTAGTCTTGCGCAAGTGGCCAGGAATTGAAATCCAGGCACTAGTCTATCTTCTAATCTAGGAGAATTATCTGAAAGATCCATTTAAAGATCTTTCCCTGTAATTGTTTATTTTTTTCGTGTTTATATTCTAATACACATGGTATGCTACAAATAAACTTGGTCTCTGTCATTAGTACTAAAGGGCAATTCATCGTGTGTTACTGCACTGTCCATTTAGCAACTTGAGCTGTGAAAAGGATCTAAATTCTGCAAAATCTAGTGTTGGCAGCAATAATCATAAATTGCAATGCAAATTAAAATATATAGCGAGTTAATGATCATATTATTTAATTGATAAATTTCTTTAGAACACAGGCATTTATATTTCCTTTTCCCAAAATATTTACAACAGTAGAAAGTAAAGATTTAATTATGAAATAAATCAAGTTTTAAACCTTCTATTTCTAACTGAATCTTGAAACAGAATTCTATGTCTAGAATGAGATAATGAAAAATAGTAAGTAATATGCGACTTACCATAGCAAACCTACCATAATTAAAATGCTAGAATGCTACTTAGCCAAAAGTATTGACAGATGATGAAGTATAGTCTGGATAAAACTGCTATAGCACAAAATCCCTATGCCTTTTTTAAGCAGACAGTATGAAAAGGTGTTCAAAGATTTGTACTAAGCAAAGGCACTGAATTACTTCTTTCAGTCATTTGCCACACTTCAAACAGGTGCTGACCATCTGATTCTTTAGGCAGATTCATCCCACTTCACTGGCACTTTTATGAGTTCATATTAGTTGTTTCTGGTTTCCACCTACGTAATGAAAAATTATCTTGCATTAAGACTGGCCATTTATGGGGCCACTGTGGCATTGTTTTACATCATAACAATACTGCCTTTTTAAGCAACTGTATCTTAGTCTCAACCAGTTTCCCATATTTTATCTTTTGTCACCACTTATTTGTTTATTCATACGTTGCTTTACCCTAGTGAATATAAGACCTCACCGTCCAGCTTCCACTTCCCAACACTGCAGAGGAAGAAATACTCAATGATCTTTTCCCCCTTTCATTCTAACCATGTTCTCTGTGCTGAGAACAGAATTTCCTGATATGCAAAACAAACCATGAGAGTCTGTAGCCTGCTTTATGGTGCAGGCATTACTAGTAGATGAAACAGCCAGAGCTCCTTCTTCAGAACCACTATTTATGGATCCTTGTGTAGGAGCAGCTTGGCTTCTGGTCACTAATATTGTCACAATGAAATTACACTTAAGGACTTCAGACCTATTTTTAAAAGTGGATGGGTATAAATGGAAGAACTTTATACTACGTAGCTTTGCTTCTTTTTAAAATTTGGCTGATGAGAAACGTATAATGTGTTTATTTGAGAGAAGGGGGTTATTTGTTTTGACTTTTTAATAACAAACAGACATTCTCCCAAAAATTACATTATTGTTACCTCTAGTGCAAGGCCAAAATAACAATATAGTCACAAAAGAAGGACTGGGGAAAATTACTCAAATGAGATGTTCATTTGAGTATTTTGGTGTGTTGCCTCATTGGTAATGAAGCATAAGATAAGGACATTTTTATCCAAACTGATGTTTCATCAAATAATATTGCAAAGATGATATATTTACTGGGTAGTTTTTAGATTCAAGTATATAGTTGTAGACATTGCAATAGTTCTTTTAGTAGCCTACACCTACCTTGAGAAGTGTTTTCCTTTGTTGTGCAGAAGCCATACCAAATCACTCTACTCCATGTGCTGGCTCATATACATCACTTATCAAATTCTACTTTCCAAGGAACTGATCTGTGATTTCATTCTTTCCTATTAAAGATTGTCAGCTGCCATTCACCAGGGTGTCTGGGAAGTTTCTTTCACATTTTTAAGCCTTTGTTTTCCAGCGCAACACACATATTCAGTGCTGAAAGTCAAGCTTTTCCCCAGAGGCCCATTCTTCCACAGCACCAGATCTCTACGTGTTTGTTGCAGATACTAAATAACTGCAGTTCTAATACCTCTAAAACTGTCATGTCAAACTTCTTTTTAGAAGAGCCGGATGAACTCTCAGCTCCTGTTCACAGAAGCCAGGGTTCAGGTGCAGATCTGTTTTGATGAAATCTCAGCCTCTGTTCACAGGTGCCAGTTGCAGAAGGTGAGACACGGCAAACCAAGAACATTGTTCTGGCAGTGGCAAGAGTGACAGGAAGTAGGTTCCTGATATTTCTTTTTTGTCTTTGCATAAACTTCATGAGTTTACAATAAAAAATAATTATTAGAATGTGGATTTCTAAAATTAACATGAGCCTTCATCATATCATCATTTTAATTTTATGAAGCTGAAGACATGCTTTGAGATATATTTCATTCGTGTGTTTACTGTCACAGTAAGGATCAGAGAAGGTAAGTATTGTTGATCACCATTGAAAAACCATAACAAAATAATTTTAGTGTATATCATATTCTAAAAGAACTACCTGATATTTGTGTGAGGATATACAAGTTGGCTTGCAGTTGAAGCTATATGGGTTTTTTTCTAAGAAAATTTTAAAAGTAAGAATTCCAGCTGCATGCAAAGCATGGTTTCTCTCCGGGCTTGTTTTAAAGACTCATGAAGTAAAAGTCCTGGTATGGCATTGTCTTGAATGAAAAAAAAAAAGTGCTTATTATTGCATAAAACTTTCAAAGTACCATGAAAGTCTAAGACAAATATAATAATTATTATTGTTTTATCACCTCAAACATGTTGTTGTAAATGTCATTATATCAGATGAGTTTGAAAACAGTTTTCCATTTCGCACTTTATTTGACAAGGTGATTCATTGTGTAGAGGAGTTTAAGACATCAGTCCCCATGGAAAGAATTGAGTTGTACTGATGTGCTCGTGAGCATTCCTTCATCAAGATATATGATTAAAGAAGGGGTATTCTTCTGAAATATTGTTACCCAATTGGCCTGAAATATAAGTGTTTTCTTTACTGAAATATAATTTATCACAGTCAACTCTGTCTAGCTAAACGTGTATATGTTAAATGCAACATATGAAAAGCTGGTTATAATTATCCACAAAATCATATTTGTGTTAAATTTTTATGCTGCAACACAATAGCTTGTCAAGTAATTAAAATAATTTGGTTCTGACACCACATCTTTATTTTCAACAGTAGAATGATGAGTAAGGAAAAGATACCCAGACATTTTCTATGCCTTTTTTATGTGCCTTGCGTCTGTCACTGGCTCATTTTTGACTGCCTCAGAGAAAGACAGAAATCTTCCATCTTGCTTTAGCCATTTTTGCATTGAATTTGGGAAATATCCTGTCCTTCCAGCAGACAACAGATTTCATCACGAAGAATGAAGTTTGCTCTCCACTGTCATTCATTTGGACTAACCTCCTCTCTTGGCACAGCTGCCTATTCTATATTTATACTCCTTTACAATCCCACTAAGCTATTTGACTCAATAATTTAGTGAAAAAATTCCACAGATTAATTCTATATCATGTGAAGGAGTATAGTATCTCCTTCTGTCGTGCCTGAATTCTCTACCAGTCCATTTCCATGAGTGACTTGTTATTATTATGTGGCTAGGAGAAGAAGAAAGACAGATATGTCCTAACCAAATCATTCATTATTTTGAAAGCTATCATGTCTATTATGTTACAAAATGCTATCAAATAGTTATAAACTATAGGCATAACTCAACTTTCCTTCTCACTCTCCCTCCATTCTTCTCATTTTCCTTTCCTTTCCTTTCCTTTCCTTTCCTTTCCTTTCCTTTCCTTTCCTTTCCTTTCCTTGCCTTTCCTTGCCTTGCCTTGCCTTGCCTTGCCTTGCCTTGCCTTGCCTTGCCTTGCCTTGCCCCTTGCCTTGCCCCTTGCCTTGCCTTGCCTTTCTGCCTTGCCTTGCCTTTCTCACATATTTTACTTCTACACTGGCAACATTTACATTTCCAGATGCAGTATATGGTAGGGCTGAGGACTAAGCTGCTGATACACTTGCTGCCTTTGTCTTCCCAACTTAGTGTGGCCACAAAGAGTAGTGAGTGGCACAGAAATATGTACTAACAAATTACAATTTGACTTTTCTCACAGCTGTCAATAATTATTAAGAACACATCCCTCCCTCTCCAAAGAAATCACACAGATACCCCTCCCCTTCCAAGAAGAAACCGCCTCTTCAACACCCTGTGTTTAATGCAATCAAATGCTAATTAACTGACAATGGTACACCTGATTGATATGCTTGGCATAACTGAACAGCAGATTCAAAAAAATGAGTATTCATGAATAGTATCACGTTACACTTTTCAATAACAAGTCTAGCAATAGAGATAAATCTCTTTCAAAACAGTGAATGCTCCTATCATTCTACAAATACTTTAAGCAAAGCTAGCTCCCATCAACCATCCTTGAAGCTCCACCTCCTCCTCTGCTTCTCTCTTCTTTTTCATCAATCGGCATGACATTTGCCGATCTGAATCCTCCCTCCAGCCTAGCTGGCACAGCTTCAGCATCATGTATCTCCAGTAATATTTGTACTCTAAAATTACTGAGTTATACAATTCTAACTTCACTTTTAACTTAGCTTATTCCCCCACTCACCAGAAATAAAATAACACTATTTCCTATTGCAAAAGAAATTCCATTTTTAAAGCACTGAAGCACTTAGAATTCCTCCTGCCAGCCACTGTCTCTTCACTCCAAGCCACTATGGCTCTGGTGCCACTTGCCCACCATTTAAAGCATTACCTGTAAATTGTCTGTTACAAACATAAGTTGCAAACCCTTCATTTAGTTCCTGAGTTGTGCAAGAAGAAAAGGCATGAGTGGAGAACTGTTCTGCTTGGAAGACCAGGGGATAAGATGCAGGAATATATAAAATGAGCAGCAGCAGGTTTGAGAAACATTTATGTTCTCATTTAGGGCAAACTCCTTACAGAGGAAGCTTTCTTTAGTAGTCATATTAATAGTGGAAAAATGAGCTCTATGTGCATGAAAAGCTTTTTAAAGGCTTTGCCTCCACAAAATATGGCCAAAAGCAGCACGGATCAGTTAAGCTGGCATAGATAGCAACCCAAGAGTTCTGTGATGTTGGATTGTTTTTTTGATTCATGTGACCATTTCAACCATTGAAAAGACATTTCCATAACCTTCTCAGCACTCTGAAAAGCCCTGCTTTGAGGTAAGTAAAGCAAAAACTGTAGAGAGGCACGGATTTGTCTAACATCAGCATGTCAGGATAAATAATGATCAGTTAATAGAACTAGAATAATGCTACTCAACTTGGAGTATTCTTGATCGAACTACTGGCAGGGACTACTAGGATTTACTGAATGATTGCTCTTTTGTTTTCCTTTTATATTTTTTTTTGTCTGACATTGTGTATTATTTAAAATCTGCTTGCTACAATTTCTTTTTCAAGGTTGTTAGAGGCAGATGTTTCTCAGCCCAAATTTGGTCCACTTCCTTATGAAGGAACAACAAAACCCATGCCCTCCAAAGTGAATTCTAGGTTCAGGTTTTTTATTCAAGAGCTACACAGCAGAAATTCAGGTATATATGCACCATAGCCTGTATGAGAAATTGACATACCACCTTGCCTAAGGGCATGTTATTTTCAGTACCATTTATCTCCCTGTGAAAAAAGAGGAAAAGGTTTGGAATATATGGTTGATGTTCACTAGCAGTTCTTCCAAAGTCTGATCTTTTTCAGTCTGTAAATGAAGTGCATCAAGAATGGTTTGTGTTTTTCCACAGTTTCTTGGAATCTAGTCAAATATATTTTCCTTTCCGTGTCACTCTCACAATGTTTGGAAAATGCTACAACTAGATCCTTGCTGCATTCAAAACATCCTTACACTAATTGCAAGAAGGAGAAAAATGTTTAAAGTATTTCATGTGTTTTAAAGATTATTTTCCCTTCCACTCCCAGAATGTCACAGAGACATGGGCTTAACACAAGGCAGAGGTAAAAACATTTACTTAACTGTTCTTTTCATACCATATTTAATTTAATTTTAATCATGATATAATTCTGTAATTCCTGTAAATTTTAATAACTAGACAATATTAAAGTATAATATCTCAGTAATATTTGTAATCTAAAATTACTGATTTATACATATCTAACTTCAGTTTTTACTTAGCTTATTTCTCCACTCACCAGAAATAAAGTAATACTTCTTTCTAGTGCAAAGGAAATTCCATTTTTAAAGCACTGAAGCACTTAGAATTCCTCCAGTACATCGACTTAAGCGATGCCAAGTTCACTTATGGCATAGTCCTTAACAACATTTCTAATATCAAGGATGAACATGTATTTACTGAGCAAACAGTAGTCACATGAAAAATGTAAGCTTTTCAGGTTGGTAGAAAAGGCATAAAAGACAGGGCGACTCTGAAAAATCAGACACACAGCACTGAAGGCAATACATCAGATGTCGTTTGTTGGCCAAAACCCCTCTCAAAGTGATGCTATTATTAGGAATAAGTTTGTAAAAACTTGTCAGTGAAGGAGATTGACTTGGCTAAGAACTTGACATCGCTGTTAATCCTCTTGAGCCAAGTACGGTCTGGCCTAAACATTAATAACCCCTTTTCTGTGTACAACAGCACAGAAAAATTTACAGCATTGTTCCCGATGTCTTCTGGCCAAAAAAAAAAAAGACCAAAAAACCAAAAGCAGCCCTCTTAGCAGATACATGTTATTCAAAATATGTTGTTTTCGTCATCACAAGGGAATTGGAGTGAAATGCTAAAATACGTGGTGTGGAAGGCTATGTCATCTGTGCATCCTGTTACCAAGGAGGAAGGTCAAGATGTTTTCTAAATGACAGCGACTCTTTATTTGAGTTTATTGCAAACCAAACAGGAACAATTTCAGAATATTTTCATGTGTTTGTGTGCTGATGTTTACACATGTATACAATGAACAGCACAAACAACCATAAGAGCATGGAGACACCACCTGACTTTCCTACCAGCACAGTGGTACAGAGGCGGTGTTCCACTAAAAATCTTTTACTTATCTTGGGAAAAATACAAACCATTAATTGAGAAACACTGGGGACATGGCTTAGAAGACTATCCATATCTAAAACTAACATGATTGCAAAAAACATTTTAAATTGTAGTCCCAGGCATGTGTTTTAGCACTGGCATTAGTGTGCACTCCGTTTGCTTAGAGCTGGAGAGCTCTGGCTCTCTGTGGGAGGAATGTGAAGTAGGCAGGAAAAGGAGATCCATGTGTCAGGGCCATTGCTGTCAAATGGCCTCCTCACACATTGCAGATGTTCAAGCATGAGCCAGGGAGTGTGTGGAATGAAAAGCAGCCTATGGAACTTTAGTAGGGAATAAATTCTGCAGAAAGCTTCTTGCAGCATTCTTCTACACCACAAAAGAATTTCACCAGCAGGGAATGAGTTCTATACAGGACTCTCCGCATGGGCTGATCTTAGAGGTACTCTTGGTATATCAGCAGTAGTTTTACACTATACCAATATTTTCCTTTAGGAAATTGCAAGTTCCAGCACAATATGGCCATAAGCATGACTTACACTAAGAGATGAAACAGTTCTGTGGAATATATGTATCAGTGCTTTACTTTAGAAATCAATTTTTATTGACAACAAACTCAATTCTGAGAATACAAATTTTAAAAGGGTAAATTTCCTAGCCAAGAAAGGAGTAGTTGATAATAATGGGTCTTGCGTCACAGTCATAAAAATGATGACTTTATCTCATGAGACCAAATAATATAGATCCGGGATTACTAGTTAAATTAAAATGTTCCAATCCCTCAGAGAGGAACCACAGAAATTTGAGCTGTGACCATATAATATTCCAGATATTGTATGATGAATATGTGGTTTATTGATTTGACAAGTAATACTGTTTTCCCCCAGGAAAAAAGTGAATTTGTGGCAAATGGCCTAGTAGAATGTACAAGTAATTGATGGAGTTCTGCACAGTCTGTTGGGAGAGATGACAGATCTGGAAAGTCTCTGAATTATTAGTTTGCCTGTTGTCACAGTGTAAGGTATGACTATAGTCAAAGTAAGTTTAAAAAAAATACAGCATAAACCAGAAAATACTAGGGAGAAAAGAGGAATAATTTTAAATTCAATTCCTCTGTCAGGACCATTTAAAAATCATGGTTGAGATAACTCATAAATGGATGTAATTGTCACTGCAAAAGTTTTACTAAAATTAGGAGTTATATTTTGAACTACGTTATATATATATATATATCTTACAAATATTTAAAATATAATAAAGTGGTCTTTAGCTATGTCGTTATACATTTTAGGTAATTATAGGTTAACTTGTTAGACTTGTATATGATACAAGATACGGAAGTGCAGAAATCTATGCAGATTCAAAAGGTTCACATAATACCTCTTATTTATGCTTTAAGATAAGAATTGTTACTGCTGCCCTACACATCTCATAGCCTGCCTAGGGCTACACTGTGGAAATTTAAATCGAGAGACAAATAATTTTCCTCTTGCAGTAATAGGAAGCTGTTAATAATTCAGAAAACAAGAGATGGTTTTTAAATACCTGTTCCTTCAGTATTATATGAATATATCTTCTGGTCAGTATAGTTTCTCACTGTTCATAGTTAAGCTTGTCAAAATGATGTACATTTTTTTAAAGGACGAATGTTGATGCTTTTGTAAAGACATTTATATACTTGGAAAAATAGTTATTGAGGTGGCCTCAGAGGGCATTGCTTGTCTTTTGAATTTCCTGACATTCCTTCCCAATCGTGTTTTTAGGAGATGAATGCCATGTTTGCAGAGTTAGCTTATAAAGCTGGCTGGCTGGCTTTTTTTGGCCACTCAATATAGTTTCAGCACAAGATAAAAGCACTTGAAATGTACAGTCTAAGTCATCAAAACGGCCAAATGCTGGAGTGTCTAGACAGAGCTTATTCAACATGATTATGTAAATGAATGAAATTTTAAGAACTGGACAACAAACTGTTGCTGATAAACAATGAAAAGATCCGCTATAAAATACTATATAAGATGCTAAATATTTGTGTCTCCCCGTTTGGCCCAAAAGACCTGCAGAATCTTAAATGATAAAGTTTTTACCTCTGAGTCAGATGACACAAATCTTCACCAGGTAAGCAGTCGTGTATCTCTAGGGAATATTTGCGAAGAAAAGCATATTCTTCTGAATTTTGATAAAGCATTCTGTGCTTGGAATGCAGGTAAAACAGATCACCAATTCTGCTTTTTGTTTTTCCCCAATAAACTATGTTTATTATGCCAATTCTAATTACCATGCAATCTAATGATTTTAAGGCTTATAATTTCCACATCACTGGACATCACAAACATGAAAGCATTTTATACTGTCATTATACATCAATGTTTGCAGTTGGTTATACATATATACAGAAATTATTCACACATCTTAACCTTGCTATTTCCTCCTTTCAAACCAACATAATTTTACTGTGAAAGCAGCTTTTTAATAAATGGTATAAGAAATACAGCAAGGCACACATTTTTTAAAAACTTTTTTTCTCGTTACCACCTCAAGAAGCATAAAAACCCAAAATGTTATACTTAATTCAGTAGAATGTCAACAGTTTCTAATATACAACACTATGTAGTTGTTTCTTGAAGTGTTGCATAGATTAAATTTTTAAATTAAATAAATAAAATTCCATTTATTTTAATTGCTTAATTTTCAGATGCATTGAATCAGGAGGACCAATGACTCCTTTTTGCTGCAATCCAACAAAATAGTCATTTTAAAAGCAAAATAGTTTCAATAAACTTATGCATTATACAGATAAATATTAAATCTGATACATAAAATTGAAGAGTACTGACAGGTACAATTCTGAAAAGATGAACCAGACTGATTGTGAATTCTATAGAACCTTAAAGAACAGAACCAGTGATAAGTAGTACAGGAGCATCCAGTTTAGGAAGGGGAGGTCATTAGAGGTAGCTTGGGAGAGAAATCCATATGAAAGCAAATGGCCTTGCTACAATACAAAATGATCACTGAAATAGGAGTAGCATATGCAGCCTGACCACAAAGCCAACATGGACAAACCACATTTGGAAAAAAAATTATCCTAGGAGTCAGTGTAATGAAAGGCAGTGATACAATGGAATTGGAGGTCATCCCAGGGTTTACAGGATGAACCTGCACCTGAATTGCAGCCAAGTTTCTAAAAGGAAACAAAAAAGTAATAGTAGGTTACAGAAAATGAAGTTTTATTTGCAAAACATAGGTCTTCCAGAACAATAATAGATAGCCATTAAATGGTCACATGCCAGAGCCTTTAATGCAGAAGCATACAGTAGGCAAAAAATAACTTTTAACAGCCTGAGGTACAAGTTAGTGTAAAAAAAATTAATTGACATAGAAAAGTCACTGATTTTCATAAAGACTATATTTCTAAAGAAACAAGGGTATTCACCACATTGGACCTTTTCCCTGGATCTAGTCCTCATCTTAACCTGTGAACTTACCTTCAGCACACTCAGAAGTGCACCGACCAACAAAAACATAGAAACTTTCAAAAGTCAAGCAACAAAAAGATCTATCCAACAATTATTTTAATATTTGTGCAAACAAATATATAATGAGACTTCAATGGAGAAGAGGAAAAGATTGTCACAGAAGTGGTTCGTGACTAGAATTGTCGGTGTCATCACTGCATTTTAAAATTGTATATAACTATTTAGAGACTTCTAGTACCAGCGATGAGTTAAATTTGCATACTATAGAATTATCCAGCTCACACTTTAGCATTAAACTATTCAGCAAAGAGCACAGGCTTATGATGAGAATTATGAAGAAATAACTGTCAGAATACAGCTCAAAGATTAGTGCAAAGTACATCTCATAGGCATTTCCTAGGAGGCACTCCAGACATGCATTATGTGCCTTCCAAGTTAAGCAGGAATATTTGGATCTATCCAGCTACCATCTCCTTTGATCTTCTTTGCTGTAACTGACCACATCTCTCCCCATTTATACAAGACATACACTTACTTGAAAATAGCGACAAGCTCAACCATCTGTTTAGAGATTAATGAAGAACTGATCTGAATAAAGTGGAAGATTGTATCAAAAGTTTTCTACAATGCTGGCATGAGTAAGAAAAGTCTCACCGATGGATTATGTCAATTTTTTCAAAAATGATGTAATTCATAGATTTCAATACAAGATTCTCTGTTTATTTTGCTTTTTTAAAGTCAGGTACTGTAAGGAGCTAAAAAGTCAGACTGCTTTAAACGCTATAAAGAAATTTTATATTATTTACTTCCCTATAAAAACCTCTAGGAAAAAAAAAGTAAGCAAAGATTTAGGTTTTTATTGTGGTTCCAGTCTCTGAAAATAAATTATTAAATATTAACTGTTATGTAAACTTGGGGTTTTTTCACCTGTAGTAAATAAATAACTAACAGTCCTTTGCATTTATGTACCATCTTTTATCTGTGGATCTCAAAATAATTTTACGTAAATAAGATACTCTTCATAGGTCCTACTGATCATTGTTCTCATTATTTTGTCACTAAAAAACTGAGGCAAGGAAGGAAAAAGTCATACAAAAAATCTATTGCTGAGCAGGAAATAACAGTCAGGCGCTTTGAGCACCGGTGCTGGGTTTCTCCTGGTGATAGTAAGTGGTGGAATATTCTATCTAATATTGCAGCACTGTCAGATAAAATCAATTTCGTTTTTTTAAGTGAAAGTAAATTATTTTTCCCCTAAATTAAGTTTAAATTTAAAATACAGAAGTAAGGAAATAGCTTTTGGATTTACTTGTAAGACCTAACATATACACAGAATTCTAAGGCATCCTCTAGAAAAGACTTTGGATAGAACACATAAATATCCTGAATGTATTGATCTCTATGCATTTTGAATTTGTAACTAAAAGTTCCCATCTCATTGGTGAGTCACGGGTCACAGTGACAGCAGAAGATCACATGATCTCATGTACAGATAGATCTTTCAAGGTGACCCCTAACTGAGAAAATCAGCACAGCTTTATGAGCACCTCTGCTGAAGAATTCCGTGTTGGCTCATGTGAAAGACTAGCCAATGCTGTCAGAGATATTTTTGAGCCTGCCCAGAGAAGTGTTACAATTTTTCCACAATGTTCTTTTTTTTTTGTAGCACACTGTTAAACAACAGGATTGCAACATTTGACAAAAATATTTATTCACTATTAGTTTTATTCTCCTGCACAGCCAAGGTAAATACTAAAACAGTACAAAATCAACCTGCATTTGAAACCATGCCTTTTTCAGCTTTGAATTCTCAGTGTGCTTTTAAGGTACACATATAGTATAGATTTTTTTTCTAAGTATTGCAGCTACACATGGAATTACACATTTAAATGAGCTTACAGCACAGGTGCTTCAGGAAAAATAATGGTGTTTGCCATTTATCTTTCAAATTAAATAATGTGTTTTTAAATAGTAACTTTTTTCATAATACACTTATGGGAACAACATTTATCTGTCACATTTTAAAAGATGTATTAGTAATAAATGTAAATTACCTTTGGAAAATCAGTAATTAGCCTCATCAAAAAATAAACAATCTGCCACCAAAAAGATAATCTTTAGCATAGTTAAGTATAATAACTGTTATTTGAATAAGTTAACAAATTAGGATAGATTGCTTCTGTAATTCATTCCCCATAGCATGAGAGATGAAGTTAAAGCATCAAGATTGTGAATGGGGGAAGGGAGCTCCGACTTTAGTGAAACCAAACCTAGCAGCTCATATTTTCATTTTTGGTGTGTCAGAGATAAACTATATGTATTCTAGAACTTTACTACTGGGAATAATACAGTACGTAGTTTCCATGGAAGTAATGCTATATGTACAAGTTAAGAACTAGTGTATCTTCCTACATATAAAAGGTGGGAATGTAGTGTGAAGAGCTTTGTTCTCTGTAAAATAATTTGTCAGCCCCTGGGCAAAGGTGGAAGCTATAACATAACCCTATTAGGTTGTTGTATACAGATTCTGCATTATATTTTATTGCATTGTGGGGCATTTATTATTAAATCTATCCTCTATGTCCAATCTTAGTCCTCACACAAACTGCATATTTTCATTTCCAGTCTTATGGAAAAAAAAAAAAACCAAACATCTGGCTACCATGCAAGTAACTATGAAGTTCTGAAGCGTGAGGTAAGTTTATGCAGTATTTTGAGATCCTCAGAGGAAAAGTACTAATAAATTGAAAAGACATGTCATTATCTTCATCAGTGAAAGAATGAGAACAAGGATAAAATCACACTCACTATAGCAAGTATTCTCCCTCAAAATAATATTATCAAAATGAGTGAAAAAATAAGAAAACTAGTAAAACAGTAACTTGGAAAGCTTATGTTTACATAATTTTCAGTTCACAATCTCAGACTTTTGTCATCATCTCAATTTCCAAATAGAGGCTTCTACATACACATAATCCACTTAATTTAATTCTAGAATAGAGTATCACCTACAAGTTTTGTAATTCATAGTTGATTTCCACTGTTTCTCCGGTTGTTTGGATGTGTCCGAGTATTAACCTAATTGGCAATCAGCAGGTCATGATAGCCTATTTCAAAGGCATTCCAGAAATATCCTCTTTGCTATGACGGTTCCAAGATAATGCATTAGTCAAATAGAGATGTGTTGAGATGGCAGCAAGCTGTAGACTATTGCTGTCGTAACCTAAAGGCTTTGCTAGATATACATATGTGAGTGTGGGAATGCTGGGTAAACCACCAGTAAATGGAAAGCCCAAAGCATAGTAATGTAACATAACAAAATCAAAAATAAGGAAGTTAGATCTCTAAGAGCAGCAAAGAAATCTATTTTGTGTAAATCAGATGAGATCCTCTGCTACAGCTATATAGTTTGCAATAGGAGAGTACTAATGGTTTCCATGGGCAGTGATGAATAACAGCCTTTTCTCCTGTGGCAACATCATGGAATCATAGCATAACTGAGGTTGGAAGGAAGCTTGAACATCAACTGGTCCAACCTCCTGTTCAAAGGAAGGCTGTTTTCAAAGGTAGAAAAGATTATTCAGGGCCACGTCCACTTGAATTTTGAAGATCTCCACAGGTGGAGATTCAAGCACTTCTTAGGGAAACTTGTCCCATGCTTAGCCTTGTGTTTTATTGGAAATTCCCTTGCTACAGCTTCTGGCAAGCAGCAGCATTTGGAATTGGATTGGCATTTGGAGCTGCCGTTCTGACTGTGGTCTGCTGGAGGAGAGTTTCCAAAGACTAATGGCATTTGATAGAGCTGTGCTGGCTTTTGGGTCACCTAACTAGTGAGACTCAAAGCAGCAGGGCTGCATGGTAGGAACTGATCCAAAAGTTGCTTTGTGGATCCTCTTCTGTTGTTAAATGTGCAGTTATTGTTCGACATTTATGTGAGGTCAGAAATTCCAGATCTGAACCACTTTCAAACATTGGTAGAGATCAGGACCACCTTTTTGCCTTAGGTTCCACCATCTTATTCATGTTGCAAAATGCAACAAAATAGAACCGAAGGTTGCAGTATTGCTGGCTGACTATCAGTTTCCATCTCCATTACCCTCACATTATATACTTTCATGATGTCGTAAAGATTTGTTGTTTTGGTAACCTCAGCTTTTGGCCTAACGCTATGTTGTAATAACTGTGTTCTTAATAATGGCTTACTGAATTTAAATCATGGTAAAGTGACATCAAGAGATGACTTATTATCTCTCTGTTCTCCAGTCTGCTTAGCCACTCTTCATGGTTTGTCTAGAAATATTGTAGAACTCCAACTCACTAGTCAAACAAACTAGTTCTTGTAGAAATGGAAGTTCAGCTTCATCAAATGCTTTTGAACCCTTCGTAAGACCAGCTGACTGCAGAGAAGGGCATCAATGAGCAGAGCTGGTTTCTGGTTCCCTCAGCTGAGGAGGGAAAGGAGGCTGATATATTATGTTTGAAGAATTCCCAGGTTCTGCAAGATAGCAGACTTGCTCCAGAAGGGAGCAGCTCCAGTCAGTGCAAAGCCAAAGGGCAAAAAGTAATTAGTATTCACTGCATTTGTTGACTAGTGGCATGTAAACTGGGATTACAGTGTAATCAAAACAAATGATATAGCACTATCATGAAACAAAAGCCCTGGCTGACAATTCATCTCCTTTCATTGTACAAAAAAAGTTTAAAAAAAAGAAAAGTTAAAAAAAGAAAATAATTTAAAAAAAAAAGTTCAACTTGTAAAGTACATACCTGTTTTTAGAATAATATATGTGCCTGGAGAGGGTTACATTCTATCTGTGCATATTTATATGTCTTTCCTTATGAAGTTTCAGGAGATTTTCTTCACAAGTAAGAGTTTTTCTGTTCTGATGCAAAACATCCTTTTTCTGTGAATGGCCAGGCTTTATCTGAAACTCTGTAGCTGAAGCCTCTTCAGAAGCAGCAATACATCCTTTTTTCTCTTCTGTTCCAGGTAATTTTCCTGCACTACTCTTTTTAGTGCTAACCTCTGGAGAATTCAAACTTCCAGTTTGTCCATCTGAAAACAGCAAATCATCATCAGCATTTTTCGAATTGCTTGATACACATTGTTTGTTAGTATTTAGAATATTTGTATCATTGCCATCACCACATAGGAAAGATAAATCCCTACCTTCAAAAGAAGTTTTAACTTCTAATGACTCTGGAGTCACTTCACCTAGTGACTCCGCAGATGTTTCAGAAATAGGGTTAGAAATAGGTTGCTGCTGCTCAGCTTGTGCTTCAGAAGAACCATTAGAAATAGACTGCTGCTGCTCAACCCGTTCTTCCTCAGGACAGGCCTCAAAGAAGCATTCAATATTTTCTCTCTCATCTGTGAAGTCCAGTGGCACAGGAGTGCTGCTTTTTTCCTCTATGTATTTGGTTACCTCTCCACAGTCACTATCATGAGAAGAAAGCGAAAGATAAGAATAGAAGTCCCCTTTTCTTAGCTGGATGGGTCTGTGAGAGTGTTCTAACACTTTTTCTTTGATCTGTGCTAATGAAGCTGGAGCAGACGACTCACGTTCAGGTTGTGACTTACTTTTCAAAGCTGTTGATGCCATGTCTATTATCTCCCTCACAAAATTGTGTACTGAGCCATCTTCCATAGTTTTTTTATCAAAATCAGCAGACTCACAGTTACAGCACAAATCAAGACCATTGGCTGATGAGTTGCATTCTGCTTCACTGGATTTCAAGGCTGCACAGCAATCAGGAAATTTTTCAGTAATGTTTATTCTATGTTGTTGACCATTAGGTAAGGATGGCTGTAAAGCTGGATCTTGTATGCCTACAGAATTCATTTCTGAGGAAGATTCAAGGCAAGGCTTTTTTGCAGGAGAGGAAGCAACAGAGTGATGATCAGGCTGAAGATGACTTTGATATTCTCTTGGAGAGTTTCTGGATCCAGCTGAGGACAGAACCGTCTCCTTGCCATCCATATGTGAATCATCTGAACTGTCTGTAAATGCTTCACAGACACCACATTCATTTTCAGCTTCTCTGACATCAAGTGATGCGTGAGTTTTGGGGGTTGCTGCTACTCTAACAAGATCTTCCTTTTGACTGCCAAGAGTATTTTCGACGTTGCCATTCTCCATATCATCCACAAGCTGATCCTTCACAACCTGAGAGATGTCTTTCATTGGGTGACTCTTTGTCCCTTTTTCACGATCACATGGTATATTCTTACTGTTGCCATTATTTTCTGATATTTTCTGTACTGAACCTTTCAATAGTGTTTCAATGCTTAATGTATCTGTGGCTTTTGATGTCTCATTACTAACTTCTTTACTGCGCTGAATTTCATCACTGAGGTTACTTTTTCTTTTCTCCCTTGTCAAGGAAAATTTTGGTCTAATCCAGGTTTGGAGTTCGTTTTTTATATAATCAAGTCCTGAAATTAAATTGCATTCTTCATAAATATCCTCATCAGTTGCTATACTGGAGTCGTCATCTTCATCTTTGATACCTAGCTCTTCCTCAGTCAAGGTAAGGGTGGAACTTGAAAGCAAATCACTGTCATCTTCATCATCAGTACAAGCAGAAGTGCAGGAGACATTAACAATCATGCTGACATTGACATCGCTCTCATCAGCTACAGATCTATTAAGATGTTTTCTAAATGATGCATTTGAATCTGGTATTTTATTTCTGTGTAGTACAATGTCTTCAGAGCAGAGAGAAAGATCTTCACTGCTGCTGAGTTCAGTGAGAGAAGCTGCTGAATCTTCATTGATTGAAGACGCAATATCTAGAGACAGCTGTCCAGTAAAAGACATTTTTTGAGAGCTGCTTTGGAGTGTTATATCAGAGATGCTGCGCTTTATTTTTTGATCTGAAGGACTCTGGATATTCTCTAAGCGATTCAAAAGATCTAATGTCCTTTTACTGAGCTCTCCAACAGAATCACTGCTTGCACTTATGTCTCCAGAGCCATGATGACTAAAAAGATCTTCATTGCTTTTGTAGGAAGTCAGCCAGCTCTCCAAAGAGGCACTTCGCTGAAGACCATCTCCACTTTTAAAAATACCTGAGCTGAACAAATCACCTACTACAGACAGAGATTCTAAAGAAGAACTATGAGATAAAGTTGAAACCTGTCTTGTATTCTCTGTAACAGTTAATTTTCTTACAGTTTCTGCAGATTTACAGGAATTGGGATCTGATTCTCTGCAGATACTAGCCAGAGTATGATCATGAATAAATCCATCTGGTTGTGACTCTCCAGACTTACCAGGTATTTTCTCAAAACAAAAGTCATGAAACAAACTACCCTCTGTATGTGTTTTTTCAATTTGCGATTGTTTCATCATCACTGGTAATTTGAATTTGGAGCCTTGAAGATATGAATAATCATAAAATGTAAACACATCATGTTTTCCTTGCAATTCTTCTAGACAGCCAGGGTTAGACATGGTAATGCTGTCCAAATCCTCATCATTTTCACTTCCACAACGTGCAGAAGGAGCCAATTGGAAATCATCTGAAAGACTAGTATGATCTTCTTCATCTTGCTTTAGTTTTGGTTTTATTACATCATCCACTTGACTTTCCACATGCCCAATTTCAGGATTACTCTGACTGCTTTCAATATCATTTAGCAAAAAAATTTCTGAATTATTTGTAGTTTCTGTATCACATTCACTCACTATCCCACTCTCGCTCTCAGAATGCCTGCTTATGTTTCCACTCTGATACATGTAGTTATATGGTTTTGCCAATGTGGTCCCTCCTATTAGATCTGGCAGGGATTTGGTAGATGAAAATGATGAGTCCTTACTAAGACTTTTGTTTAAAATGTTAGACTGCATTACATTGGTGAGTCTGGATGTTTTTCTCAAAAAAGGCATATGTTTTTTTTCTGATAATTCAATATTATGAAGACTATAGACCTGATAGATGTGAGGATTTGGAGGGGAAGTAATGTTGGGACAATAAAGAGGAATTCCATTATTACGGATACTTTCATCTTCATTCACATCATTATCACCACATTCTTCTGAAGCAGGTTTCTGGTTTAGATCATCCTTCTTGAGCTCCTGATCAGGATCACTTAAGTCTTCGTGAATGCTTATCAACTTATTACTTATGTCAGTTTCATCCCATTCTAGTGCATCTTCACTTGGACCATTTAGATCCATCAAACTGGGATCAATAACATTTAGAGGCTCCTGTGAAAGAAAAAGTCAAAGATTAAAAATATTTACAGCTGTACCTTAAATGTGCTTCCACAGAAATCGTGTAAGTTAATGGAAGTAAAGTGCATTTTTGGAACAATGATCACTAATAGGCTTTTAATTTTGTTATGTCTTGTGTGCTATTAAAACGATCAATTAAAATGGAACCTATTACATTTTGAAAGATTTCTTTGACTTCTTACTTTTTTTGTTCTTATTTGCTGTCAAAATATAATACAGAAATTTGACTTTAATATACATGAATTTCGATTAGTCGCTTTATATATAGTAAGTTTTAACTTAGAATCACACAGGAGTGTGTTAGTAAAAAACACACAATTATGTTGGGTATATAAAAATCTTTCTTAGCCCGCTTAAGTTTAAAATAGTTACGATATAAAGGATATATGAAAGGATTTTTGAAATGTTTATAACAAACTTCTTTGTTGTCAGCCTTAAAACAACAGATTACAAGTCTTGAATTTTTGTTAGAATTTGTATTTATTCTTTACTTGATGATAAAGGCAGTACAAATGACCAATAAGTAAGACTAATGAATGTTAATATGTTCCGCTGAAAGATCAAGTACTACATGAGTTTCAAATAATGTCTGCCCTGGCACCTCTCTCTGGAAAAGGACTGATAAATAAGTGAGCTAAACTTAATTTTCTTTTTTTAAAGACTTTTGTAACTTTCCAGTAATGTTTGTTATTATGACTCAGAACATATGATAACAAGAATTGTTCATTCTAGAAACATACATGGAAGAGGAAGAACACCTTGACAACTTTTCTCACTCAAATGTGATTTGTCAAGAGGCCAACAGTACTGAACCACTTTAAGTCCTTGAAAATAAGACTGAAATGGTCCCTGATTTGGGGGCTGAGCACAAATTAATTTCACTTTATTCTTCTATTTCCTGAGAGGCCTCCATATTAGAGAAGGCTTTGTTTTTACAAGGAGTCTTGTAATAGAACTGTTGACTAATGTAGAATAGCTTAGTTTAAATCATCTGAACAGCAGAACAGTGATCACTGTATCCAGAAACACAAACACTTCTTCCAAGAAAACCTTTCAACTCTGATCTCCTGCTTTCTCTAATTTTCTTTGAGCAAGTGTTGTTTTTCAAATACAGCACTGACATCATGCCAAACAGCAAGGGCAAATCCCAGCAAACATAAAGCAGATAAAATGAGGCCACAGTCCAACGAATTGCAGTTCTGCACAACTTAGTTACTGACTTAGATTCATCAAGACTTGGCCAAGGTTAATTGTGCAGGGAAAGGCACGTACTTCTGACTTCGATTCTCAGCTGGAAACTCCCTTTGAAGTAAGAACTAAAGCTGCTCAGCCCTTTTGTGAGCTCAATAGTCAGGCCACTGATTCTGGGCATGGGACACTTTGCCAGACTGGGCATAAGAGATATGAACCAAGCTATTCTCTCAGGAGAAGCCCTACCTACACGCTGTTCTGAAAAGAAGCCTGCTTGTCCTGTGTCATTTTGCAGAAAACAGATATTAATTTGGTCATAGATAGACGAGGAGAATTTTGTCCTGCAGTGCTGTGTTTGGCATGTTTGACCAGCAAGAGACATAGACAGTGCCAAATCTCTGCTCCACTGACTATTTAGTTACGGATACAGGTGGCATTGTTTCTGTGCAAGACACAAGGCTATATCATCCCAATATGTCCAGTAAACCAAAGGTTACAACAAGTAAAGGAAACCAGGAGGAATTATTTTCTCCAGACTGCGCAGAGTAGCTATCTACCATTCAACAGGGTGATGAGATTATTAACTTATTTGATAAATCAAGACTCTCTATCTAAGATAAATCTGTGTCCTCATGCTTTATTGGGCTGAGCTGTAATGCAAGTCCCTGAGTACTGCAGCTGTGTTAAGATATTGCACATAATAATGGGCAGAACCGCAGGCGCGAAAAAAGAATTTTTTCCTTCTTGGCAGATTAGGAGGCCTTCGGTATTTCGTGAATCTGTCATGACTAATGCTGAAGCCTCGAGTCTCTTTGTATATCTACCTACTCCAAAGTTTTTATAGAGTACCTTTGCTAGAGTCTTTTTTTTTCCCCATGAGACGCTGGCTAAAGTTAATTTCCTGTGGAAATACCCATTTGCTGGACAACTATGGCTATCAGACCAGTTCTGTACATTGTGGAGTTCAGAAACCTTTATTTTGATTTGCCAGTTTGCCATGTTTTAATAAAAGCTCCTGGTTTGTACTTAGTTGGACCCAGTTTCCCACCTGTAGCTGACCCTTAACTAACATTTAAGTGCAAGAGAATATAATTAAGTTTATTTGAAAACCTATTAGATTAAAAATGAAATCAGATTCAATGGCACATTTTCTCTGTGTCATGTTTTACAACTCTGTCGTACTCAGCATTAGGAAGACATTGCTGTGGGAAGTTTCCTAAACTGCTTGATTTTACTGTTTTAAGCTTCTGCCAGCTGCAAGAAATTACTGAAGGCAGGAAATCAGCAGCAGGTTCCAGGGATTTTATGTTCCATAGAATCTGATTCTATTTCTCAAAACAAAACATTTGGTCCTTATTGGTCAGGAAGATAACCTTCTCTCTGTAAATCAGCACTTGGCTGCCTTGTTTGTTCAGCAAGTCAGATGGACTAAAACAATAAAACATGTAGAGCTGTGACCTCAGCTCATTCATCTTCACTGAGTGCTCCCAACTTCAAAGCCTATTTTTTTATTCTTAAAATGCACATGCTTTTCCAAGGCCTGGCATATACTCAGAAGTTTTGCAGGCTTAGCTTGACGGTAAGGGATTTTATTTTATTTTATTTTATTTTATTTTATTTTATTTTATTTTATTTTATTTTATTTTATTTTATTTTATTTTATTTTCCTTCTGATTGTTGCTTATACTTGCAAAGACTCTTATGTAGATATGGTCATTTTACCATTTTAGCTTTTTCTGTCCAAGAAACTGACTAAATGGATATTAGTGAATTAATACTGTAGTTATAAACATCATATCTCTTGAAGTACAAATTTAGTGGTTATCAGCTACATTGGCAGCCCTTCCCAAGTACAGACAAAGTTTTAACTTTGAAACAAACCACTCAGCTTAAGTCACAAATATTTTGTACTTGGCATTTTAAGTACAGGTATATATTTTCCCTATCTTTTTTTACAAAGTTTAATGAACTGTTCGAACAAGACAGACATTGAGGTAATTTTTGGAACAACAACCATAGCCTCTTGAACAAATCTCTGGAGTGAAGAATGGAAAGTGGTGTCACTCCAACCTACATTTGCACTGACAGCAGTAGCATGGTAAAAACCCAGGAATTTCTAAGGAGTATTTTTATCATATCAGATGTCTCTTTTTCAGGCTGCTCAGTGCAGAGGTAGGGTGCTGGATGATTAAAGTTATCATGATAGTAATAGATTATTAGGTCTTGCCAACAGAATGTTCAAAATTCATGTTCAACCTTATCCATTACTTAGTGTTATACAGAGGAGGGTAGAAATGATAAATGTCGGATAGTGTCAGAGATAAATTCTGTTTGCTCACTTTACTGGGAAAAATTGTGCTGTTTCTTCTTCTATGTTTTTTATTTCAAAGAATTGTATAGTGTTGTACAATTCATCTTTTACACAAAGCAGATAAATCTTCTGCCATTTCCAATTGGGAAAGCTTTACTCGTGTAAGAGCTGCACCATGTTTTTTATTTTGTTTCAGTTAATTAAGAATGTGGCTTTCCTGGAGAGTTTGCACTTACAGACTCCAAAGGAAGTTCTACCTAGCCTGGATGAATGTATCTGAGTGACTTGGTCTAGTGAAAGGAATCTGTGTCCATGGCAGGGGGATTGGAACTAGATGACCTTTAGGGTCCCTACTAACCCAAACTATTCTCTGATTCTCTGATCCCGTCTTGAAATGCAAACACCCAAAAAGGAAGGGGTGTATCACAGACAGACATGCTGATCTCTGCATGTAAGACAGACTATATTTAAAGAGAATCTTGGAGTGTGCTACAGAGCTTCACATTTCAATGGGGTGAGCCCCATACACTGAATCTTAAGCTCTGGCTTTACTGAAGTGTGTGGCAAAACATGTCACAAAGGTACCATCCTGTCTGGCAAAAACGTTTAGGATACCAGTTTGTGTAATTGATTGCACTGAGTTTCCTGGAATTTAAAAACTTGGTTTTTATATGTGCAGGAGTGTGTTAGTATAAATGTATATTTAATTTTTCTAAAAATGGGTCATTTTAAAGTAGGTCAGAGTGGCCTCTGTCATTATAAAGTCACTAAATACCACTACATTTAGAGATGATCTCTATGGTCATACATTTCACAGTAAGAAAAGGCAAATGGTTTTGACCAAGAAAGTAAAAAAAAAACCCAATGTAATAAGAATCAAAAGATGTACAATATTATGCATATTCCTATTTTTTACATGTTACCACCAGATAAGCAACACTTAAGAAGCATTTACTGTTGCATGAAAAGTTTTAAGTATGATTAAGTGAATAATCAATTAAATTATAGACTCAGAAGAGTGAAAGTTAAATTAATTCTAATGTATTTGAAAGTGCTGCTTTAAGGAGTTTAGCTATTTCTACCTTGAACCCAGAACTATTTTGCTCAGGAAAGCATTCCCATTTCAGTGGGATAACTCTTGTGAGCACAATTAGGTGTGTGCTTAAATGCTTGTGGAGTTGGTGTTTAATGGCTAAGCAGTTAATCTGCAGAAAATGTTAATGGGAAGAAATAAGGTTATTAAGCCAAATAAAGACATTTCCTCAGCCCCAATGCTCTTCAAGGAAAAGTGTCAAAATGCAATTTTTCATTTGTTTCCTTTACTAAAACAAGAATAGTTTAGCTTTTTTCCTGAAGCAAATTATATTAAACAATGATTCTCTGTTTCGGCTTCATTTGCATGTGCTACTCCAGTACAGATACTTTGTGTTGGTGAAACAGGCCTGTAATGTAACCCCTACGTACTATTATATTTTTTTAAAGGAATTAACATGAAAAAAAGAGCTTTTACAATAATAAATACAAACTCTGTTCTTCCTCCCTCCCTGCAACATATCCTTCAGTTGCTGTGGCCAAATTATCCAAACTCAACTGCACTTAGGGGCCAGGGGAAAAAGAAAAAGGGCAGAAAACCATCCCCCACCTCAAGGAATGCGTGCACATTCAAGGAAGACAAACATGATTTTGTCTTTTGAAAAATGCAAGCATGCCAAGTACTTCTGCTGAGGGAAATAGTCATGTGTACAGTGCCACTTCACCTCTGCCTCATTTAAACTCATTTTCTAAATGGTGTTCCCTATATCGCAGTCATCAAAAAAACTATCCCCATTTCCCAACATCAACTTTTAATATGCATAAGCATATGCACATGCATAATATTCCCTGTGCATAACACTGAAGTGGCCTACACATTACAATATAGTCTCAGAATATACGGAAGCAGCATGCTTTATCGCAAATCATGAAAGAAACATTTCATGAACATACATATTTGTTATAATTGCAGTCAAAGGCAGGTACGCTTTTATTTGCTAAGAAAATAAGATCTAAAACTGTGGTAATCTCTTACTGCATTTTACAGTTGTTATTGCCTCTCTCAATGACATTGCATGCTCAATCCTGCACATGCGGAACTCCTCCTTCTCTTTTAGGGGTCATGTATGCTTACAGGTAGTGCCAGGGTCCTACATGAGTGGTTGTATGGACAGATTCCTGTACCAAGGGAAGGACACTGACTTTGTCTCTACCCTCTGCAGTCACAGATGTCACCCGCAAGGGTCTCAGTACAAGCTGGGAACAACTGAGACTCCACCATTGCTCAGGTCTTTATGATGATGTTTGAAGTTCTCTGACAATGCTCAGAACTAACAGTCTAGAGGACTGCTATTGTCATATCCAGGTTTTAAAACAGGCAACTTTCCTTATCATGGCAGCAGCTTTGTGGGCACATCTTCTTTGTGGGCACAAACAGATAAAATAACTGCAGAGACATTTTAAGAGGATGCCCAGCTGAAAACTATTAACACCTACTAGTAGGAGAAGTGTTTTAGAAGTCAGGAAAACTGACCAATGTCTAAGCATTCTTCTGCCATTTCAATGTCACTTGATGATGCTAGGCAATATTCTGGGGTCAGTCGTGCCTGCATGTGAGTCCTACGAGGGTCTTCTAGCTTCCTTGTTAAGCTGCCTGCAGTACCAGATGGACAAAAGAAAGAGTGAAAGGCTCCAGCCTCCCCATCAAACTGCAGCTGGAGTGTACAAGCCAGGCTGAAACTGAAGGTGAGCCATGTCAGCAGAAGGCCTGCAGGAACTAATTTCAATCACAGATCAAGGCAAAAGCAGAGACTCAACAAGTTCAGTCCCTGCACTGTGTCCAAAGTATCATTGCTAATGACCTACCCATTATCTCTTTTCCATCCTCTACGGAAGCATTGGCCTCTCTTTTTGTGCCACCATATCCTTTCTAACATCTCTGTTTCTTATTTGCTAAAGAATCCCTTTAAATGTTACGAGAACGAAGAACATCTATAACATTTTTATATTGAATAATATTGTCATCCAAATAGGTTTACAATCCCAGACCTATATCCCAAGTTGTGTATTTGGGCTTTTTTTGTGATGAGAAAACCTGGCTACATGGCATATTTTACCAACTGTTGTTTTTACTGCTTTGTAGCTTTCTTTTCATCTGTCAAGAGGTTACATGACAGGATTTTTTGCCCTTGAATGTCATTTCATATCTCACCTTTACTTCAGAGAAATATATGATTTTCTTTGTTCAAGAATCCATCACAAGCCCTTTCTGAAAGTCTTAGAAAAAATATTCCTGGCTTTATCTAAACCCAAAATGTTTCCATGCACACATAGCTCAGAACAGAGCAAATCCTGGCACTATACCTTAGATACATGCCCATACAAGTTGGTGGGAGTTCATCCACGCAAAGACTCAGAACTTGACCCAGATGGCTTCTTTATAGTTAAGACTACAAAATATCCAGAAAAACCAGGGAATCTGTGGGTCATTGTATTAATGCCAAATCAATTGCATTCTGCATTTAGATGCTCATAAACAAATTCGTACCAGCAAAGCGAAGTGGCACAATAAAATCACTGTTGCCTTCTCTTTGTACTAGTTAAGGGGTCTGCGTACCGTTAAGAATACTTTCAGTTTAGTATCATTTACATTGGAACTGGTACTCCTTTAACAGTGTACTCTCACTTAAACCAGAACAACTCAGTGGATGCTATAAATGGACTCAGTAGATGCAATAGCCTTCTCCAGCCTACAGCAGGCACATCAGGACACTGAAATCATGGCTTTTTAAAGGGCTTTGTTTCAGCAGAAATGAGCGTTTGTGAAAAACTCTGAAGAGTGAGAATCACCATAGAAACATAGAGAGATGTAAGGTACAAAAGAGCAGGACATAAGCCCTTGGGAGCTTGACCTTAGGAGAAACCTAGAAAGAAAGTTTTCTCACGAAGTGCTGGAATAGAGAGACTTGAATTTCTAAATAAAAAATTCTTCCAGTATACTGGAAAAGGAGACTTTATTTATTATTTATGAATAACAGGACTGCATGAAAAATCCCTGTCCCTATCATCTGTTTCATCTGTTTCTTCTTCTGAATCAGTTTAGAGACCACCAAATTCACGTTATCAATGAGACTGTCCCCCTTATTTAAATTTTCAATGCAATTTCTTTGCAATCTCAGTTCTGGCATGTCCTGAGGTGATTGATTCAGCATCTGTAAATTTGAGATATCGACTTGAGGGGAGTCAATAAGCAAGTATTGTTAAGTCAAAGGCTAGAAGAATACTGCATATTGTAAGTACTTGCACAGTCTGCCCACCTATGGATTTCCAAGTGTTAAGTTAAACACCACAGTTGTCAGTAAGTGGCAGGGAGTTCTGGAAATGAATCAAAATTACAATGGTAAGCACTTTGAGGCTACAACAGTACAATTGCTCCTTGCCATTACACAGCCTATATCTAAGAAAAGCTGCTTTGCAAATGTTGCGATATAGAAACACTGGCCTAATCTCCAAATATAAGCAGTCCCTAGGTAGGCAGAGCTCTTTCACCAAGATCATCTCATCTTTGAACTTGCAGATTATTTTCTTGTCTCCTTCTCTGGTAAGTGATGATATTTATACCTCTCTCTATACGTAACAGATGTCAACACACCTCTGGAGCTTCCACCTTTCTGGCTGGAAAAAAAGGATTGGAATTTCCAGTCTAAGCTAGTACATTGAATAGGTTCTGTACAGTGTCTCAAGTACCAGTGTTAAGTGCACAGTTTGGTTTGGTCACTTGCAAAATGATTTGATATAAGCATACTTTGCAGAAAAAGCCAAAGTGGTAGACAACTATATCTTGCTATTGTGAGAGGTTTATATACGCCTGTCTTAGTTTGACAGAGTACAAAATAACAATAACTCACTCTTACAGGTGAGTTTATTTTAAATGTTACACAGTTTAAACTTGGGCTCAAATCAAAACATAAGCTGAAGATTTCAGTCTATCCACAATGACTATTTTTAGTGCTGGTGAGGCACAAAAAGTCCAATGAATACTAAGAGTTTATAAAGTAATAATTGAGGGGCACATGGCTATTAGCATTAATGTTACCAGAAGAAGTGTTATTAATAAGCAGTATAGACCTCAAAGTCTTTCATGCAGCTGCTCAGGTTTTTACTGAAACTGGATGTTTGACATGTACTTTTCGTGTAATGCTTAGAAATTTTGGAACAGTTTGTGGTATTTTGTTTCACATTGAAACAATATTCCTCTCCTTTTAAAAATCAAAATGGATTTTTAGAATAAAGTGTCTTTCTGAATTTTTCAGTAAACCTGCTGAATGAGCTATGACTCCATAAAGTTCAGGAACTCATTTATTATGTTTGTAGATCAGACACTGCATTTATTCACAAAATGAATCTCTAAAACTTAGCTTTCATTAGAGCTGTGGGGAGGCCCAGTCTTTCTCCCATCACTGGAGAAGGTGAAGCTCAAGAAGATAATTAACCATGAAACAATGAAGAGGCTTGCTGGGTAAGCACTAGTGTGAAAACAGTTACTCCTACAAAGGAGTGGAAATTAGCTGGCTGGATAAAAAAGGAAGTGTCAGACTGGAAGACTGGAAGGACTGCAAGTATAAGTAGATAGCTCTACGCGTTATTAATGCAATTTTTTAACATTTAAACGTCACTGATTTCTAAATTTAAATGCACTTAACTGCTATGTGTTAGGGGAGATTAATATGCCATTTTAAAATCATTTTTCTTAAACTTTCCATTTTCACATTTCACCACTTTTAGTCATCCTTCCCACGCATGAAAAAATCACTGCCTCTTAGTATCGTATTCTTGTTTACAAAGCCAATGTAAACAGAGTGTTCTAAAAAGATTCTGTTTGCTCATTGTATTTTACAAACTCATTATTTTACATTAATATAGGTATTTTTTATGAACAGAGTTTCTTTTGATTTTACTGTTTCACAGAGTAAAGACTTATGATATATCTTTCCTTTTGAAACTTCCTTCGACTAGAACAGTTCCCTGAAGCAGACACATTTTTGGCAGAAATTCAGTTATATGCTATGCCAAAAGAAATAGAATAAACAAACACTGCTTAATGCAGCTGGCTAGGTAATTTACATATTACTGCACACACCAAACATGAAGACCTGGATATGGATTAGAGCTGCAAAATGATGACACAAATGTCTTACATGTAAGGAAAAATGAAATTCAGATCATCGTTGCTCATGATTAACATTTTATTATTTAATGTATATTATAGTATGTCTGACATAAATGTGTGCACATATTTAAATATTAAGTAGATGTATTTATTATAATTTCTGTATGTTTTACAGAAAAATATGCTAGAAATGTCTTGGAAAACTGTTAGGTGGGTACGTTTTTGAAAGTTTTCTTCTGGTGAAAGCACACTACCTAAATGGCCACGTTCCAGCTTTTGGAAATAGCAAAAACCCTTCCAAACACAATGAAAACTCTCTAGGCATACTTTAAAACTTCTTCACTGTACGTATAGCATAGATGGGCCTTCAAATCTGCAAGTTCATGTGCTTTCAAACAGCATCTGTCATTTTGGGTGAGATCAACAGTCCATTCAGCTGAGTCCATCTCCTGCAGTGGTTACTAGGGAATGTTTATGGAAAAGTTAGAAAACCCTGAAACACATAGAAGGGTATAGAAGCTGCCATCCCAAATCTGAGAAGTCAGCATGTGGGGACTTTCAGAGTTGGAATTTAATAAGCATTAATTGATGTCTCCTCCATTAATTTGTGTGATCACTTATTGAACTCATTTGTATTTTTGCTATCCTCCACATCCTGTAGGAACAAATTTCATTTTTATTATGTACTCCACGAAAACTCCCTTTCGATTGTTTTAAATCTCCTGCCTGATAATTTCATTGGGTACCTTTTACTCTGTGTGTTAAGAAAAAAGACTAAATAGTTGTATCTTAGTTACTTTCATTTATTTTTAGAATAGTTTTTAATTGTATTCCTGTCTGCTTAGAGCCGATGCAGCTCCTAGAATATCCTATAATAGTGAACAAGATACTGACTATGCATCTACTTCCTGAAGATCCTGCAAATGTATTTCTATAGTGGCATGAGGATTGTGGCCTTATCATCCAATATGGAAAGCCCTTGGAAGATGGAAAAACTGCAGTGCAACCTGTCAGAAAATAAGGTTTCTTCCTCTTTTTCTAAAAACTATTTTGTTTGAGAACTCTTCAAAAAAAACCCTGAAGATTAGCTTCAATTACACTCATATACTGTTCCTTGCAGAACTGGATTCATTAAACATGCAGAGCAACAAGTCATTAAATTAATTTAAAAATCACAAGTTTGTGACTTTCATATTTCCCTTAACTGTAATTTTTAAAACAATCCTGGCCTGAGCCATGAACTTACAATTAGTGGATATTAGGTGTCTAAATAAAACACTGACTTCATCCTGTAATTTGAACACAATGCATTGCAATGAGAGTCAGTGTCTGCTGAGCACTATTAAATATCTTAACCTATACTTAAGTGCCTAAATAGGAAGTGACTTCTTTGGAAGACCTCTGTCCTTGAAAGTTAAAACCTAAACCATTTTATCTTTTCTTTTTTAATGAAGCATTCTTGCTGTTTAAATGGCGTTTGACAGTTCTTTCAGCATCTGCATGCTTTGGAAACATCAGATCTCCAATTTCTGAATATTACTTATTTTCTGACTAAAACGAATTATTCCTGAGAATTTGTCTGGTTTGGCTGGGGTTATGAGTTCGAACTTCCCATCATTTTATAAAGCCATGGCAAAACATGACAACATCTGCCAGAGTGAGCAAAATGGTGGAAAAATATAGCAGATTGGTGAAATGCAGGGAGTATTTCCCCCTTGAATTGTTACCTTTTAATTGTGACAGAAAGATTTGCAGTCTCTGAGGATGAGTAGAGCTCTCTGTTGAAAGACTTAAATATAATTCTTTTTTTCTTTCTATTCACTCTAAAAACCTACCACTGCAGGTGACCACTCAGGAGACTCTCTCAAGAATACAAAACAGCATTTATTTGAATTTTGACTAAAGTTGACTAGGTCTGCAATTTTTTTACTAAGATCTGCTCAACAACAAGGATTTTACCAGCTTTATTTTGTCAGATCATCCAGACTCTGTGCACTGCCATGATGGCTGCCCTCGTAACTATGGCTGGTCCTCAAGAAAATTACGAGAAACAAGAATTTCTTGCAAAAATGTGGGGCATATTACCTATCTTTAATTAAAGTCCAAGAAAAATCTAGACCTATGTTCACCATTTACGTAACCACATTTTAGATCCTACAGATAATTGTTCCATGTCACAAACCAGACATGCAATGCAACCCAGAAGCTCAAAAATATACACACCTCAAGTACGAGGACGGTGCATCGTATTACAAACTCTAAAATCTAATATCCATTCACTTAAAAATAAATATCTGTAGGAAGCACTAAAGTGAGCAAACGCAAGCACCAAGACAGTACTGTCATAGACTACATGGAAGAGGTCCAATATCAAAACAAAAATTGTGATAGATAGTAAAAAAAAAAAAATCTGAAAAGGTTCAAACATAAGTCATTAAATAATTTGTAGGGGCTAGATCATATAATAGGTGTTCATCACTTTACAATATGTAGTGTGCCCTCCTCATCCAATTAAGTTAATCATCTCTCAGTACTTTGCTGTGCTAGACACTCCTGATGAACCTCTAAATTTTATGCAAGATTTTTAGCTAGGCCTCACCTTACAAAATAATGGCTTGTGATGAAATAAGAAACTTTTAGAAACCAAGTTTTGTTTAGTGAAGCTATCTAGCAAATAAATGAACAATGACAGATTCATTTTTTACCCCTGAAAGAAGAGGGTTTGTGTGTGTTTTTTTAAGTTTAGAACAAGTGTCATTCCATGGGTTGAAAAAATATTGCATCAGTGAAGTAAATATAGAGAAGTAAAGGGGAGACAACATGCCTAACATTATTAAAAACTGTTTTCTTTCCCAGAAAGCACCACAGAAACAGATAAATAGAGTAAAAGAATAAAGATACCAAATCAGAAGCAATATAGTATATTTTAACAATTTGTTTTTCCAAATGGATTATAAAGAAGGAAACCAGGAGGATGTCGGGTAAAAATCCTGAACAGCCATTTAAGCAGGCTCTTTACCTCCTAAGAAACAAGCTTGTGGAAAGAAGTGCCTTTCTTTTTTTTTTCATTTTCTTTTTTTTTCAAGTGAGCTGTCTCACCATTGCAGATTTTCCCAAGTCCTTACAACTCTAATTAAAATGTGGTAATTGGTTATGTTACCTCAATTACCATGATGCATGGACATTGATACAAAGCGACACCAATTGAATCCCTTGGGTGTTATACCCCAAGGCCATCCCATTTATTGTGGCCTTATTATTTTCAATTATGTGGCTGGATGTACAGCATACTTTCAAGCCAATACAGATGAGGGTTCTGCTGGACTTACAGTGTAATGTACACATAAGATGACTCAGAAGAAGGAGAGAATTTTTTTTTTTTTTTCATAAGGTATAGTAGTGAACTTGGTGATGAGACAAAAGAACATTTCAGACATTTTCAGGACAATGTGAGAATTAGGGCACCTTAACCCAAATCTCCTTAGCTCAAAATCTCCATTTTAAATGCATGAGTAATACTGTCCCTGCAATAATTAGCCCTCTGTGTTGAATAAGAAAAGAAATTGTCTGCTCCATAAAACAGGTATGTTTCTCATTCAATGAATGAGCAGTCTGGAGAAAAAGCAGCTTCTCCACTCACCAAAAAGGCAGGAATACTGAATTGCAGCTAAAGTAAAATCCATTAGAAATCACAGTTTTTTCTCTCTCTCCCTGTCCCAAACAAGTGACTTTCCATGATCACCTCATTGTAGTTTTCTATACAGAGACATACCTGACCTGGGCAAGACATACCCAAGCTGGCATCCTCTGCAGCAGCCGGAATAATCTGTTGAGGGTAAACACATAATTTGTATTGGGTATACCACTGGCTGAGCAAAAAAATTATTTAAAAAAAATGGAAGAAAACAACTTATATATTCGCACTTTCACTTAATTTATGGGCACAACCACGACTGAGTCTGTCCCTAATCCATTTTTTAACTTTTCAGTCTTTCAGGTAGACTGTACATTCTACATGAAAGTGCATAGTGAGTTAAAGCTTCTCCAGCTGTTGAGCAGGAATTTTAGATGGCAATTTTGAGTTTAGTTAAATGAAGATTGTTGCTATTGCTATTGCAATCGCCAGGCAGTCTCCTTTTTTACTTTAAGATGATTGCTAGCAGGGTCTTGTTAGACAAGCTATAAGGCATCTGTGTAATCCTGAAGTTAAAATTAAGGTAATGTATAACATTATATCAGCAAAATATGGAATGATAAATCTGAATGAAAAGAATTCACTAGGAAAAAACCAAACCAAAACAAAAAAAACCACCAAAACAAACAGATGGGGGAGATAAAAACCTCTTTTGCTAAAACAAATTAGGACTGCTTCCAGTTTTCTGGGGTTTTTCATTTTATGAATACCTCATTCTATATAGCTAGATTAACCTACTGAATCTAACCATATTTTGTCTTTCTGGAGTGACTCTTATTGATAATTTCACATTCTAGATAGAACTTTTTGTTTATGAGAAGGACAGCTTTTACCCACCTTTAGGTGCATGAAGTACATGTTAATAACTTGTTATTTGTAAACTTATGTTGCCCACTATTGCAGAAGGTGAGCAAAATTAAAAACTGCTGAAGACCATAAATGAAGACAATTTAAAAAAAAACATAAAAGCTTTCTGTGGTTAATTCCAGGGTACCTTTGTAATGTTTTAAGTGGCCCAGATAAGTGACTGAACGTAAAAAGGGGCAGAAAGAGGACAAAGGAAGATCCCAGTAGACAATTAAGAAAACAGCAGAAGATGAAAGTGACTCTTGCACTGAGGCTATATAATCATCTAAGGTATCTTATTTACTGTCAGCAAGTCAGACGCCATGAATGAGTCAGATGCCATCAGGGTATAAAAACATCTCATTTGTTTTCATAAATTACAGTATTTTGTGGGCAACCACAAAGACAGACTTGTTACCAAGGGATACAGTCTGTGTGCCAAGACTGGCACACCATCAAATACAGAGAGATACGGTAGCAGAAGAAATGGTTCTGGTACCTACCCAAGAAATGACTGCACAGGAACTGAGTGAAAAAGAAGGTTAGAACGTGCCAACTCAGGCAAGGAAAGTCACAGAAACATGAATCCTGCAGTGGCTGGAGCATATTTAAATGTTGAGAATATGGCTAGTTTTATCAACAAGAGAAACTTGTAGATAACGACATACTTAAAAGAAGCATTATAAAGCAGCCTAAGATGAGAGGTTCCAAAACAAAATAACCCAGAGTGAAAATTAGATGAGCATCAGAATGTCTCTAAATGGCTGCTATTTCTCAGCAGAAAGAATGATACACCCCTCAGCTGGTGAAAGTCAGCTCGGGCAACTACCTCAGGCAAAGTGGGAGCAAAGCAGAGGGTACCTTGTGAAGTTCCAGGCCTCCAGATATCAAGCAAGATTTTGTACTCATACCCTCACCACGCCTCAACTCCTGATCGATTGCAACCCCAAACAGAAAGACAAGACTTTGCTCCTGTTGCAAGAGCAGCACCAAGCTGTAATTAGCTTGTAGCAGTTTATTTAGGGCAACTGCTTCCACACAGCAACTGCTCACATGCAAAAGAGGATAATATGCTTTCACTACAGTAACTTGGACCTCTGTCAGCACTCTCTAAGATATCTCACAAATGCAACTTCTTCCTGTTCCAAGTCAAATAGGAGATATACATTTACTAAAAAAAAAAAAGAAAAAAAGCTGATTTGTGGTACTTTACCTTAAAGATAACACAGTTGGAATGTAGTTCATTCCCTCTTGGGCTGTTATAGACCCAACAATACTCAGCCTCTAACAAAAAAAATTCAGGATTCTGAGAGCTGTTTTTTGGTTTGGTTGCTGCCTAAATACTGCACATACTTACTTTTGAAGCTCCAAAGTTCAACTGTTCCTCCTACTTCTGGTCAGATCATTAAACATTTTGTGTAGCACTAAACAAATTTATTAGAGCTATTGCTGCAACACATTAGTAATATGACTTAAAAATATTCCTAAGATGGAACTATCATAAAAACATAACCAGCATTTCTCAAGAGAATTAACAATCTCTGCTACTGTGTTTTCTTTATCAATCTTTTCTATTCCTCAGTCTCATATTTATCTTCTAACCCATTCACTTGCCCAGCCTATTTCATTGATGAATTCTTTTACTTCTGTTCTCATTTCTTGCTCTCCCAGGCTCATTACCGCCAAAACTCTCCGCAACTGTTGAGATGGCATTTGTCTTCTTTTATTTCTTGACTTTCCTCTCAATTAAACGCAATGTATTGTTTAAAACTCCTACCTAAAATTTCCATAAAGCTTCTTTCTAGATCCTCACTAATTCTGTTTTTTCCTTTAATTCCACTGAAATTTCTGTAACATTTTCTCACAATCTCAATTATCTTCACTTTTTACGTTGTCAGTTGACTAATGCCACGCTTATAAAACCAATGCTGACACTACATCTGCTTTTCAGGGATGTCTTCCTTCCAAGCTACATCATATAGATCTCCTTTTGACTTGTCCTAACAGTCTATTCAAACCTCTTCCTTCATCAAGTCCCATTTCTATGTCAATACCTAAAGCAAAACAGCCAATAAACCAAACTGGCAGAGGACCACGCCTATGATATAAATTTTGATAAAGGCAGGCAAGCAGCATTGTTTTTACCTTCACCAAGTTCACTTATCCACAGCACCCCTCTCACTAACTCACCAATTCTTGGGCTGTTTAGACTAATAGCATTTTCACTTGGAACTGCTAGTGTTTCTAAACAATGCCTTATGTATCTTCATACTGTAGGACCATAACTGAACCAGAGAATTACAGCTTCTGTTATTTTGGTAAAGGAAGTTTAAAAAAAAAAGAAGTCAAAAGCAGTATTTTGCTGTTAGTCAGATAATTGTTAAGAAGGATGTGTCAAGCTTTTTTTCCTTTGCTTTGCTTGATATAAACCTAAAAAATTATATCACTTGTTCCCAAATCTCTTCAAGACTCTTCAGTATATGAACTACATAGGATTATCATTGCTGTCAATGCAGCTGCAGTATACAGACTTCAGCAGTATGATAGTAGCACAAAACATGCTGAGCCAATTCATCCGTTACAGTCAATGGTGTTACAGTAGGGATTATTTTATTCCCCCTGCTTTGTAATATAGTTTTATGCTGTAGAAAACCAATCTAATTCATGACACTTAATGGATGGTTTAAGCAGAATGCTATTTTGCCTCTTAGGAATCATTTCCCTGAGATAAAAGCAAATTACTGCATTTTACTTATATTCAAATAACAGAGAATTGTATATTAATCACATACCCATGGCATTCAATGTGAAATACACATCTACTGCTGGGATACTAATTAAAACCAGTCTTAGTTACACAGGACATTCTTTTTCTAAAATATATTTACAGTCAGTGAAATATGTCTCTGGGCCCAGTTCTGTTAGGTACTGAGCAACTTAGCACCAGGAGAAGATTGTTTTTATTACTGGATGGGATCAGATATGATGACATTAAATATCCAGCAAACACAATATGTACATGTGAGTTTATATTATTAAACAATGTTGTCCATACAATGCTGTGTGAAAAACTAAAGACTCACTTGTAGACAGCAAAGACTAGGAATGGCATCTCAGTCAGAAGGAAACATTCAGAGATGGATATGTTTTTCTTGTGCTGAAAAAGTGTTTCTTGTGAAGAATGAAATCCCATGAGACCTCTTTAAAGCAAGCATCACTCACCGAGTCTTCTTCCAGTCGCTTCTGTAGCCTGGTTTGCCAGTGGACAGCTTGCATGACAATGGCTTCCCACCTTCTCTCAAGGTTTACGATGATCAACTGCATGGACTGGTGATCTGCATTTAGGTTGCAGGTCTCCTGATCATCCAGGAGGTGCTGGCATAACCGCAGCACAGAGGCTACCCCACGGCGCCTCTGCTTGATCTCAGAGCAGAGAGACTGAAGGATAGACAAACAACAGATGTCAGCATGGAATACTTTGCAAATTGAAACATTAATTATTATCCGATATTTAGTGGTGCCCAGTCTCTGTCTTGCAATATTTTTTTCTCTGTCTTGCAATTATTTTTTCCATAAATTCCCATACTTCTGTCAAAGCTTAGTCTTTTATTTTCAGATAAATACAGTCTTAACCTTAATAGCACAGACCGACTAACACTAAGTTCAGTCTTCTTCAAACAAATGCCATACATAGCTAACTGTCTCAATAACGCTGAAAGTTTTATGGTGTAGACTCGTTTATTCTTCCTTTCTTTTTCATTCAACCGGGACACATCTGAAATGAGTTACCCTGACAGTAATAAGCTTCAGAAATTCTACAGAAAAATGAGAGGGAAAAATTGTAGTCATGCAATGAGAATATGTATATTTTTAGAAAAAACAATAGAAATTATGGGTCATATGCACCCTGTCACAGGAGAAACATTAAAGTAGAAAATTCAGTATAAAATTGTTTACAGGTGTTTTTTGTTGTCATAAAATATTTTCAGGGTAGTTCCATATTCAAGTAAATGTAGGAAAATGGTGACAATTATGTAATCCCTGAAGAGGAGTAATTCACTGGATTTATTTCATGTACTGATTCCAGTGCTACTGAGAATGCAGTCTGATGTAAACTGGACGATGGGAGACAATTGCTAAGCCTTAATATCGAAACTTGATGGGAGCCAGGATATGTTGGTTCTCCACCAAACTCCCAAGAAACTGTACTGAGAATCTCACTGAGAAGCAGTTTAAATAATGCATCCTACATGCCAGAACTAGAGCGAGGTCTACCGCCTGGAAGCAGTCAATGGCATGGGGTGCTTCCAAGCATGGTTTTATCCGTGATTATACTCTACTGCCCCCGAACATCAAACCAGGATTTTTTAAAATCATAACAAATTTTAATAATAATATCTATGAAGCTGAGGTACAGAAGGCAGAAATGCATGTGAGGATGACTGCTTCAGCCTAGGGTCTGAGATCCTGAACTTTTATAACACTGCGTGGCTCAAGTATTCAGTAATTATCATAGGGGCTGTGCTGCTCCTGAATCTAACAGGACTGTTACGCTCTACACATGGGAGCTTTCCCGATAATTTAAATTGCAACTTGCCAACATCTGTTTCCCTCTGTGGGACACCACAGATGAAAGTGCATGACCCCATGAGAAAATTTGAACTATCATCTTTTTTGAAGACATGGTGTTCGCCTCTAAACTTCCAGTTAATGATAAGAAGCGAACAAGAAAAGCCACTAAATCTCTCAAAGCTATTCAAAAGCATTAACTGATAAGCCAGGATCACCCTTCTTAATTTCATTAGCAAAACAAAAACATTCTATAGAAAGTGAATTCCAGTTCCAGATTTTTATGTCACTATTTCTTTAAAAATTGAGATTTATACTTAGAAATGTCATAACTCAAAGGAGTATTTTGCTGCTGTTCTTGATCAATAATATTAAGCAGCAAGTGTGAACCAAAAGATTGGTATATACATCTAAAAATGTATCTTTTCTTTGCATACAGATAGTGTGCAAAACACAGGGGTTTTTTTAAATCGTTCAAGAGAAACAATGATTAAACCCACAAACATAGCTGAATTACTAATCTACTTTCATTGGCACAACTGGGCCATCCTAACAGATTGCTTATTAATCAACAAGGGTAAACAAGGCAATGCAATCTCATTTAAAGCACAAGTTTTAATGCCTAAAAGTATTTGTGTTCAAAATGTTATTCCCGATAAGCCTTCATTAGAAGACGTCTTAAAATGATTAAGTACATTTGATTGTAAAGTATATTGAGTAGTATAGTAGCAGGTGGACATTTCATACAGATGTTCCACTTATTGATATAATGCATTCTATAGCTATTTAAATTACCCTAACTCTATAATAGCTAGAATTCTATTACTTCTATAATGAGAGAACCCTGTACCTTTAATATTTCTGAATTTTAAATAAGGTGAATGACAAATTCCCAAACCACTATTTATGGCAAAATATGACCAGGAATTTTATTATTCAATTTATACCAGAGCTGCATTTTCACTTACGTTTCCTGAACTTGCCCTTATTTATTTTCCTAGCGTTCATTACTAGTTTCCTTCGTAGTTCTTGATGTAACCACCATGTCTGGCACATTTGCTTTCCGATACTGTTCATTAGCTTAATGTCACATCAGAAAAAATGCCAACCAACCAAACCAAACCAAACCAAACCAAAACGTCCATCTAAAGTCAGGGTTCTAATTTTACATTTTATAACAGCTAGGCAATTCAGGTTTTTTGGAAGTGATGGTGAGTTTTATACTGATCACAGCCAAATTTATGTAGGTCTGCATTAACTTCATAGAAGTCAATACAGCTCAGAATCTGGCCCCATAACATTAATTTACCTTGATCTATCTGATTAAGTCATCCCTTATAAATATTGGTCTTTTCTGATACAATGCCATTTAATATGATGAGGTAAGGAGAATTGCATTTGTAAGGCATGATAGGGGACTTTAAGTGAAGCCTTTACATTGTGTTATCTGAAAGCAGAGCTACAGCATCCAAGTCATTTCTAATTTATATCAATTTTACACCAGCATAATAACAGTAGCTTTACTGAAGCTATTTCTGATTTACATGGCTGTGACAGTACAATTAGGCCTATGGCACTTTTGTTTCAATTTTACTACATGATATTATGGTTAATATTAAACAGGAGAAGAATGAAGTGCTTGTATCTACAGTGTGTTGAAATAGTTGGCTATAGAAACAATACCTTAAAACCCAGAGAACTTAATCATGTAAAGACATCTTTAAGCCCTATATAACAGCACTAGCAATAATGAATTTAAGCAGTATTAAGGTCTTGTATTCAGTGTCCTAAAGGGACACAATAATTGCCTATATCACATGACGTGATATATAAACTGATGGTGTTGTATATGCATCTAGGTTTTGCTATTGTTAAAATGGCATTCCTGTATAAAAACCTGTCAATACAGTAATTGCACATGCAAAGTATGCTTCCAGGATGACAGTTACTTTAATTATTTGCAAGGTACATTCTACCTTGAAAATGTAGCAGTTATAACTCATATTTGATAAAAATTAATTTAAAAAAGGAAATATGATGAATATCTCTACTGAGCCTTGGGCCTTATGGTTTATGGCTGCTATAGTAAGCTACTGGGCACTTGAAGGCTCAGAAAATTAGGATGTGATCTAACTACAGACTGAGGTGCATCACTTAGGCTCACTTTGTCTTCCGTGTGTGCAGAAGATTTGCTGAAGTATAGATTAAGAGATCAGACACTTTCAACTGCGTCCCCTCATCCTATCATGTGTCCACTGAGCTGTGGTAAGCACAATCTAAATCTTTGCAAATGTGGGAGAAACATAGTCACTTACGCCATTTGCAGGGAGACTTAAATAAATGTATTTGACTTTTTTGCTGCAGGCTAAGAGTATACACAGTAACTGCAGATGCTGTGTATGAACCTGACTTTGTGTCTGAGTCATTTGCTTCACAACAGATACCCTGATAACATCGAGGTGTTAGTCATTAGAATGTTATTATGGTCATGGCTTCCCATACTGAGGATTCTTGTCCATGCTGCTAGAATCTTGGAAGATTTTACATCCCTCTGCCTACTCCTATTTTCAGTGCTTTGAAGTTATCACCCGCATAGCTAAAAAGGGCTAGCTGAAACTACTTTCACAGCTTGTTAATACCATGACTTAAATCATCTGGAAAAGCCCCTGCTGAGTCAAATGACATCAAATGCTCCTTCCAAGCCATGGGCTAATGGCACTATCTATGGGGATGGAAGTGGCCATGATCTGAACAGAAGGTTCTTGGCTTAGCTGCATGACTCCTAAGTGAATGGTATATGACCAGAAACACGTCTGCAGATTTAGGCAGTGCTAGAGCATATGAGAGGCATAGAAAGGTGGGAAGTTGAGGAATATTATAGCTCCTCAAGCCCCAGTCTGTCTCCATCCCTCAGCCTTCCTGCAGCATATCAGCACCTGAGCTGTGCTGCACCGCCTGCTCTGCATGACTGAAAGACGTGTATGGGAAGTCAGCTTTCTCACACAACGTGCAAGATGAGTTAGCCACTGAAACACCGTCACATCAAGAATCTTGACCAGGTGTTTAATATTAACTATTCAAGATTCTTGATGAATTCAGTGGGACTAATTGTGCTTAAAAGTAGTTTAAAAGTCACTGTAAAATTAGTTTAGTTCCCTTTAATCCACATAATCCACACATTCACCACATAGATTATTGAGATGTGGTTTTCATAACCTCATTTATTACATATTGTTTGGAGAATTAATTTTTATGTGATCTGAAGTTTCTTGTTTTCACTCTACAACTGGACTAAATGTCCATGTAGAAATGGCCAGAGCTTTGAAAAAAGTTGGGCAATGACAAACAGTAACTTACACAGATGGATTTTCTTTGTGCTTCCAGGTCCAGAAGAAATGCCAAGGTATACTGAGATAAGTGCTATTTCTGGGCTTCTGTGTAATGCATGGGCAATACAGCCTGGTTTTGGGAACACAAAAGGAGCTCAACTGCACATATACAACCAGATCTAAGAGGGAGTGTCTGTCTAACCTTGGTCTGTTAAAGGCTTACTCCTTCTCCTCGTTGCAGGATGTTGGTATGTGAGGGAGGGAATGATACGTTTCTGATTGCACCAGTTGTTCCTTGATGGAAGATGGATCTGCTATTCTTTAGTACAACAATCCCACACAGAAATTAAGGCAGAATCTGAGAACAGAAGTCACCTTTCTGTGTACACCAATTAAACTACACCTCTTAAAATTTATTTGCCTTTTTATGCCTGATTTTTGGCTAGTGCAGCATTTTGGTTTTTAAAAGAGATAATGTAAAAATTTTAATCACAACTAACAGAAATAATACAGTGACAAAAAGAAACAAGAAACAGGAAAGCAGGAAAACAGGAAAAAGAAAAGAGGAAATGCTTGCAAAGGTTGGGTGAAATGTAGTTTTCAGTGTTTTCTGTGAAATGGAACCTGTTGGAACTTCTCAGGGCAATGCATCCCTGTATTTCAAATTCCATTCTTACAGGACAGATGGTAAAAAGAAGAATTTTTGGTTCTGAATGAAGAAGAAAATCAATAATTCCTAAAAAAATATTAATAAGAGAGTAATTCCTTAAAATAAAAAAGCTAAATGACAAAGATAGAAAATGAATGATTACTTGTCATTGTTTAGAAAAATACTGCCAAACCTGTGTGCTTTTGCTGATTTCAAGGTTAAAAGAATATATCACCTAATACGGGAAATCTACTCAGTTGCATACTGCGGGACTTAATCTATATTGAAGCTAAATATTCTATAAGTATGCAGTGAAGTGCAAAAAACAGCAATTGAAAAATGACATGATTAAATGGCACAACATGCAATCATTTGCTCTCAATTATATCAATGTATCTTCTTCATTTCAAGGAGGCAGGCAGAAATATTGTTTTTTAAATGCCTCTATTAAATTGGGCACCAATAATAAAATAGATGAGATCCCTAATAAGCTCATTTGCGTAACATATATCACACACCACAAAACTATTCTCTCCAAACGGGTTTGTTCATAGATCTGTCTCCCGGTTGTCACCAGTCTTGGCTATATTAAAAGATCTTAAAGGCACAAAGCTTGCAGACCATTCAGTGAAAAACCTTTGTGCTTAACCCTTGAGAGAAATTTAATGCTAATTATGGAAAAAGTATTGATATAATATCTTTCCTGTCACATTTTATTATGATGACAGTCACAACAGAATCTGGGAATGACATTTTAGAAATATCATCTAATTGCAAGTCAGAAATACAGAATGACAGTTTAAAGTAGAATATCACTTCTTTCAAAATAGCGAACTGGTTCTCTTCATTTAAAAGCCCTGCTTTTAATAGTATTACAACCACTAAATTGCTACACTGATCATATCTCTGTAACTCACTGCTTAGCAAAGTGTTACGGTATTTCTCTTACAAGAGAACTGTGTCTCTTTCTAGGCATATTAAAAATGACAATGAATTAGTAGGAAAAAAAGACTTCATTTTTGCACTAGCTTCAAGAATGTACATAGGGGTTTGCATTCTACATATAATCAAGTGCTTAATGAATTCTTTTCATTAGCTTTAAAAAGTTACATGGGGCTTTGTACTTATTTGCAATAAATAATTGAATTATTTATTATTATATGTATTATTAAAGTAATAGATTATTTATACATTATTATTATTTTAATAATTAGATTTATTAACTAGGTAAATATACTTATATTAAGTAAAACATTTACTTTTACATAGCATTCCTATTTTTCTCTAGAAGTAAAACATACTCATTAAAAACAGTCACAGTTCAGAATAGATGGTTCTGGACTCATTCCGTAAAAGCCACTATTATATCTGTATGACAGTCTTTAACTTCTTTGTTCTATTCCTTATGCTCATTTCAGTACTTCGAAATATTTGTTTGTAAGAATACCATTCAATGGTCTGTTATTTAGCTCATACTCCCATGTAACTAGTAATATGTAATACACTCCTCTTCATAAATTAAAAACACTATTAAAATTCCAGACGTATAAAACAATATGAAGATTAACTTACTATAAAAGAAACTATAATAGCTTACAGATTGCTTGTATCATTACGAAAGCGCTGGTATCTATTACAGTGTCTCCCTGGAATAAAGAATGCACTTTTGGCAATAATCTGTTTAAAAAAGTGCCCATTATTGTTAAGATGCTCCTATCTTAACTCTAAACTAGTGTGCAATTACAGCAAGATAACTTTTAAAAATAAAAGTAAAATGGTGTTGGATGAAAATTAATCTTCCCTACTGAAATACAATATAGCTTTTCCAAGCCTTATTTTTCTTGTGTTTCATACAGGGAATTACATCCATTTTCAAACTGAAATATTTTAGAGCTGTATACTACACACTTCGAAGCTGGGGTTAGCTTGGTTCCAGGGAATAAGCCAAGTCACTCAGATAGAGGTGCCAGAGGGGATGGCAGGAAGATCCATTTTTCTAGTCTAGCATAGTGTTTATAAATGCCTTTGGTTCATGTCATCTTCTCATTTAATTTGAGAAATTATCTTTCCTATGAAAAAGATTCCAAGGAGAAATATTGCAGGAAGTGCCACAATTTTCCAAGGTTTCTTTTTTTGCCCCCAGAAAATGCTAAGATAAAAGCAGGCTAAGCATCAGACAGGTAGGATAAACATCAGTGTTGTGTTTTGCTTTTGTAGTGAATCCTGAACCACACTACATTACCAATTTGAAATTTTTGTTAGATCACCACACTGGGTAGAGTTTCAAATGAAATGTGTAGAAATTCAAGAGAGCAAACAAATTCAGGTACAGGCGGAAACATTTTTAAAAATCATGTAAGGCATCATTTAGGTTCAACTTGACTTCCAGTCTTTGGAATTCACTTAGAATTACATATTTAAAGAAATCAAGATGTTTCTCCACATAGATCACATATTAAATGCCAAGAAACCCTCTCCAATTGCCTAAAAACCTTAGATATGAATTTCAGGAATTTTTAGTGAACACTTAAAACTATTAAAACTTTGTATCCTATCTTGGAGTTATATTGGGCTTTAAAGGAAAAACTTCCTTGCATGGGTGTACATCAATACCTGTAACACTCAAGCTGAGGTTCAGATGTTAATATTGTACTACTCCCTTTCTTAATCTAGTTCCCTTATAGGTGGTAGACATGTATTTTTGCTGTCATTTTGCAATGGGCCTGGTATATTCCAAAATACAGTGAGAGCTTACCCTATTCTGAATTACAGAAAAACATGTCCTGCAGTGTGCGGATATTACCTTTTTTATGGGAAAGCAGGGAACATAAAATAAATTAGACTATTCTTTTGGAGACTTCAGAACAGGAAAGGGAAAATAAACACATGTAATAAGTAAAGAAAAAGAGATTTCCTTTGGCTTTTTTCTTATATCAATGAAGTAAACTTTGCCTGGATACAAAAACATACAGGTTCAGCTGTGCCAGGGCAAACGGAGGAAAAGAAATTGTGATGTTTTTATGTCTATCTGTATATGCACAGGGACAACAAACAGGCCTTTCTAGAAATTGTGTTCTTCATCTCATTTCCAAAAAGCAGTGCATCTTCAGAATGGATATACATTCTTTTGCCTTACCTTAAGCATAAATATACACACAAACACACAGTTTTTGGTTTCAGTTCAAGACAAAACTAAAAGTCCCCAACAAGAGAAGCTACTTACAGCACAATCAACCAGAGCCAGGCAGCACTGTGATGAGGTAGATTCACCCCTCTCTGACGTAGGGTAGCTACCTCAGTACCTAACGTGGTAAATAAGATTAAGACAAGTGATCACACTGACTAGGGAACTAGTTCTCCCTCGCTACTCGACACTGATGAGGCTGCATCTCAAGTCCTGTGTCCAGTTCTGGTCCCCTCACTCCAAGAAAGACCTTGGGGTGCTGGAGCGTGTCTGAGAAGGGCAGCAGAGCTGGTGAAGGGTCTGGAAGGCAAATCATATGAGGAGTGGCTGAAGGAGCTGGAATTGTTTAGCTTGAAGCAAAGGAAGCTCAGGGTATCACTCTCCACAGCTACCTGAAAGGAACTTCATGCCATGGTTTAGTTGACATGGTGGTATTCAGTCAAAGGTTGGACTCAATGGTCTTGGAGGTCTTTTCCAAAATTTATGATGCTATGATTCTATAAATATGTTAAGTTTTAAATTAATACTAACTTGCCCCTTGTACAAGTTAGACAGACATGACTTTGACATAAACGGTTTAGTCCCAAGACTAAGAGAAGGCTTGAATTAGAGGGAAGGACAGAAGCAGGTGATTTGGTCAAGATTAACTGTGAATGGCAGTCAAAAAGCTAAGGGCTATCAAAAACCAAATGCCTGGCTACGATGACTGTTTGTCTATGATGGTCTTAGAGACTCAGAGGTACTCATACTATTGCGTCTTCAACTGCCATTCTTCCACTGCCTGGACAATAGGATTGAGGTGAGAAGACTAGACAGGATGAAAGCAAAGAGGCCATGAAAAAGGCCTTCACTTCTTCCTTCACTAACACTTGGAACATAGTGAGGTTCCTCTTACTGTGCCCAAAACATGAAAATAAGCATCAATGTGAGAAAGGGAAAGATGGTTCCATAAGAGTGACATTGCACCATCAGCCATTGGCAAAATGCACAGAAAATCCATCAGATTAGAGGCCAGGCCTTCAGTTTTATTCTGAGGAGAGGAAATGCAGCTCTTCCCTAAGAGAATAGTAAAGGAGTCATCTTTCAAAGGACAAGAATCCACATACTTTTTTTTTCCCATTGACTTTATGCAGCAAGCATAATCTAAGCCACTCTCCTGTCCCTAGAAATACGGTAAGAGTCTAAAAATCCCATTCCTGACTGACATCTCATACTTGTGATACATAATATACCTGATAAGGACAGCAATAAACACTAAGGAATGTATATTGAAGACCTGTTCTTTTGCACTCATATTCTTACTCATACTATAAATTCATCATATACTCATCATAAATTACACTTTACCCTGCAAATTATTCTAAAAAAATCAACAGATTTCCTGGCAGTATGGAATTATTTTTAGTGTAAGTAAAGGTACTAATAGAGTACTAGGTACTAATAGGTACTAATAAAGGTACTAATACTGCCTATTGGGACTATGATCCATTAACTGACATACAAAGACAAAACTTGGGAAAACTGTCCAGTACGAAACCAAAATTAGGCAACAGTCTGCTAGGTCAATGATCCATCAATTAAAGAAAAACCTCATTAGTGGGATATAATGTCTCCAGAGACACTATTCAATCAATAAGCCACTAATATTGGATAGATTTGCACCTGAAATGCAATGCTATGACTCCAAAGGGACAGTCACATACAATTAAATAAATCATCTAATCACATACAGTAGTACAAAGTGAACCTTGATGGAGACAGTGAAGTGAATTTTTGTTAACTGTCTTATATTCTCAGTCCATGCTGTACTTGTTTTTCCACATGTTATCAGCAACAAAGGCAAAGTTTTGAGGCCAACCAAAGTACCAACCCTCTCTGTAAATTACTGCAAGCCAATCCTGGCTTATTTTTAGGGGAAATATTTCTTTCTCCTTTTCTTTTATCATCTTTTGCTTTCTTCTCATTTTCTTTTTCCTGGTTGATAGTAACAGAAGAGAATGATTCTGGTTTTGCAGTAAATAGGTCTTCAAGGCAATAGCTGAACAATAAGCACTCTCATTTTCAAGGAGTCATTTGGACGGATCAAAAGAAAAAAAGCAATTATCTCTTCAATCACAATAAAAATAATAAGCGATAGAACTGAGAATGCTCTCTCAAAAAAAATCTAAGTCAGCTATTTTTTTACTTCTACACATCTGACTCTTCAAGATGCCATGACTGAGAGGCAGAAATACAGCTCAAAGTCTGTAGATGTCATTGATATGAAAGTCTTGGGAAAGGAACTGTGAGCCCTTGGTCACTATGAACTTGCAAGCTTTACTTTGCAATGGCCAGTTTGGGACAGCTTTCTCTATAAGCCGGAGTGTCTTCTGTCTTGCTCAAACTGAATGCGACCTCAAGTCTTTCAGGCTTACCCATGACAAGAGAATTAAAAATAGATCCTCCCAGCATAATAAGAAAGACAAGGACAAGGGCTCAACTGCCTTCTCACCAGCTCCAGCTAACAAGATGGTTCAAACGAGCACCCTGTTGCACATCCAGGAGGACTGAAAAAAGAAATTTGGGCTCAACCTTTCTGGAAAAGAAATAAACCTGTAACTAGTGTAGAAGAACCTCACAGATATCAGTAAATCATTCTAAGTTGGAATTGCAATTGTCTCATCCCCAATTATCTTATCTTGCATTTGTCTTAATGACATTCCTGATGATTTCTCGAGTGGGATTCATCTGAACTAATGGAGAATGTGCGCCTGAGCTAGTCATTTAGAAGCAGGTATTCTGAGGTACAGTACCTCTTCTCCGTAGCCTAAATTTTAGATTTTTTGGTTTTGGATGCCTAAACCAGAATGGATTAAGTACTTTTCTCCCTTCCAATTGCTAGAAAAGAAACTCAGAGATCTCTGCACTGTAGCTAGTCTGTTTTAACATGCCTCTACCTATGCTGTTTGTGGGGCAATCATCTTGGTGTATCAGAAATAAGGGGACAGTACATAAAATAGACCTAAGAAGTAAGCAAAATATGAATTTGCAGCCTAAAAATAGCCACTAGGTTATTCTCTGTCCACCAAAGCATTCAGTATACTGCTGTATCTGAGCTCTGCTGAGCTCAGTTCTTCCTGTTACTAGAAAAACCTCCATTCCACACCCTAATCTTAGTCCAGAATTATTCTGTCTTTATATATCCCCCAGCAAAGGCAGCAATTGTGGGGAAAAAAGGGTTTAGACAACTAGATACTCTTTAAGATTAATTTTGATGTTTTGATTAATCAGAAAGTAAGTAACAATGTAAAAAAACAGAGAATTTATCATTCAGGATTCACAGCCCAAATGAGATGATGGAATGACAGCTGCTATTTCAGCAGAATATTTAGTCTTAAAGAGGAACTCTATGTCATATCAGTGTTGCCTTAATTAGGGAGAGCTTATTGAAACACAAAGTGAGCTTTTTTTTCAGTGAGTAGTAAGTATATCGAATCAAAATCTGAGGTATATTTGAGCATATTAAATATCTAAGTGCTCTGTGTTTATGTGTATTTGTATATACACAGAGGATTGTGCATTTATATTTTAGTATATTAAATCAACTTAGAGATATAACCATGTACTGTATTAGGGCCAAAAAATATATATGTAAAACTGCTTTACCATAAAGATGCGGCTTCTCATTTTAGTGGTCCACAGAAGTGCTACTTTGGGATGGTGGGTCATGGAAATTCAGCCTGAATTCACTTCAAACCTTTGGAAGAGGTATCAGGCTACATTCATCTTTGGAATCCTACCTGGTTTTGTAAGATTTAATATTGTATGCCCTTCTGTTTGCTAAAATTTAATCCAAACAAAATCTGGGTAAACAATTCTTCATCTGTGAAAGGTTTTAGGTGTCTGAATTCACACTCCTTTGAGAAATTTATTAAAACTATTATAACCTTTTTTTTTTTATCATCAGAGAGGTGTGAAAAGGATTAAATCCAGCTTGACTTCTTTTGGACTTTCTGTGGGAAACTGTTTTGCATACTTTTGTTACATGCATATTGAAATTCTGCAATTCTTTGATTGCTCTGCCAGAAACATCATTCCAAAAACTGTGAAGGATCCAAAATGCGGTGGTGAAAGCAACTCCTGCCACCTGTAGGAAAAGCCATCATTTTCTTAAATTTCTGAGTCTCCAAACCTTTATTCAACATTAATAGTTTTACTTCATTTTGGCCATAATCTTACATGCTCCCAAACTCACTTGTGTTTTATTTAACTGAAGTATGTTTAACTGATTTTTTGTATGATGTACAGTGCTGACTCTTCTACAAACTTTTCAGCAAAAATAAAAAAGCATCCTAAGACATATTGACTATTAACTACCAATGCAACCTATATTATTTAATCAGAAAGTTCAGTTGCCTTAGGCATTGGAGAAATAAGAGATGCTGCTGAGAAATACTTTTTTTCAAATGACACTACATCATCTGGTATGCTCAAGTCATATATGTAGTGGAAGATGAAAGCTTATACTTCTGAGCGGGTCTAGTCATTAGAAATAGTTACAAGCATCACATAATTTACACTGTTTACAAGGCAAGCAGAAATGGCTACAAATACTACTAGCTATGGAATTCAATAAATCGTTGACTTTTAGAAATTTTAAATGAGAAGAAATATTCAACATGTTTTGTATGATTAAGTAGTCTGATTTCTTTAACGGATATATTGACTAAAGTTAATGAAAACCACCAGCTTTCAGTACTGCTGAAAACTGGGACTATTTTTGCTAAAGACACAAATAAAGATTTAGGAGACAGGTATAACTATATATATAGCATGTTGCTTATTGCTTCAAATAAAACCAGATCAGAAAATGATGTGAAATGCAACATTATTTTTGCCAAACACAATTTAGCAGAAAATCTCTGCTAAAATCCTGTTCTGAAGAGGAAAATCTTGTTCCTCTTCCAAGTTTGGAGGAGAAAGACAACAGGTTCCTTTATAAATCTTGCTGCTGAAAACATTAGAGGCTTTCCCAGTTGTACACGATTGAGAAGGGATTCTGAGACAGACAGGTACTCACAAGTCTAAGCTTATTCTTGAGTAGCTAGTCTGTGAGCCAAAGCCAAAACAACTTTTTGAGGCTGATCATTTCTCTATACAAAACACAGTCTTAAGTTTTATTGCAAGTGACAGAAATATATGACTAATTATTTAGGCTCCCTTGCTGCTTTTGGAGGGCACTTTGCAGAGAAAAAAGCATGCTTTTTGAAGTCCCAGACACATAAAAGAAACATGGCAGACCACTTCTAGTGACAAGCTAACAGGCACATAAATTTCTGACTAGACCTTACACAAATGAAACTTAGTAAAACTATCATGAAAGAATGCAAACTCTTTTTATTATTGCTTCTCATTCTTTACAGCTCCAAATCTCTCCTGACCCACAAAATAGCTATACATTGTTAGTTTAGGAAATCAGTTGTGCCAATTATTAGTCTCATTATATCTGGTATTTCAAGACCTAGAACTATGTGTTTACCTGAGAATCTTGTATTTCATTATAAGTAAGATTCTGCTTCTGGCCCTCATTGTTTTCTGTGAAAAGCTAGAAAACGTGGACTCGAGGGACTTAAAGAGGAATAAAAAGCATGAATAAATAAAATAAACATATGTTTGTAGCTATGATGATCTCAAGAATTTGAAGTCAATTTTCTTATTTCCTTAGTCTACATTTTGTGTTGCAACAGAAGAAATAACAGGAGTAAGACACCCAGGCTTCCCCCTTTACAGCTCAGCAACTTGGGTTTATTCTTTCTCCCTTCTTAAACAGAAGCTGTGGTTAGGCTACACTCGACTTTCTGTGAAAACCTTGAAAAGTGATTTAATCTCCATATATTTTATTTCCCTCATTTCTAAAAAAGGGATGATAATAATACCTACCTTAAATGTTTAGTGGGGCTTAGTTCAGTAATGTTTGTACAGCATGTAGAGCTCCTTGACTGGACAGCACTATAGAAATTCTAAGCATTATTATTACACAGGAGTATCCCAAAAGAAAATAATGCAGTAGTGAAGTCTTTAATAAAAAAAACACTGAAAATTATGTGGCATGGTTTTCTATAAAAAAGACAAAGAAGTCAAAATAGTTTCCTACTAGTGAATTTAACAACTACTCCTTCCGCCACATTGCTCTCATCTTGGGTCTCGACCGCGTGTGAACTACACATTCAATTCAGCCTCCAATTGCAAAATGGAAGGAAAAACCCTCAAAAATGAAATCACTGTTTTTCTTAAGGCATAAATGCAATTTAAAGTATAACATTATGGAATGAAAATCAACAGCATTGTTGAGTTTATTGCATTAAAAATGTTTCCCTGTGTACAGTGGCTGTGTGTATAATTGGGATGGTGCATCACAGTAAATTTCCATTTAGAAACAATGATTCACTTATCACAGTGAAAGCAGTAATAAGGTTAAACTCTTAAGTTAAGTGGAAAGTAAGTCAAACTAAACCCCAGCAGGTTTTCTACTAGTGGCATAGCTAATGTTTTTGAAAATGTTCTAAATGTTCTTTCTCAAATATATGTATTATACATTGCAGTATTGTTAATTATATCCATTTTCTCTTTTATACACTTTCCCAGGAGATCAGTGAAGAATGGAAAACTTACTTATAGTGGATTTCAGATTTAATGAGACAAAGATGCTTCAACATATATGACAAAATGATATGCTCTCACCATATTTGATAGGTAATTATTTTTTATACTCTAATGGCTACCATTTTGAAAATAATTAATGTATTATTTTTGTAATTAATAGATAATCAACTGAGTAAGGAAATACTCTGGCTACATCATGGTGGGTGGTACTGTCCTGTTTAACATCTCTAGAGCTTTTGGCACGACATCATGTCATATATGCATAAAAAGATTCAATATGAGAGATTTATGCACAAAATATGAAAGATTGGTATGGTATGTCTCTGTGTGCGTGTGTGTGTGTGTAGACATATATATGAATATAAAAAAAAAAAAATTTAAAAAAGATTGCCTGAAATTAGATTTTTAAATACATCGTTCTGCACTTAAATAAATGCCATCATTTTCTCCAGAAATAAAAAAGTCCAGCATTTCCTATGGAAATATGCATCTATTGCTGTGAAGTTCTGCAGGTCTATCAACAGTCCTTCCTAATCTCTAGCTTTGAAGTTTGCTGATAGATCAAACAGAATCATCATGACTTGTTTCCCCCATTAGCAGAAGACTGCAAATCATTAAAAAAATAGATTGATGTCATAAGAAAACCTGAAATTGCTTTCAAATGGACAAGCTCAGGAACCTGAAAACCACTGACCACTGATCTACATTGACCCTCCCTTCCTACTAATCATCACGACTGGAAAATGAAGAGTTAAGGAACGACTAAATGGGAAGAAAATATTTTTTCTGCTGTTGTTTTCTTGAACACTTGTACAAAAAAATTATGTTTAGAAGTGTTGGCAATATGCTCTTTGAGGTGCATATTTAAGAAACTGTCCATCACCTTGAGAGTGCTGCTGCCCTGACACCCTGATGTATTAGTGGAAGAGGAAAAACCTCTTTACCTCTAAAGCTCAGCAATGACTTGTGATTCCTTTCTTATTCTTTGGTCAAAGATCACTTGCAGAGTAAAGTGACCTGTAATGATGACTCAGGTGAGGCTTTATTTAGAAACTATGAACAGAAGAAACTTGCACAGTTCTACTAGGTCTGTTTGCTAAATTAGCCCTCTTTCCTGAATGTTTCCACTACTTACGGGGAGTGGAACAAAACATGCAACCTCCACTAAGTCAGTTGCAAAGCTGATCACTGGCCTTTGGTTGAGAGAGCTTATCATCTGAATAAAGCATTGTGACTGCAATCTTTTCCCTCCTTTCTATAAATCTTCAGGCTTAGGCTTAGGAAGTGGCCTAGATTAATGCAAATCTCATAGGGTATATGTCTTTTCCACATATCTAGTCACCACAACCTTGAATGTTTTCTCATGTATGCTAAATTTATCTCACTGTAATTGTTACCTCAGATAGGCTGTTCTTGACTCATATGTGCAGAGATGTAGGTTATTAAACTGATGATCACACAAGACCTTAATTACCTGATTCAGAGAGTGAAATTCAGAGTGAAGCTTTCTGTGACAAAATCCAGCTGCTTTTTTTTGCCCCTCCCCATTTCAGGGGGGTTGGAAATAGATCATATTTAGGGTCTCCTCCAACCCAAACCATTCTACAATTCTATATTTTACAGTGAGGTAGAAGGAAAGAATACTACTGCTTTTACAATTGCGGTGCAATTAGCCCTCTAAAGCCCTCTTTTGCAAAAATTTTATAAATGTTTATAAAATAAATATTATTGTAAGGATTCAATAAAATAAACATGAATGAACACATAAATGAAGATGAAAATATATCATTAAATATATACATGCATTGCATTATGTTATGTATAAGATAAATATTTTATCCCACCATAAGGAAGAGTTTCTCTACGAAAGCTATGATCGTTTTTTTATTACCTTAAAATATTGCAGTTGTTTCTCAGCATTCATTGTTCCTTCATTTTCTTGTCTCAGACAGGAATTGAAGATGAAAAGCTCTGTATCTCTCAGCCACCCTTTCAGCTCTTTGATCCTGACCTCCAGCTGCCTTACCAGGCTGCCGCTTTCAGGCGAGAGCAGGTCACGTGGACCTAACCCACTGTGCCCTACCATTGTGTCTTGGATCTTCTCTCCTAGGGTTTTCTAATGCATCAGATAAAAAAAACATAGATTAGTCTTATGTACCAAAACATACATAGGTTAATGTGCAACAAGAAGAATCTGTTAAATTACTAGAGATGTAGTTTTTTAATAATTATGACTAATATCCATCAATTTCATACTTTGTTTCCTTGTTTCAATACATTTCATTTTTTGTACCCTCGTTTCGCACTTGTGCCGTTCTCTCTGGGTCACTGACTTTGCTAGTAGGATTATAAATCAGTGTTTATTAAGAGTAATTAAGGACAGAGGAGACAAAATGCTTCATAACTTTGTAAACTAGTTTCTCTACAGAATTTGCCCATGGCTTTAGACACTTAAGACCATAAGAGTTACTGGTTTCTAGGCAGCAACAAAAATCACTGAGCAATGACAATCACTGAGTTCACCAGACTCCTATCCAAGGTACCATCTAAATTTTTGGAGAAACACGGAGATGTTTTTTGAGGTATGAACTGTCAGGTCATAATTTCCAAACATGTAGCCCTGAGGCTGTATAGAGGAGCAGTTAAGTCACAAAACAGCTGGTTTGTTTTTGAAAGTGGATGAACTCAGTCAGACACCAGATATCCTCACTGTTCCTGAACATAAGGCCAATTTTTTAGGCAACCAAATTCAAAATTCAGTTCTCTGTGTTAAGCATCCACTTTAAAATAATGGACCAGAGTAAACATTCGCCTCTTATTGCTAATGATACTAATTTACTACAGCTTTTCAAAATAGTATTTCTAATAACAGAATCACTGAATAACATTTTGATAGTGGACGCTAGGTGCTTAATGAGTATTCTGAAGAGGCCAGGGATAGAAAGTTACCTTCCTTTTCAGTATTTTGAAAGGCAATCCTTTAACATCACAAGGGAGATGTGCTGTTGCCTGCTTCTTCTATGCCAAGCAGTATTTTATCTGACCTATAAGAGGCTGTCGGGCTGACACTTATTATAAGCACTAGATCTGTGTTACTGATTGTAGAATATTGAATATACACTGACACGCACATCCAATAACCTTTTAAATTGATAATTAGTGGTGGTTAATTGTTGTAACATGAAGATACAGTTTTAGGTGACCCAGAATGTCTGCCTGTTGAAAGTGCATGCTATAGAAAGTTACTCGAATATAATTTATAACACTTGAAATTAGCTTCCAAAAATAAGCTTTAAAACACAAATAAAATTAGAGCAACAGATATTAATCTGCTATGTGGCATTCTTTAAAACACTTCTTTAGGAGATCATAACTGAAAAACATGCTTTCTTGGCAACACCCTTCTATTTTCATGGTGCAAATATCGATAATTTGAAGACCCTCAGTGGAATCCAGCACTAGCTATTGTTTTTACGCTGTAACAAAAGTAGCAGCAGGAGGTGAAATCAATGCCCTTGGAGGGTAGGGTCACAAAAAAGAATTTATTGCCACTTTTTTGTTCTGGAACAGTTTGCAATCATAAATTCTTCATAAACAGAATACTTCAGAGAATGGTCCGTCTTCATAAATATACGACAGAGGACATCAATTTCATTTAATTCACAATTTGTGTCAGCACAGCAGATGCCAATGCCTGCCTTGATAGGGTTGTTTAATATGCAATTGAGACAGAGTAATATTCAGCACAGGGGACAAAATTTCACAGATTAAACTGTACGCACCACTGACATTTCATTCTAATGTATTTCCATTCCACAGTGTTCACCTTAGATGAAAGTAATATTAAAAACCATATCCCTCTATTTTGCCATTGTTAGAAGTTAAAATCCTTGTCTTTAATTTTTTTCATGCCAATTAAAATGTAATCATGCCAATTAAAACAGTATGTCTAGTGCTGTTAGTTTCTGCAGAGGTTTATATTAAATTAAACAAAACTCTATCAAACTCTGCTTATTATTCATGAAACTGCATTTAACAGAAAGACTGTACTAGTTATATTTTATTTTTCTGTAAATGCTGAAATTAATGGCAAAACTTAATCTGGAGGTATATTTTGATTTTAACATACTGAGAAGCAAAGCGCTTCAAATTTTTTTAAGACAGTTTTCCTAGATTTTTAGAATTAGGATCTTATTTCATAGTTTTATATTCTACCAGCTTTAATCGGTGCCACTGAATTACGCTGATTAAATACACTGAAATCCATCAATGTAAGGCTTACATCTGAAATTATTTTAAAAATAAAAGTTGTCATGATCAGATGTAAAAGATTGGGTTAGTAAGTTATTTTTTAAACAGTAAATTTATTAATGATCAAACAAGTTCAAAATGCTTATGGTGATGCTACAGATTAAAATTAAAAGTAATAAGATCACCGGTCATAAGGAAAATTTTAACATTTTCTGACAATTTACACATTTAGAGAATCAAGTGATTAGAAGCAACTCTGCTTAACTAAAAAAGCCCCACCCTCTGAAATGGCTATTGCATTACCACATAACCTAAAGTGACACAAGTCAGTATTTAAAATGCTCTTGGCAGGTTGCATGTATAGCTTACTCATAATATATTAGAAATATTTTTTAAACTAGGATAATAGCATGCAAAATTATGCAATGTAACTGTATTGCTAATATCACACATCTATAATTAATCATTTAAAGTAATTTATAAATTTATCTTACCCTTGATTTGAAGTGAAGGCAATTAAGGAGAGAAGTGGATGGAAAAATATATAGTTTGACCTCTCTCTCTCAGCTGTTTTACAACAATAGGACAATAGTGTCTCCTGCACAGTGCCATCACCGGTCTCTGGGTAACAGAATCCCTATATTGCTTTTTTTGCCAGATTCTTGTATCTCACTCTTTGGCTGAGACCCAGCCCATCATACCGTGAAATGAATTACACGAAACTTTTTTGGCTTTTGTCAAAAGTGAGATGAATACAGCAGCATGAAACATATCCTGGCTGTATTCTCAGCTTCAGGTATGCAGATTTGTACTGAATCTGTATATTTGTTTTTGAGCCATCAGTGTGACCTGAAATACGCAGTGACAACCCCACTTTTCATCTTAAAGGTATAGTAAATAGTTAAACAGTAGATGTCTCTAACATGTACCTTCAGAATAAATTCTATTAACATTCACTCAAGCATGACAGTCAGTGTATATCAGATATACTGCATTATAGTTGACTTGGTGCATACCCGTAATACATGGCATATTTTACTTACATTTTTTATGTATCAAAGAACTAAAATTATTAAAGTCAGACAGGAGACAAGCATGGAATAAAAAAAAATCAACAGAAGAGGAAAAGGCTATGGAGTTTTTATAATAGAATGAGTAGCTCGTTTGAAATGTACGTGGTGGATTGAAAGAGAGAGATATTTGTGCTCCAAATTAGAAATCAGACAGACAGTGTACTTCAACACACAAAAATGTACACATAACCCACAAACAGTAATAAAAATGCAAATACCCCAAGCAGTTCCCATTTTTCATTAATTGAATCCACTTTTTCAAGGAGATCTTTTGGTAGTAAAACACCACTTTTCTTCAGAGCTTCAACCTTACTAAGCAGTTCCATCTTTTTTGGGTGCCTGATTGACATTTCTACATTGTATCTCTAAAATGAAAAGAAATATATAGTATTAGCTGCTGTAGAGAGTTTTCTCCATTAAAAAATAAACTTTAATTGTATGTCCCTGATTATGATCATGCTCCATCTGACATTTTCGAATTTTTTTTTTTTTTAAGCACACAACCTTCTCATGACGTATCATAAGAGATTTAGGCACCAAGCACATAGACTTCTGGGTGACACATCTATGCAGGCAGTTAGCAATTGATTATAGGTAGTAATATTCACTCTGTCACAATATTCTCTTGTACAATAATATCCACCAACACTCTCCCACCTGAATCTGGATCTGCCTTTGTCTCATTCAGGTTAGTGGTCTCTTATTTTTAAAACATGCTACTTCAGCAAGTAACACTTAGGTTCTTCATGGAAAAGAAACCAAAATGAAATAAAAAAACCCAAGAAAATAATTTCATACTTATGTTTCCTCTAGAGTTTATTTAGTCTCTCTCTCGTTGTTGTTTCTGTGTCACACATGAGCCTGAAAATGTGAGAGTTTGACCTTCGAAAAACAATTAGACATAGCTCCCCTAAAACACAATACCAGTAACTTGATTTTTATTGCATCAACCAACAGGAACAGTGAACTAGCCCACAAACAAGAACTGCCACAATGTTAACACAGTCCAATAGTTTACTCAACTTGAAAATACCTTCTATTTCATGCGCTGTTATTTATTGTTAAAAAAAAAAAAAAGAACAGAGAAAACAGGTGTAAAACTGGAAGCTTCTTTTAGAAATTCTTTCATAGGACTTTCTAAATATTTAGGTCTATATTATTTATATAGTCTATAAAATTGTATTCTAATCTACAGACACATTGGCAAATAAATATTTTTTTTAAAACTGTATTTTCTGAAAACCTGAATTAAATATTAAATATAATAGTTACTATAGTGGTTAATTATGTTTTCATAGTTGGTACGGTAAATTAAAAAATAAAAAAAATTAACATACAGGCATCCACATATACATACCATCCATATAGTTAAGCTAATTAAGTATGAAAAGACTCATTGAAATGGAACTTCTGATATGGCCAAAAATGTGCCTTTTACTGCGAGAAGAGAGTTCAGCACAAATACTTGCAAAGGTGTTTACAAGACATACATAAATTATGCAAAGCTATTAGAAAATTGCTTCCTAAACATTAAGCTTTTTTTGCTTCAAATTCAGCCAAGAAAACTGCTATTGAGGCTCATACTGAAAATGTTAATAACTGGGCTAAATATAAAAAATTAAACCTGAATAAGGAATGTTTAAAACATGGGTGCCTTTGCCAGATCCAAGAGCATGCTCTGTAGGAAAACAAAGCAAAAATACAATTGCAGACAGCTTAAAGAAAATAATAAAGGTGTGAAATCACTGTTTCAGCTAACAGGTTCTCAGCATTTCCATGCATATGTTTGCATATTGTTAGTTTCATATTTTAATCTCTCATTTACAAAACACATGCACATCATTTGTATTATGTAAACTTCAGCAAATATTAGTCATTTGTGGATCATAGAGCAAATGTTTTAAATGAGGTGATTTAAACCATTTCTCATTATTAATGAACACTGATCAGGTGTCTGCGAATCCAAAATTGCATGAATATGCATGGTAAAACCCAAGGAATTGTTTATAAAGAACTTGCCTTTTGGCACTCAGTGTGCTGTGGCTGAGTTTCAAGATATGTATAACTGTAGGCAATACCTGCCAGGCTGGGCACTAGGGCTGGACCCGCCAAGAGGCAGCACAATTTTATTCGACTGATGTGTTCAACAAGTATGATTCCTGGTCCTGTTTTATTGCCTTCTCGGCTAGAATGGCTGCTGCAGGAGATTACAATCTTCTTCATGTAATCTGATTTCTATTTAAAGATGATATAGCCGAAAAGGATTTGCATAATTATTTCCATAAGTACATGTAATATCAAAGGGAATCCAGAGTCCAATTTGCTAGGCACTGAAATCCAGTACGCGCGACTCCCTTTCTTTTGTCAAGTGAATTAATAGACTGAGGGAGTCCTCTAGCTGTGTGTCACTGGTGCAGGCACAGCTAGTTACTGCTCATCACCTGCTCTAGGCTGGCACTTGCTTCTGCCTGGGCTGGGGCTGGGGCTGGGGATGTTCCTGGGCAATGCAGGACTGATGAAATAAAATACACTGCATTTTTCATAACTACAATGCTCTTGTTAACTTAGAAACAGAAGACGTTTCATTTAATTTTGGACTAGGTAAAATAATTCAGTGCTGCATAATGCAAATAGTGTGACAGATGTTATAAAAGGTTATTACATTAAAAACTAAATAAGCTAGATTTTATGTACGTGCTGTCTTTGTCACCGTGTAACCTACTGTATAAACAAGCATGATGAAAGTGCTGATTGATAGAAAATGCATTATACAGTAACAGTAAAAATGAGAGAATTCAGTTGATTATCAGATGTATAAGTATATGACTGAGAGTCAGTATTGTTTCACTCCTGGATATTTAACATGCAGTGTGTATTTTAAGTTAAGGGAAGAGCTTAATGTACAGGAGGTACAGTTTGAGAACTGATAGCACGAGATGCTATTGCTAATGCTATTTTTTAATCCATTAAACACCTACACTCTGAGCAGTTGCATGGAAAAATTAGCTACCAGCTCTATCAGTGCTACACAACCCTAGTCTGGTAGGACTACTTAATCCTGTGGTGAGAAGATAATTTAATCTTCAGATTCATTCTTTCCTCAGCTTTAAGTGAGCAAAGACTGCTCCATTGTGACAGTCTGTGGATGTTATGATATAGATTACTGTTTAATAGCCAAAAATGAGATTGAGGAAGTTAAGGTCACAGGTTTCTCGCAACAGCCACAATAATAAATAAATGGGTAATATTTAATTTCCCACAACATCTGTCATATGAACTGGGAAAAAAACCCCATACAACAACATACTGGAAAAACTGCAAAATATTTACAGCATGATTAGCTGCGTGCATGCATGCCTGGTTTTGTGTTCCCGAGGCCACTCGAAAGAAATCCAAAACATTGTTACATAAGTTAACGAATTTGGCCTTTTATTCCTTCTCTCTCAATACGATCAATACTTCTCAAAGGACAAAGAAAGGAATTAAAATAAATGCAGTACCGTTTATCCATGAATAAGTTTGGCAAAAATATTTAAGCCAAAAGAAGTTGAATTCCAAAACAAAGCAAGTTAAAACCTTATTTTGCCTGATAAAAACATTCAAAGAGATCCAGGCAGGCTGATTGAGACACATTTTTCAACACTTTAGCCTAAACTGTGGTTTTTTTTCTCTCTCTCTCTTTTTTTTTTCCTAAAAAAAATATATAAAACATTTTTTGTGTGAAAAATCACACCCGAAAATTCTGTCCAAATGGAGACTGGAACAATGCCTTGTAACAGTGTTAATTGTCACCATGGAAACCAGAAGAATAAGCCATTTTGAAACTGGTATAGAAGGCACACATTGAGCAACTCAAGCATTTTTCAGCCTCCCTCAGTGTTAAGGAACAAGATGCCTAGTCACTGAGAGGTCAGAGAAAGAAATCATCATGAAAGGTTCGTAGATGTGCACTGTCTGGTAAACAATAAAAAAATCTGTACACAGTTAACAACTCTGTAAGACTGCGCACTGCATCGTTCAGAAAGAGAAACACCACAAAAAGATGATCAGGAGCTCAGCAGATTCCACCCCTTGAGCAAAACTTTAGGGCAATATTATGCGAACCTTGCCCCTAAAGCTCCCTGGGAATTCTGTTGTTGTAATAAAACTTCAGAAGAGAAAAGGAAAAAAAAAAAAAGCCTGCATGATGGAATTCAAAATAATGCTCTAAAAGCACACAGAGAGATTAAGACATCCATTGTAAGACTTTTGTATGGTGCTTCTGTTGGTTATAGTGAAAAGAGACCAGACATACTGAACACACAGTGGAGCTATGGCTACGAAGTACAGAAGAATTAAGCCAATGAACTTTCTTCATCACTGGAATACGGGTATGCTATTTGTAGATGTTCTGCATTCCATCATTCACATGGTAACAAAGCATCTTCAGTCAGATGGCACTGTAGGATATACAGCTGAGATCGGAACTCAGTAACCTGCATTAGTTTTACCTGCATTGAAATTCTAAACTTTAAAAATTTGCGTTTTGGGGTGTTTTGACTGCGGCAGACACCAATAAATACAGACACACACCCTCGGTGTCTGCATGTGCGTGCACAGTCCGCAGTGGCTCATATTTGCAAAATTTACTGCATGCATAAAATTGAGTGAATAATATTCTGCAAGCAAATTCACACTTAGTATAAATATATACATATATATATCCATATCCATATGTGTATACATATATATATATGTATATGTATATATATATGCATATATAGCAATATTTGTCCATCATCTCTTCACACACATTCTCACTTTGCTTTCTGGATAATGTTTGCACTCTTCATGCTAGGCTTCATGGTGGCCCCTTAGGAAGCCCATGCCTAATGCCATTCAGTGGTGAACAAAGAGTCTTTTTATTCCAAAGTCCAGGGTCCAAAGCTCAGCTGTATACAAGCAAAGTGAAGGAATCTGCTAGAGGCCAGCCTACCCTTCACAATAGCTCTTAATGCTTCTACCTTTTTGGTACTGTCAGTGTGAAACATTTTAGAAACTGTCCAGAAGCTTGGTTATATTTCTTATGTTGTCAATAGCACTAGAACCTCTGGACAACATTCAAGATCTGGGCAGTGTGATCTGTCTAGATGAAAAGCAGTTTCTGTTTCTTGCAAACTTCATGTATTTCTCTATTAGCAATTTATGGCAAATAATTGCACAGAGAAATTATAAAGACTCCTACAATTGTCCTTGTAAATTAATAATAGGCTTTCTTGATTGGGATAAATTTGCTGCTGAGCCTTTGGAAAAATTAAAAAGTGCAATGTCATTTAAAATTGCCAGAACTCACAGAGCAAATTACATCTGAGGTTAAGAATCAGTTTTTCCTCTTCTAGTTTATTCCATTTGCATGATCTGGAAATCATATTACATTGGCTATGTATTGTTAATTGGACATAGATTGCATTATCTTTGATATAAATCAAACTACAAATATTAAAATGAATTGCAAATTCTGTAATAGAAGATCATAAAACAATCTTTTTTAAGTATCTCCCATTAATAATTTAATTCCAATTATATCACTCGGAAAACTCAAGAAGGAGAGTGCTAACTTATTTCCATTTGCCTTTTCCCCTACAAATAAGCACAACAGCACAATATGTATTTGTGTGAGAGTGCATGTGCATATGGATGCATGCCTATGAAACAAAACAAATCTTAGCACTTTTGTCTTAAACCCCTACAGACACCTTAGTTTTTTTTGTTTCAGAAAGTAGCAAATGTAGATTACACCTCTGCTATGCCTTTCTGTCTGTGGCAGCTTGAGAAATAAACACGTTGAAAGAAATATTAAGCAACTTCATGAACTGAATTTTGCCTACATTAAAAAATTATGCAGTTGGTATCCATTGTTCTGCCCTTTTTTTTTAAGAAAACTCATCCCAACACTTTAAATTTTACTATATATGTAATATCTTTTTGAAGACTTTGTGTGCCCTTTAATGAATTTATATTAAATATTTAATACTGTTTAGGGCATATCCACTACTACCAAAAACAGTTATATTCCCAGCAGTCCCACTGTTTCAGGCAGAGGGCTTGATTGATCCTCCTAGCCTGAATTGAGTAGAATGAAAAGAAGCAGTTGGAAAATAGCTGCAATCATTTAATGCAGATGACCTCTGACAGGCTCACAGCTCTTCTATCTGAACAGAAATTTGCATGGGGTCTCTGTGCAGAGGAACAATGTAACCTAAATGGTAGACAATCTTTATTCTAATGAAGTGGGTGTCAAGGTCAATGTAAAACTGCAATGATAAATGGTGCACCACTAGGCAAGAGAAGTTGCATAGGCATTGTAGTGCTTTCACATTAATTGAAGGCTGAAATGCACTGAGTGAAAGCACAAGACTCTCTTTTCACCATAATGTGTTAATGCACAAATGTTTAAATGTTTTATTCAAGCCCCTAGCCTGTTGGCACAAATCTTATTGCAAACAAAAATACAATAGTTGGCCAATAACCAGAAAAATAGAACTTTTTATTAGCTTGCCTTATTTCTTGAATCCCTAACAACTTCCACAAGCTACTCAGAGTACCCAAAGAATAACAAGTCTCCAGACACCTAATGTAATTCCCATGATCCTTTTTCTATTTAGGATATCTGTCTTTAATTAGTTCCAAACAAGCAAGCCTTTAGACAACTCTTCATTAGATACCATTCCCAATGAACTAACTGTGAGAAGAAAAGTCATGCTTCAATATTATTATTTCCTAGATTCCCAGTTTTCTTTTAGTATATAGTTAACATCTCCAGGTGCCTTTTGTTCTCTCAAAGAATTAGACCAGTAAAACTGGGTTTTGTAATGCAAAGAGTTGTGTGCCTAGAGTGGGGACTAAACTACAATCTGTTATTGTGGCTTTGTCAAAACTGCAATACAACTATAATTATAGTACTTCATCAGTCGATCAAGCAATTTGTGGAAGGCAGTACATTTTGTCTTATAAAAATGAGAAGGACAGTAAGCTGCTTTTTAAAATCCTGAGCTGCTTAAGCTTGTTAAGGGTATATTGTTTGCTAATACACTCATTAGCAGCCAGGCATTTTAACTTCATCAATTAAACAGGAAATGGTGTTGCACCATTAGTTTCACAAAATGCTAAAAACCAGATAGCAGTCTACAGTTAAGAATTTTAGAGAATGTATTTTAACCTGCAAACTGCATTATACGTTTCAAACCATTTTTTATGCAGCGACATATACTTGGGGAGTGTGTGGGTCTGTCTGTCTGTGCATGAACGTAGGTGGTGAAAGCCCTGCAGATAGTTGTGAAGCTAATTATATATATACACACACATACACCCACTTAAAATTTCCCAAGTCCCCTAAGGATTGCTGCTGAAGCACAACGTCATTTCTTGACACCGATGAACATTTACTCATCTGAGTAATCCCAAGGATGACAGAAGTTTATTCCTGTGAACAACTAACAGCTCTCCTGGATAACTAACAGGTTCACAGTATGAATGACAATTTTTGAGTATTTATCAGCCTTTATAGTTTTAGGCTTTTCTACGCAAATAAGTATTAACAATATGATTAGAGATACTAGACAAGGAGCTATAGCTTGTTATTAAAGAGGATCTGCAGTGCTTTCAGTTTCTGGGGATCTGTGAGTGGCACATACTATACAACGCCATTTCTATTTTACAACTTGCCTGAGCAAGGGAATTTTCCATATGGAAATCAGTCTTCAGGATATTGCGATTCAGAGAATAAACTCCAGTGGGGGAGTTGGGGTGGGGGAGGGGAGAATTGTAGTGTAAAGGAAAAAAAAACCCCAACCCCAAAAAAACCCCATGTTAGTGATGAAACTGTTTAAAAAACTGTACAGCTTCATCTGTGTGTGATTTGTCAGGTCTGAAGCTTTGACGTGCCCAAGGGGCAGACCCCAGCGGGGCGCAGGCTGCAGAGCTAAATAGCTGTGAAAGAAGTCTTAATGTAGGATGGAATTCAAACTAACCTTGACATGACCTCGGGAAAAATATGCAAAAAGTAAAATGAATGCACTCTGCAAGATACATCCTAATTTTGTGGCCAAGCTAGTTAGTTTCACAAACATAACTGGGACTTTAAAAGCAAAATAAAAACGTGAGGAAAAAGGGGAAACTTTGGAATTCAGAGTAAAAACTCAAGGAGGCATGGGGTGTTGCTGTGGAGGCATATGAATCATTTGGAAACAATCCAAATAAAAACCAACACCGAACAATATTGTTGTCAGCCTGTCTATTCAGGAAAATTGTTTTTTTAGGTTGAATATAAATGACACAAAGCCAAGATTACATCATTGCATTACAAAGTCTGTTGTGGCTTTTAGCCGAACAAGCCCCATGGATCTACTGGCTGATGGCAGTAATTCAGTAAAAAGTTTTAAAGGCTTGGTTGTTTTGGGTTTTTATTCTTTTTTTTAAGCCTCGTTATTCTAAATATAGTAGAATTTTGTTCAAATATTGATTATTTAAATTTTTTAAAACCACATCCCTGAGTTTGTTCTGCAAGCTTACTACTTTATACAAACAATAAAAATTTGAGTGGGTATATTAAGCCTTGATTGGGCTTTATTACGCATTTGGCCTGTCTCGCACAGTGTTCAGTTAAGCAGGAAGACATCTACCTTAATACAGCAGCCAAGAACTGGCTTATTCACTAGATATATGGAAATTGTAATTGAGTGTCAAGTTGCGTTGAAATTCAATCCCATTACCTTCAGAATGCAATTTTGTAGCAATACCAGTTATTTACTATACTATTAACCAGTTTTTAAATATAATTAAATTCTGAGAGCGCATAGCCAAAATACAGTCGTTTCAATTCACATAGTGAGGGTAATCCAGTACCAGGAGCATAAGAGCCCACTAGATCCGAGATGGCCACCCACCTACAAATAAAGGCAAACCCTGGCAGATGATGTTAGAACATGGTGCCACTGCACAGGTTCTAGTGCAGTTCAGGTAAGGCCACAGAGTTGGTACACTTCATGTTTAACAACCTATCAATCTTGTAAACCATGTGCTTTACTGGGTTCTTTGGCTGATTTACGAATGAATTTCTGAGATTGGTCTTGCATTGCTCGCAACAATGCTGTTGGTTTGGAGTTTGTTTTCATACCCTGCACCCGAGGTGTGACTTCTGGTGCAGACAAATACAGATGCAACCAACAGACATGCTTAACATATTAGGCATTGTTTTAGCTAAATTTAAATGTATGTAGTTGCCTGGAGAATTGATAATAAATAAATAAAAAATGATGCTCTTTAAGAATGAGTAGCTAATATACTGTCAGGTTAATGCTCAGGTATATTTTTTTGAGGGAAAAAAGTCCCCACAGAGTAAGAGAGATTCCAAAATACTGGTGTATTACTACAGTTAGTCCATTATTGAGCAGAAAATGCATTTGAAGGTGGAGAAAAAGTTCAGCCTGGAAACAAAAAGGTGCAGTCACAGCTCCGTTCTTGGCTGGATATTCTCGAAACCTCATACAGATATACTTTTACATTTACATTTTTACAAAATAAAATATAACATTGTGAGATTATGGAGATTTTTTGAAGATATTCAAAGAAAATAATTTACAACCTGTTATCCTCTCTTCTGCTAAGCTGTGCCTGCTGTTGCAGTATGCATGAAACGTAAAATTGAAACTCCTCTACACAAAGATTTAATTCCAAATGCACCTACTATTGTCAGGCTGTGCGTTACAGGCATCATTCTGTTTTGAAATGAATGTTCTTGTGCATTTATCTTTCACAGACTGGCTCTTCTGAAGTCCTTATTCCATTGTTACCCAGCTAGAATGCTAATGGTGATCAGTAATAGCCTTCCATGAGAGAAGCTTGACTGAAAATCTACAAATAAATTATTCGCTCTTCTAGCAACACTACTGGGATGTGTTTGGGGTAGAATAGCTCTGGATCCTCATCTTCTTACCTATTTGCTATACTTTTTTATGGGAGAAGAGGTTCCCCGCTGGAAAAAGACCCAAATGGAAATTGAAGCTCCTCAGATCAGCAGAGGCAGAACTCAGTCTCCACCAAGGAACAGATAATTCCACAAAGATCAGTACACACACCACTTAAGGCACAGCGGCTTTAGCAATGACAATAACTAGACCTTGTCAACGGTGAGAAAAGAAAGTCATCCTTGGCCTGTGACAACAGCCCTACAGTCTTTGCAGGCTGGTGAGCGACCTCAAGTCAAGGTCAGAAAAACTCTGCATCTAGCTTGCTCGGTCTCTAACCTCAGAACATGTGAATGTCAGTTCTCACTACCTGTGCAGTGTCTAGAATGTGATTTTTAAAGTAATTGGACTTTTTCCTACACAACAGAACTTACACCTGTTTGACTGCCCATCCAAGTGCTGATTGGAAAGGGTGTTGACAGCAGATTTCTCGATTTGCCCTACAGTTATAATGAAAAACGTAATTTTTATTTTAAACGTACATCCTGTACTGTATTAAATAAAATGAAAGCTATTGTTTTTACAATGTGCTATTTGATTCTTTTCCTTATAATGTCTCTTGTGTTATGTCAAAGTTGGCACGTGAAGCAGGTCCACGAGGAGTGCTAAAAGATCTCCACTATCTAAAATACTGGCACACGCTGCAATTCCTGTTACAGCAATACCATTACAATGGTATCAAAACTATTGCAAAACACATTAAAATAGAAGTCTTTTAGTTAACTGCTTATGATCATCTGCAGAGAGCCATACTCTGAACCTTTCAAGAGACACAGCAAATAATAGCGATTCAGTTTCCCAGTACACATTAATATTATCAAAACAAAAGGAGAAATTTGGCACCCTCTCCCTGTGCCCCGACATTATCAGTATTTACAAGGGACTAATCTAATTTTAGAAGAATTGTATTTGTTAAGAACTCACTATTTCATTTTTAATATTATTCTAGGAAAAAACATAGTAGTTTTATGCAAAAGAAAAAATACTCTCAATTTGGAATGGTTTTTTATGATCAAATATAAACTGCTCTCAAGAGCAAATATATAACAGAACTGCTGATGCAGCCTAAAGTATGGCTGTGTGAATGTTGCAGAAAGAGCTATTTCAGAGAACATTTTTAGCAATAGGAGAAGTCCAACTTTGTTTAAACCTAAACTTTTTTTTTACAATATCAAGTAATGTTAACAGCGTGCTGAAAATGTTAAGGCTAAGTGTACAGTGTCAAAATAGATTGAATCTCTCTGAAAACTGGAAATTCAAGCTTTTTAAACATAATCCAGATGTTTGGCTTTTAATCGTATTTCAAGAAAGAGGAAACTTATGCAATACAAAATTCATACATGCATATTTCATTAGTGCCTTTCCTATCACTGAATTAAAAATTTCTAACATATGTTTTTTTCGAAAAGATAATGTTTTAAATTAGAAGAGTTGGCAAGAAGTTGTACACCTCACAAATGTCACTGGAGTATTTTAAATTAGAAGAAAATATTGCAATTTTTTATGCTATTAACAGCTTTGATAGCAAACGCTATAGCAGTGATCATTTTTGGCCTTATCAATAGGAAGTTCAATAGTCCCTGAAACAATCTAATCATATAAAGATGACTGAACAGCAAGAACTAAGAACCAGACTTCTTCAGAATACCTGAGACTGATAACACTCTGACAGACCTGTGAGTATTTAACACAGGTGCTCTCCATCTTCCTCACCGAAACAGGTGATCAAAACAGGACAATGCTATGTTTCGTCAGCAAGAACCAGACAATCTTGAAAGTGAAAGAACTTTTTCCAAGATATATTTCAATTCTAGAACGTTAACAACACCACTATATTTGCTGAATAATATTTAAAGGACTATATCACAGTGGCCATTGTTTCTAAAAGCTAATATACATGATAAATTGTACGATTTTTTTTTCAAGCTCCAGAGTCTTAGAAAATTAGACTCTGAGTTCATTTGTAAAAATGGAGTTTCTGAATGTAATAATATTTTAATATTTTAAATAATTTAAGACAGAGAAAACTGAAGCAATAGATATGACAGGAACTATCACATATAATGGGAAAAGGGAAAAAGACAAAAAAATCCTGCTTCTGGCTACCTGCATGTGGCTTTGGGCTTGCTCTTTAAGACCCCTGTATCTTCCAAGGAGAGTGTGAAGTGTGCTCATACACCAGCAGAAACAGAAATATGGCCCTGTTATACTGTGATGTGATGGAATGAGATGTGACTATGAACTTCAAGTCTGTGTAGAAATGTTGGAAACTAAACAATCCAGGACATGCTGAGAGCGAGTCTCTCTGTATCTCCAACAGCTGCTGTGCCTAGGAGAGAAACTTTGCCTCTTTCAAATGGCCATCAGCAAGGGTATGCCTAATGCAGCCTTTTACACGCTCAAGCTTGCTATTGTCCAGTGAATTGCAGACTTGCACCAGTCATGTGAGGTAGAGAAATATTATTTTCAATTTAAAACCGGAAACTGAGGTACAGATGGACACCATGTACAGTCTCAGGGAAGATCTCTGATGTGGGAACACAAGCCTTGCAACAGTCACCCCACTATTATGTTCAAGAGAATATGTTGTCTGAGCTCAGAACTACTGAACATTTTTTGTTTCACAGTTTTTTGCTTCACACTGTTTTTCACAGACTGAAAAAAAATTAGTTATATCCCTTTCGGTACATTTTAGTCACTGCGGAAAATACCTCAGCTCTACACACAAGAAATCTCAGATTCTCAAAGATATTTAATAACTAACACTAATAATTACCTTTAAAAGAATATGAGAATGCAGTGACACCGAACTAATTTTGTGACTGAACAACTATCGAGACAGAAACAAAAGAAACTTTCCCTCTGTTTCTTCCTATTTCCCTCATTTCAGGTGTCTGTTCTCAAGGATTTACGGTGCTGCTATATGTGAACTCTGCTATTTGCTGGCATGATGAAAGCTGAAAGCTTCTCATCTCTAATGGCATTCTGCCAAAATATTCTCTGACAAAACTTGGGTTGATTCACAGATCTGAAGTTCAAGAAATTGTCATAATCTAACCTCCCCACTTGTATAAAATGTACTCTAGTCTTATCTTCTGTGCCTATATTAAGGTCTCAAATTTCTGGCTTGGAGAAAATCTTTTGTTATTGCCTCTGTCCCTGACTTAAAGATACAAATGATGGTAAATTCACAGAATTCCTTGGTAAAATGATAAACAACTAGCTTATTTCACTGTTAGAAAATGTATGGCTCATTTCTAGGTTGAATTTGTTTACTTTTAACTTCCAGATGTTTTATCTTCTTATACCTTTGCCAATAGCTTGAATGTCTGTGAAAGCATGAAGTTACTACAAGAATCAAACACGAAAACAGATGACTTGCACTGATCTTGAGTTCTTTCTGTTTGGTGTTTCTGGGATTACAATTTATAGAACCAAAACATAGAGAAGATGAACTATTTTTGCAGAGGCTAGTAAACTCAAATACACGCATTTTGGAGATTCTTAAGGTGCTTGGTTCTTCCTAGGGCTGTCAGCAAGCAAATTTTTGATAACTTGGCCCTGATATAAATGAAAAACAATGGGTTTAGACTTAATTTGTCCTTATGGACAGCATTGCCTGTACTCCCATTTTGGCTTTTACTCATTGGACTCTCCCGGTTCACTAAAAGATTATCTGCTCCTGCTATTCATGCTGGAAAGGAGAACAGGGAGCGAGAGAAAAAGAACATAGTAGCAGGCAAAGTTGATGACAAAAAAGACCACGTTCAGAGTACAAACACCACACTCGCTCTCATGGAATAACACCACTGAACATCAGAAATCCTAATAATCAATGAGAGTTTCACCCACAACCTGAGTATTTTCTACTGTGCACTATCAATTGCTCTAGATTCACTTCGGAAATTGTAAAGTTGAACGTGAAGTGATCTTGACAGACCAGGGAATCTGCCCGTTTGTGTTTAGCATTTTGTAATGAGCTTCTCTGAAATCAGCACACAGCATAACGCCTGCATATTAATAGAATCTGTCTTAAGGCAATTAAAAAAAAAATTAGTTCTGTAAAGATACGGCAACAAAACTGTAGAAATTGATTTCAGAAAAAAAACACAAGTTCATGATGACTTATGTTGTCTCACTGAAATGCTAATCTCTGTGCTCTAAACAAACTGATAAACTGGTGACTATAGCATCGATATTCAAATCTATGTTACTCTTGCAATGTCAGTGGATATACTGACTCATAAGTTATTGCTATTTTAATGTCTGAATTCTACTTAAGATGAAACAGGACATGTCTTGAAAATGGGAAAAGATATGCATATATCTGAGAGGGGAAAAAAATGCTTCAAAGGACTGCAGCAGTAGGAAATACCAGGACACAAAACCAGTAGTGAAGTAGTATAATACAAAGCAAATTTAGGATATTTTGAATGTACTTCAGCTACAGTGAACACTAGGGAAGACATGAACTTTTGTCTTTCTGGCATTCTCTCAAGAGATTCTGGTCCTGCTTTGTGGAAAGCCTATTCTGGTAACCATGCATGCCACAATAGCTGCCTGGCTGTTCAAATACAAATTGAAAAGATCTGTGTCCATTAGAACAAGATATATGTTTACAGTAATGTGTATTGATGCCTTCAACTCTAACTGCTGTCTGTTTAATAGATGTTTGTTATGGGAATAGGTGTAGGGAATTTAGTAGTCCCAAACAAAGATGGAAAAATGTAAGAAAACAAATCAGAAAGGATGATGGATAAAGTACAAGATTCCATTGCCTATTCTATGTTTTTCAAAAATTTTAAGGAATATGTTCTATTGAGAATATCGGCAAAATATGTGACTGATTTTTATGGTGACAGAACCTTTGTCAATGATATCTGTACTTCAGTGACATAAATAAAGTGGTCTCACTTCTTAGTTTAAGTGGCTATATTTCCTATCTTAACAATCATTTTATAATTACTAACCATTCTAAAAATAAAAAAGTATAGCTTGTTGAATACTCCACATTCTTAACACTACTAGGTTATCTTTTTTCAAATCTATGTCTAAGTCAACTATTTTAGGCCATTTTGTTTGCTATTTTGCTAGAGGTATAATATGTTGCTACAGAACTGAAGTCTAAAGAAATGAAAGTAATGAATACATATTTTAGAACAGGCCATAGAGCTTTTGTACAGTAAATTACTACACTAGCACAACATTAACCCTATTAAAGTTAATTTTTACAGCTCATTGGTGATTGGCATTTGGTACCGATGTTTGAAGAATTGCCATTGCATTGATTTTATTCTTTGCTTCTTTAATAAAGAGTGAAAGAAATGGCACAAGCAGGATTTAACTGTCTTTTGGTAAAGCTCTTAAGCTCTTAAGAAAAAGGTTCAAATATTTAAACCATGCAAAATCTTTAGGGACATTATATTTGTTTTTAATTTTCCAACATTTCATAGGCCTGAAAAAGTCCCACTACTATGAATACATTTACACTTGATTGGTACCACAAAAAAGACCACGTTCAGAGTACAAATGCCACACTTGCTCTCATGGAATAATACCACTGAACGTCAGAAATCCTAATAAACATTACTGCAGACCCTTCTCAGGACGTGAGTGCACATGCTGACAACACAGTATAGTAGGCCACCTGCTGGCCAAATCAGCCAATTAGCAATTTTAATCTAATAATTAGAGGATCATACAAAGAAGAGATAAACATGAAAGACGTGCATAAACCCCATCAACTAAAGACTATTGGAAGAAATGTAAGTATATATAAAAGCGAGTGTTTCTTCATCTTATTTTAGGTTTTCCAAGAGCGGTCATTACTTGAGTCAGGATACCAAGCGATGACATAATGTTCTCTTGTGTTAAAAACACACAGTAGCTATGTTCCTAGGCTTTTACACACCACTTTATAAAGTAAGGTTCCATGGCAGGTCATCTGTCACACTATACCACCCAGCTCCTTAGGAATGACTAGAAGAGACTCTGGATATGAAAATCCAAAACTATTTTCAAGTAGCTTCCCTGGGAAGCTTCAACACAGGCTAAACAAAAATATGTCAGCAGGCATCACTCCTTAAAAGGATGTAGGATCTAAGACTACTGTGCCCACAGGTCTGGATCCAAATATAGCCATACAAAGCAGGGACAACAGTCAGTGTAGTGACCACATTGTACATTCAGACTCACAAAAGAAGGGCATGTGAAATATAAGGACTGACAAGTTGCAGAAATGCCTGAACAGATGAGTTATTGGCAGAATCTCAGAAAGATCCTCAACTGTTGGATGACCTGACAACTAGGGATAAGAACATGGGAAAGTGCCTGGTTTTGATATTTACTCAAGCAGAAGAATCTGCTGGTGTTAAAATCTGCAGCACTAGGATAGCAAATTTTGGCCGTGGCAGATTAAGCCAGCAAGCTAAAAGATAAAGCTACAAAAAGAATTCAAAGATGCAGCAGCCTCTGAAGAACCTGGAAAATGTACCATATGCTCCTGAAGGGAAGAATTTAGAAAGCACAAGAGTACAATGTAGAATGCATGCGACTGGAAAATGTGTGCGTTCTGTGCTATTTTTAGCCTTATAAAACCACAAATTTCAATAGAAAAAGCTTTCCTCACAAGACCTCCACATCAAATTCACACAAATATCATAGGTATGATCCAAATGGTCTGTGCTGATTTTAATGAAACCAAAAGCCTGAACCATCAGGTCTCCTATCACTCTGGGTCTCCCTGTTTGGACAGTGGAGAGTTGTTCATGATACATATAGGCACCAATAAACATAACAGTTTTTGAATGGTGTGCAAGTTACTATAGTAGTATATTTCTAGTGACTGACTTGAAGGGAAGGAAACAGGGGGAAATGGTAGAAGATTAATTCTCTGGCATGAATTCACTTAGGTAAAAGACAGGAAATATTTTTCCTCACTCCTTAAACACAGAGGGGCAAATCAGAGAATTTTAGCTTAGAGCATACCTCAGCACCAAAGTCAGGATTTCCTGCCATGGCAGTAAAAAGCATTGTCTGTGAAAATGGTTAGTTCACACAGAGAGAATACCCTGTTCTTCAGTCAAGATACAGCTTGTGGGACACATGGCTTTTAGAAGAGATGCAAAAAACTCCTCACATATACCCCCCAAAACAGGCAATGCTTGCTGTTTCTTGTTGCAGTATTCTACATCTTTTAATCAGGCTTCTAACAGGAAGAGTTGAATTTAATTAATGTGAGCCAAACAGAAATGTTTTCTATCAAATGCACATTTTATTGCTCAACATCTAATACTCTGAGTAACTTTGAAATGTGCCAGGAATAGCAAAGCTCACTTATTTAGCATTTGTGCTGTTAGACAAGTATCATATATATAGATGTGTGTGTGTGTGTGTATATATATGCACAACTGAAATAAATGGAAACACGCTTCTTTAAATAGCTATATTCTCCTCTACTTGCATCTATGCTAAATTCCTGACTATATTAATCTGATTTTATGGAGGACTCAGTATTGATCATTAATTTGCAGAGATAAATTCAGCACTTGAATTGAGAAAAAAAAAACAGGTGAGATGTGGGTCTGCCTGCAGCTGAAGGCAGCTGGCGGTGTCTTAAAGGTAAGCTGTTGCCCACCAGGTAACTCATGGGGAATTACTTCTCCTGGAAGATAAGTGCAATGTGCATGAGAAGGGAGCAAGTTGTGCTTTTGCTTCAAGAAATTCCTAGTTTCACTGATTTCAGAAACCAGAGGGTCTCTGAGGGTCTCTGCTGGAAGGAACCTACTTTCATTCCAATTTACCCCAACACTCGTTCATTACTTCTGCTACGGCGCCAGCAAAAATGATAGAGGAACTTCTAAAAGAGCTCTATATCATCAGGAGATTCTCCTAATGCCCAGTGCCTTCAAATAATTATACTATCTAACGCCTGGTATCTTGCTGCTTTGCCCACCCCTCTTCTCTTCTCCTCTCCCTCCCTCCTCTTTCTTATTTTCTCTTGGTCATTAACTTTTTTTTTCTAGTCACTCTGTATTGACCATGGCAAAAATCCACAAGCTTTTGCCAAGTGTGCAAAAAATTTGTAAAAGCATTTGTTCATCTCCATGAGAGGCGGAACCATCCTTCTGTCAGCTGTTCTGCCCGTTTTCCTGGGATACTCCTAGTTACTCCTGGCCAGCAGCAAAGTCCTTCAAAAACCAACATATGCCCCCCACAGACGACTCTCATTCTTTCATGTTATCTGCATTTAGATTAATATTACTGTCCAGGTTTCCATTTAAGGGTTGGTTATGGATTGCCGCCTCTTTGACATTTCTGTTTCCTATGTTTACATTGCCATCAGCTACTCAGTACAGGAAGGGTGTCAGGTGCATGTTACACTGGCATACCCCTAGAAGCTCACGCTGATGAGCATAAAAGCCTACAGATACCTGACAAAACACACAGCAGAACAATGGCTCTGTTGTTCTTTCAGATCACTGTTCCAAAACATGTTTTTGGCACCACGGTGAGCACCTGAAAAAAAAACTGTAATTGCCCTGAAAAAAAATTGTAAAATGTCCCAGGTTTTGTGCATTTTGTGCAAGGATTTTGGAATCAGTTTACACCAGGATTTTCTGACCACTAGTAAATTTTTTATCTATTACTTTCTGTGGGGTCTTGCTCTTTGCTTTGCCACATTGCATTTTCCAGCAGTTTTACTAGGCTAACAGAATTCCCTTTTGCTTCTCTCTAGGGTGATTTGGGGGATTTTCAATTTTACATGTAAGTGCTCATCTTCTTCACATATGTTATATTCAGCTAGAATGCCAGGGAGCAATCACAGCGACTTTCCCGTTTCTTTCAGGTACTGCTTTGATTATCATCTTTCAATTGAAACCAGAGCTTGGGTGAGTAGAATTCTTGTAAAACAACTATAGTAAACTTTAAGAAATGGCATCTCTTATTTCAGGGGTTGTTTGTTGATTGACTGCATTTATTCACTGGTTTCATCATGATTTCATTGCACATCTGCAGTGCTTGGTTGCATCTTTCCAGTCTAATTTTGCTCCTTATCAGTGTTGCACTGCAGCTGACTCCATAATCCAGCTGGTATCAAATTAGTCATTGATCTAATAGCATAGTTGCAAATATAGCAATTGAACGCCTGGCAGCCTTCTGCATTGCTACAACACTGAGAATCTTTAGATTTGCTTAAGCCACATTACAGATATCTACTTCTTCATTAAAACCTTAAATTTTCAATAGTTTCAGACACTATATTTTAATTTCAAAGGTAACTGTGATATTCAATCTGGCTGGCTGGCTCTTTTTGTCAAGAACATTTTTATTTCTACCTTTTATGTTGCCTGTTACACTACCTATGTTGCACTGAAATGCCAGCATTTTCAGCCAGTCTGCATCTGCCCTGCTTCATGGGTTCTTTTGACTTACATCCATGTGTGTGTTCTGCTGTTTCTGTTCTGGCATGTCTCCAGATAGTTCACCCACTTTTTGGAGGCATATATTAGATAGGTTTTACCCTAATGTCTTACCTCTGAATGGGAACTGTGCATTTCACAAGTGATCCTGTCAAAGAGATAAAATTATGAAATGTTTCATGTCTACAGTTACACATGGTTGCTCTAGTTCGTGGCACCTTACCATATCCTCTTTTTTTGTTTCTGGTTTTGGTTAAAAAAATTTTTATAGCTTTTAATTTACTTTTCATTATTTGTATCCCCCTGACCAGTTCTTCTTAGAGGCTAAAAATTATATACTCTTGCTGAAAAACTAAAATAATAGCAAAGAATTTTTTTAGGCAACAAAATGGGATCACATGACTGTCCGCTTCTCACTTCTGATGCTGAAATAAACAGCATCTTTCCACACATGATAACAAGCTAAGAGATCTTAGGAATTATTGTTCTTCCACCTGAATAGCAAACACAGTACTCCTGGATGAAGGCCATCAAAAAATAAGTGTGTAAATCTCAATACATGTTCAGCTTTAGAAAGTTCCCACCTAAAAAATTCTGTATCTATCATAGCCCATTTCTGAGAAAAATCAATGGGTAAAGCAGAGATAATCAAACTCCCGTGCAATGTCTGTCAAAATCTGGATGTATCACAAATGAGTTTCGAACTGGAGAATTGCATAAACATTATACAATGGTACGAAAAAAACCCTCTTTCTGTGACATCAGAATCAGTGAGTGATAAACTGAGTGACTCTGATCTTCATAGCCTCTTTATCCAGTCAGTGGAGAAAGAGGTAAGAGAGAAAAGGGTTCTCCTGAAAATATTTCAGAGTACTCAACAAGCTCCTGCTCTGAATTACCCCTTAGAGAAACCTCCTCATGATAGGGCCTGGCCTACTTTGCTCCCATGGTAGTCAAACTAGTCTTCACAGACGACTCCCAGTCCCAGTGTATTACTGGGGAAACAACAACCTCTCCATAGCCTTCTCTGCAGCCTGTGACACAGCTGGCACATGTCCTTCACATCTGTAATAGCACCTGTCATTCTGGAACAGGATGTGAAGGGTACCACCGCTGTTTCCCCCCAAAAGCATCTCTTCATAGAGCCAACTTTAACATTTACAGTTTCAGGATCACTGAGATTCTATAGTAACCATGTTTTCTGCAATACAACAGCACCCACAAGAAGTTAAGAAGAACCACAAGTATTTCACACTGGCCACAGGAGTTTGCTGCAGCCTGCCCTAAGATCCCACCGGACCTGATGCAGCCACAACTGCAAAAACTATGAATTAAATTATAGTGATTGCTTATTTTATCTTGTTAGAAGGAGAAGTTCACACAATATGCTGTAGCTATTTTTAGCACAATGTATTCAAAGTGTATACACACAAAGTAAAAATATCAGCCAACCTTAAGTATGTAAAAAGGTTACAAATATATACACATAAATAATTTATATTGATATTTTACATATTTTCAATATATAAATACAGTCTATAATATATATTTATAAAAATAAAAATACAATACATTTACAAATAAAAATTCAGGAGATTATAAACTGGTAAACTTCACTGCAACTTATTTTTTATCATTTAGACATAAATTCATTGAATATATTGCCACTGAAAGTTTATGGAGATTTAGTGAATTTGGGTTTCAAATAGAAAACCTGCCAAAAAGGTTTTCTGTGGTCATTTGTTTTTTGTTTATTTTTATCAAAGAAATATTACAGTATCGATTATTTTTGAGGTATACTGATGAAGAGTAATTTGGAAAGAAAATAGTAGTTCCTGTATTATGTTTATGAAGGAAAATATCATGGATAAAGCATGTAGTTCCTATGAGTTTAAAAAAAATAATATTTTCTCCTGGACTATGAGGTGGAAAAATAAGGAAATGCATTAAAAATTGACAACTAACTTGAGAAATAGGGTAATAATACTATTGCCACCTATAATTTTTGCTAGTGATTTTTTTATCTTCATTGCTTTATAGCAGATGGATACACCAAGCTGCTAAAAAAACCAGGACCATGTCCACACATAGCTTCAAAAATGATATTGTCATTGTGTTATTAACATTCTTCATTTTATCTTATTTCAATATATTATCTTGAGAGACCAGTGGAAGGCAGCTTTAAGGTTTCACTGCTTAGGACCTTATCTTACTATTTTATAGAGCAAGGGCACAAACACAGAGCATGTGGAGTTGACTAAGATGCTTGACGTGATGACTGTAAATTGTCCACGTTTTGCAGCTGTAGTAAGGAATGGTGATGACAGCTACGTGGTACACATTTACTTTTGTTTGAAGTTGAATGCCTCTTTCATTCTAGACACACTGCTTTAATCTCCAAAAAGCTGTGCTGGCTTTTGCTACAAGCTCAGTAAATACCGCATTGCTACAATGTGAAGTTCATCGTCAACATCATGTTGGGAAGAAGTGAGTGAAACCAGCTTACTCTTGGGAAATGCATGAAGCCACTTCTTGCAGAAATACAGGGAGTCTGCTCCGTAGCAATTACAACACTGTCTTTAAAAATGCATGTTTACATTTGAAATATATTGTGGAAGCAACCAAGAAAATGTAAAAATATTTTTCACATTCTTTTTGTCTTCGATTTCTAAATGTTTTAATTCTGTAGATATGGCAGTCAGGATTTTCCTATTGTAATTATATAAGACATTAAAACTTAACATTACCCTGCTTTAAGTGAGAATTTTTCCAACAATAGTTTTATTTTCTGCTTTGTAAAATATAAAATTTGCCAGAATTAGCAAGGAATTTAATCCTATTACATAAACATATGAACTAGTTGTTATAGGATGCGTCACAAAGGAATTTTTACTCTGCTCTCCAGTGCAATTGAAGTGAAAATACTTGTGCAGAAAAATGTAACCAATTTCATCACCCCTTGTAATAAGAGAGTGGGAAACTTTGATATGTCAGGTCCTGAACTCATCTAGTTCACGTTGTAATAGCAGTCAGACTTTTACTGCTATTTGGTATATCAGGCATTTTTGAGACCTCTCATACAAAACGGTTGATTTTCCCACCTGGTGGAGAAAGTCATAGAGGTTCTTAATCTACTAGGGAAAAAAAAATCTGTCCTAGCACATGAAAATTCGTGAAGAACAGTAACTGAAGCCAGTTTTGTGCAAAGTCATTTTACCGTACAAGACAGTTAAAAACATATTACAGTATTAAATGCAAAGATTAGCTTCCATTGAGGCATGTATCAATGCATGTATGTAGACATAAGTACAGACATACTATTACATAAGTAATAGACATGCTATTGTTAATGAGTATCTCGATAGACATTATTTAGCAGAATAATCTTTCTCTTTTTTTTTAACATATTATTTGTTAGATAAAATAAGAGCTTTCACTTTGGGACATAATTTGCTAATAGGATTAAAGTAATATTTCATAAAGGTGGTGATTTTTGCAAGGTAGCCTAAAAGTTGATTAGCGAACTATAATGACTATTCTGATTGCAATTAAAAAGCCCTTCCAAATGGGTCAACACATCTAAGTGCTATCTGCAGTCATTTAGATTTTAACATCATGGTTATTACTTATTATCAGGCTGCACAATGAGATATTGATTACTTTTAACCTTTAGATCTCAGAATTCAGGAAAAGTCGAGGTACTAGCACAGCCTACCTTTCCTGTCTGGTAAACTTATGGCCTTTAGTGGAATTCTAATGATCCCTATTGGCAAGGCAAAACTGGAATTAGTTTATTCTTTTGGCTCATGCAGAAATGATGACATGCCTAAAAATACTGCATGCATAGCAGATTTGTAGTTACTCCCTACAAGGGGCCCAATCCTGAAGCACGCAGAGATCTTCCTCTAAACTGACGACCATCTTTTTCTTCTGATTAAAGCTGACTGTTTTAGCAACTCCGTGCAGGCACTGATGAATTACGAGACAGACAGAAAGCATTCTGGACTGTGCAGAATATGCCGTTTAGAAGCAAAAATCTTCACATTTTCTAGTTTATAACCAATCCCCTAAGCATATTGTCCAAATATATCACTCTGCAGGCTGTTAATCTTTTAATAAGTTTCCTTCATACGGAAAATCTACTTGAAATAAAGACTGAACTACAATGCAGCTTCAGTAGGTACGCGGAATTTGCTTTAAATGGAACAAAGTAATCCAATTAAACTAATCTGGTTTACAAGTTAAAATGATACGAAGAACATTAATTGATCCTTATAGGCTGCTGTTATTTGAGCCGTCTCTCTGTTTGCGCAGCATTTGGAACCGCTTTGCACATTTGTATCCTCTAACAGCAGAGAACTCAGGCCCCCAGTTCAGGAGAATTATGGGCAAGAGAAACATATAACTGTTATGTGTTAGATTAATTTGCAGAACACTTGGCATTTTATTGCCAAGTAGTCAAATTGTTCCAAGTTGTTCCGGAAGGTTGTTATTAATAGTATGTTTTCTGAGGAAAGTTCTGTCTACTTTTGGAACTGCATTTCTGTTGCCAAGGAAACTCCTTGAAGCACAGCATTCTAGGAGCACACTGCTGCTTTTGTTTGCCAGTATCCTATTCATATCATCTAAGTAAGCACTTTACATACTTTAGCCTCCAGTTTCAAATGTTGAAGTCTCTATGTATTTATATTACCATGTTAAATATAGTTTATGCTTCTTTTTAAACTCAGGGACTCTTGCATGATTATTTTAACAGTTTCATTAAAGAACAGCTTTTTGTGTTGTTTTTTTTTTTCTTTTTTTTTTCACAAGTTTGCAATAAATTAGTTTTAATTTGAATAATAGCTCCATAGGTTATAGCACTAGTCCTTAAGTGTTAATTATCTTTTCACTCTGAAATTAATGTAGTCATTTCCTACTGACTCCTCTACACCATTATTGAAGTGCTGAGGAAAACATGTCATTGAGTTCTGAGCCAGAACTGTTGTTGTGATTAATCCTGGTCACATGGCCAATCTCTGCCAAAAGGAGATCACTGAAAAAAGGTGACAAAGACAGTGATTTCCTGTCAGCAAAGAGTACGACAGGGCTGTCTAGAAGTGATGCAAATGAGGGAAACTTTCACCACGGTTTGTTTGATCCACTCCGGGCCACAGCACACTGAGCCAGCGAGAAAGGCACAATGGAGCAGCAGCACACCCAGAGGAGGAAATTAACTGCACCTTCCAAGCAGGGATAGAGCTTCCAGCAGGGAAACAAAAACTGCTGCGAGATTTTTTTTCCCCTCAACTTTTTTTGAAATATATCCTTAGTTTTTGATGTGCATTTTTGTGTTATTTAATACAGTGGACCACGTCCCCTTGACGAAAGAGTTCAGCAGTTAAGCTGTTCAAAAGCTGTGCCAACTAAATGCTTTCAAAATCTTTGCACTACTACATGTGGATCTTTTTCCATCTATCATAATCGTTGCTGAAGAATTACTAGTAAAAGACTTATGGATTATGCAGTTTGTATTAAAACCACCATACACTGCTTGTAATCAGACAGAAAAAAAATATTTCTTTTATTTGATATTTTCAAATGCTTGGTTAATTTTGTTCTGAAAATACTAACAATTTCAACAATCGTACTGTACTTATTTAAATAGGGTTTTAATCTAACACAATTAAGTTGTGCAATTAATCTTCAGAGGAAAATGGAAAGAATTATCATCAACTTTTCTGCTAGTATATTCATTTCTAATCTCGACAGTTCCAGTAAATACTGATTTGCTTCATTTTTGAACATTCAAGGTACAGAATTACTCAAGTTCCTACTAAAGGGCTAATTAGCAGAGTTTAAATTCTTTGGGTTTGATCCTCCAGTAACGGCATATGAATACAGCTGAAGTCAATGCAAGTTCTGTGTACTTAGAGCTTACGAGATCAGGCTCACATGCAGTAGATTAAAATGAAATAAACATGATACATTTGGCATTAAACTGAGCTATTATAGAAGTATAAAGAAGCAAGAATCCAAAAACAAGGAAATGCTCCTTTTAGTTTTTTCTTAATTAATAGATAAAACATTAGAGGACAAATAAACTGTCATCAATTCATTCTGTGACTGCCATTTTATCAAACACTAGCTGATTTTCAAAATCATTAGCTAGTTTAGGGCTATAAAGCAGAAATCATTTATAGCTATGTTCTCTTTTTTTAAATCTATGAACTGAAATCTAGGAAGTCTAGAGAAAGTAGTATGTGCATATTCAGTGTTTTAAAAAATATGGCTGTGCTGTTCCTATTATAAGGACAAAATAAAACCTAGTTAAAGAGCGATAATAGGGATCCTAGTAAAAAACTATGAATTTCCTGGAATATTAGACAACAAAATTAAGCTGAGAGTTGACTTAAGTGTATATTGCCTCTGAAAATAGAGTACCGTGAAAATACTCTAACCATGAACATATATTTCATTTTCCTACATACAATTTTAGCATTTATATATTGTGTTATGCTGCTTTAATGTATGCTTGTCCCTTCTGAATTACCTGTTTCATCATTGCTCCTTCCCATTCATAGACTCCTTAGGGGCAATGATTACTGTTGGTAATAGTGATACCACAGCAGGTTCCCTGGCAGAGGCGGCTTGCTGAGCTGGCTCTGAGCTGCAATTACTTGTCAGCTCAGCAATTGAGAGGAGGGATCTGTGGTTTTAGGAGAATCCACGAAAATGCAGAGAGTGCAATTAGCGGGTTCACATTTGAAGCTGTAATTGATAAAGAGAAACTAGAGCGAGACCCGTGTTTTCATAACACCCCACATCATTGAGGAACTCCGATAATAATAGCTGCCTGGGTTTCTGTCCCTGCAGACCAGAACGGCTGCGCTCTCTATGGGAAGTGCAGGCAGCGCTCCCGCGCACTCGACCATCCACGACTCTAAAAAAGCCTCTGAAGAAAACGGGTGTCACCATTGATTAGAAGAGAGGTTTACTAGGCTAGTTTTATAAAACTATTAATAATCTTTTTGAGGACGTGATTAATTGTCTCGCAAATCTCTGAAATTAAGGATGGTGAAGACATCGTGATTTATCTGATCTTTCCTTTGCTAGTACAGAACGGTTCCCTCAATTACATTTGCTAATGTTGTCTTTTGTCTACTTTTAAGTGTCTGAAATTATCGGGCTTTCAACACTTCTTTGAGAGGTTGTTCATTGTGGTGTTTTGGGGTTTTGGTGTTGTTTTTGTTTTGTTTTTTGGAAAGAATGATCGTTCTAAATGCAATGCACTTAAGATTTTTACATTACCTGCAAATACTCCTCCTGCTTTGTAGAGACTCCTTAGTCATGTCTTATGCAAACGCCACATTTCTAGTTAAGGCTTTTGTTCAGTCCTTAAAAATTTGCCTGCTTCTCTTACTAGAAAGGCAAATCCAGTGAATATTCACTACAGGAGAGCAAGGAGTCTATTCCTACCCTTCAAGTGGTTTTGTAGTGACCAAGTACCAGATGGGCAGTTTTGAGATAGTGGCTCAAATCTGGTACAGTAGCCGGTGACCTCCTGGCAGAGATTGCAGGAGAAATAAGCTGCCTGTTCTTTGGAATCAGTGCTGGTTTGTCTGTGCTGCACAGGCTGCAGACTCTCTGTCATACAAACTTTCTGCTTTCGGAAGTGTCATGCCTATCATAATACGGAATTTCATAATATTAAGAAACTATTCCTATTTTGCATATATAATAGTACCCATTTTGCCACCATATTATACTGCACATATTATTAAATTGTTGCCCTTTTTTACTCTTCTCATCATGCACTATTATCCCAGCCTTACCATCTATAATTATTCTTAGGGGTTACATTTGGAAATCAGAAAGGGAAGTGTACTAAATAGGATCTAAAATACTTGAGCCAGCTGCTTAATCTTTGTTCCTTTTCATATTGATGGATGGATTGTTACCTTAAAGTTTATGTTTATTGATTTATTTTTTTTTAGTATAGGACTAAAACTAGTGGTTAAATTAGTCATAGTACAAGCTGGCCTTATATGGACAGGCACTAACTACCAAAACACCTTATTTTAGTTTCGCAAAGACCTCTCTACTCATTTCTGCCATTGTTTATTTCTGAGCCTGGCCAAGGCCAGGTCTGTTAATATGTGATTAAGTCTGATTAAGTATTCATAAAGTTAGGAAAAAGACATTACCAAAAATAAAAAATAATTGTCAAAGCAAGAAATGGAGGCCAGTGAATGAAACTCACTTGAAGCCTAAAATAGTTTGGATCTGAACTGTATTTTCATTTATAAACATATTTTAACTCACACAACAGCCCCTTCTTACTGGATATTTTAAGTAAAATAACTAAAAGAAGAAAGAAAAAAATTCAAGAAGACCATCAAGAAAATAGGATGCCAAAACAAAAAAAAATATATATATTTAAGAAATGATCAAATCGTACGATCATAGAAGAAAGAGAACAACTTCTATTTGACCTTGAATGTACCATTTATTTGATAAGAAATAAAAAAAAAGCTAGAGGGTAGTTGTTTCTTGTCATTATAGTGTTGCTGATTCTGTGGTTAGTTATTAATTTTATTTTTTATGATTCACAATCTGCTCTTTGAAATATGCCATATGCTCAAAGCAATTCAAGGATGACAACTGTCAGAATTACTCCAATAAAAATTGCCTAAATGAGGAAGATTTACTGCAGCCTGATATTTCTGTCGAAAGCCCCTCCTTTCTTTCCCCCACCACCCCTCAGACCCGTAGCTCCTCAGCCACACAGTGAAGCCCAAATCAATTTTAGGATCAAATCACACACTTTGAGGATGTTCTTACAAGTACCATCTATCTAAAAGAAGTGATAAAGCTTCAGGGTTAAGGCTACTATGGCAAATAAAAGAAACCATGTGTGTCTGTATGCATGTATATATGCGTATATACATACATACATACATATATATGTATATATGTACACACACATGCATACAGACACACATATACATACATACATATATATATATGCTAGAATTAGACCCTATAGCTTCACCCTTCAAGTTCAAAATCATGTTGCTCAAATCACAACCAAGTGTAAAGACTTAACATGACAATGTCTACTTTATGTATAACTAATAAAAATTAAATTGGAAGAGTCCTGTATCCTGGCAGCAGCAAACCAAAATCAAGGCAAATCTCTTTCTTTCCAGATGAGGTCTGAAAGGTGGATAAAAATCCAGCTGAAAGCTCCAATCAAAACACATTTTGTTAAATGTTCCCATTTCATTTTTTTCCTTCATTTTGTTTCAGTCTATTTATTAATGCAGTTTCATTTATTTCTATTCATCTTGAAGACAAATCTTTGTCCTTCTATAGAATTACACCAAATAGAATGTGATAAAGGGAACTTTCTTGCAATTATGATGTCGGTGCAGCCTGTCAGTGCACAGGGGATGGAAATGAGGTTGGGGACAGGGAAGGGAATTCTAATAGACACCATGATACATACAATGAACGCAGCGATATCCTGTGAGAGAAAGACTTGTCAAGCTAATCAGATCTTCTATAGCTAGGTAAAGGCAGTAACGGTAGTGCTAACCTTGTAAAGATGCTGCTGCTGCTCCTCTGACATCATCAGGTCATGGCTGTCCATCACGATGGATTCCATGTCAATCAGCCAATCCCAGAGCTCCTGGTATTCGGAATCAAAGTCCAAAAGGCTGTAGATAAGGAACAAAATGTATTATGCATAAATACTGTGTAGTTGTTAAAATCTTGTATTAGAATAATATATTCTTGAAAACTCATGATGTTCCAAGTTATATTTCTAAAGAGACATTTTGTATTTATACGGTGTGGATGAAAATGAAAACTGAAATCCAATTTAAGCCAGTGGCATGACCTAAATTCAGCAGCTGATGCCAAATCCTGACAACTGTTGGCATACTGCATTTGCTTCAAAAATTTTGAAATACAAATCCCCTATAGATGTTGTTTAATGTTTTTCACAGTGCTGGCTTTATATTGAGCAAATTTTGTAACAATCACCTTGATATCATTCATATGAAAATATTATTTGCATCAAAAAATTACTCAATCCATTCAGCCATCCCTCTGCTGTCTATCTGCCTATCTTTGTAAATATCCTACATTTATTTTCATGGATGAGTAGCTAGCATTTCAACTTAACGCCTTAAGATAGGCTTGAGTGAATATGGTAAGCCAGTGAGAACTAAGGCCAGATACAGTATTAGACAGGTGTTCCCTACAGACATGTAAGAAACAAAGGTAAGGACAGGAAGTCAAAACAATGAATCCTTGAATAGCCAGCAATCATTAAAATTCAAAGGAGGATCACTACGGTTTTCAACAAAATAAATCATTAGAATAAGGAGCTTAAAAGGATTAATGTGATTCTCTATTGAAAGCCTAGTGAATAAGTAAAGCTTAGATTCTTCTAAAACACTGTGATACAAGACAGAAGGTACATGCTGAAAAACTGCACATTCGTCAAATAGATACCTCTTGAAAAGAGATCTTCAAATTTGCAAAATTGGAACTAACAAAAGCCTTGCCAGTAGTATCAAAAAACTCCCATACTGATCAAAGAATAGTGCATGTTACACTAAAGCTAATTTCTTCAATTATTAAGAACTTTTTTAGCAACCCCATTAAAAAAATTACCAGTGTTTCAACAGAGAAACAATAAACTAAAAACGCTTTTAATGTCATTAGAACTATTACAGTTTTATTTGTTATTAACTAGAGTACCATGTGCATGGTAACTTTGAAAGCTTGTAGATAAAGTTGTGACAAGTAGAACTGTCTTTCCTCAAGAAAGCAGGCAAGGGAGAAGAAAGCATTTGCCTTCCGTGGTATTATTTTCAATGAATTGACAACAAAGGAAGTATTGTATAATGCACAAGCGCTGATGCCTGCTTCTGAAGTCACCCTTTAGTTTAATCCACTGTACTTAGTATATTTTTACTCAATAATTTATGAGGTGCACTTACTTAAAACTGCCTGCTGCCCTGAGAAGGTAAGCAGTGTTACCATAAAGAAAGAAGAGCAATCACAAAAGATCAACTTACTATTATTGAGATTTAAGCTTCACTTGGAGTTCGGGGCTTTTCTACTGTTTCAGGAGGTATTTGACTCAGATATCATTTGGAAACTAAAAGAAAACTAAACACCATTTTGAATGGTATATTTGGCAGTGTTACTCAATCTTCACCCCTTCCTCAGAAAACAGTATAACCATTCTGCATCTTCAGTACCTACTGCTCGTTTTCTTCTCTTCCATCTTATCCAAATATTATTCAAAGACATAAAAATTACAGCCAGTTATTAAAACATATGTTTTACGACATAAGACGTTAGATTTCATAACCTGTAAATCGGTACAAATTCAGTTGGACTTGGATGGTTTGTACCACTGAAAATCCTAAATTAAGATATGAAGATGATGTGAAACAAAGCCTACATACAGAACGGGATGGGATGCCTTTGGAAAAAGCACTAGGAAGTGGACTCGGATTTTTCTATAATAGGCAGAAGATGTGTTGGATCCAAACATCTGCTTTGCGTCTAAAGATCCACATCTTACTTACAGTCCAAATTGGTCCATTTATTTGTGTATTGAAATAAACCAATCCTTTAAAGCAACAGAAATGCACTTTTCTTTGACCTTTATAAAGCACAGATAACCACTAAAAAACAGCTGAACATTTTGATTTCTAACTAATGTTCTAAACAGGAACTCAGCCCAAAACCAAGAGTGAGAGAAACAGGATTCGCTGGAAAAACCCCAGGAAGAGATGCAAGATAAAAGAGATTTGTTTTTTTTCTCCATAGTTTACATACTGTACTTATTCTCTCTTTTTTTCTTTTTTTTTTAATTTTTGTTATCTGAAGTAAAGTCATCTGGGAGAATTTTTAAGCAATTGTTTATGGCAGTTATTTGCCTGAGCCTGAAGATAGAGATGTCAGCCTACAGAGCATCATCAATATTTTATTTATACGATTGCAATACTTTTAATGGTTTTAGAATATCTCTGATACATATATTTTAAAAACAGCTTTGTTTTTAAAATTAATGCCTTGCATCTAAATGGACAAATTTAGTGATCACTATTAAATTACGGTTTGGAAGAGGACGTAAGTTACTAAGCTGCTAAAAAGATATTGAGAAAAATCAAGAAACTGTAGGACTAGAGAGAGGTTAAGATTAAAATGTACCTGTCAGTACTTCTGTGGTATATTTAATATTTCTTTTTTATTCAGAATCTACTTTTCCTGAGCTTAGCAGACCTTTCTTTCATATTGCCACAGGCAGAACCAGGGAAAGCATGACTTCTGAAATACTGCTGTGTGCTAAAGATGCAAAAATCATAGAAAAGATCTAATTTTGGTTGATTATGTGAATCTACCAATCACTAAAATAGGAATAAATTAGGTCATCCGTTTATTGAAAAATAATAAAATCCTCCATTAAAGGTACCCAAACATTGCCAACAAAAACGCTATAATATTAGTTAAAGGGCAGATAAAAACAGCTTCCTTGATGTAGGTTTGTTGGTTAATAAGCTAAAACCATTAGCTGTGTAATAACTAAAATTACATTAGAAGTATATTTTGTCTTGGTACACCAGGAATCAGATATGCAGAGTTGCATGTCTAATCCCTTGAACCCTAAACATATTTCTTAAAATGTGGACACCAATTTATTATTTTGAATGAAAATTCATGAGCACCTTTCTCATGAGAAAACCAGTTCGTCTGTGGCATTAATAAATAAAAAGGAATGTGAAGCTATTTCCATCAGCCTTTTTCCCCATGTTTAACACACACTTCCAGTTTGTAGTATTTCTTTGATGGCATAATTCACATGGCATTTAGAAGTACTGTAAACACACTGGTACACCTACCAAAAAATTCAGCCAGACAAAAAGTTCCTTCAAGTTTCTGGGTCATAATTTTATGGAACTCTTTTCACATGTTTTTATTAGGAAGATATAGGAGAATTCAGAGTTATCACCTTAACAGTTTTAAAACTGCCCTACTTTCTGCACATACTTGAAGCCCCCTCTAATGCATTTCTCTCAAAGTCTCATCCATGAAGGCCCAATACCCATTGATGACAGGATCTTAGGGTCTGGAGTTCATGTTGTGCAATGGTGCTGTCCATATCTCCCGACAGGACCTGTACGCACTCCTTCCTACTTTTGAGGGGATACAACATTTCCAGCCAGATTTCCTATAACATTTTGCACCTGCCCTCAATTACTCTTGGGTATCTCTTCCCTCCTGGCTAGCTGGTGTCCTCCTGCAGTGGATACTCATCCTTCTCTTTTCCTTTGCCACTCTGGCCATTTTCGTGCTAATACACATAAAACCTTCGTATTGCTGTTTTAACAAGATTACCGTTTTGCAGGAAATCTCGTGTTCTTTAGACACCCACAAGAATCACACTATTCTGCAAATACTACCCTACCTATCTCAGTTTAGCTATTTCCTGCACAAAGTCATCTTCTGAATCTCACACACACACAGACGAACACATGTCATATATAAAATTCTTCATTTACAAAAGCTCTTGTTCTCCTTGTGGACATTCTTCTTTTTCCTAGGTCAAATTTCCACAACAGCTAATGGATAGATACACTAATTTGTGCAAATGGCCTCTTCTCTGTAGAGATCTTGGTCTCTAGCTAGGTCATGCTACTGTGGAGTTTCTGTCCATGGTTTTTATGCAGTAAAGAAATGTTGCATCAACTGTATTTTTAAATAGCTGAAAGGCATTTCTATTTTTTTTAACACAGCACCTCAGACGGGTTCAACTGAAAGTTTCCCAGCTGAATTTACTCCCCGCTAGTTTCTACAATGGCTGAATAAGTGGTATTGTACTGGTCCGATTCCAGCTCTTTGGCCCTTGAAGTCACTGTTGAGCCTCTAAGGCCTGAGATGGCCTTATGGGCCCAGAAAGGTGGCCACAGCACAAAAAAGGTAGGAAATACTAGCAGATGACCATTTCCAGTTCAAAGCATATAATTATAAGTGAAAACAAGTGCATTTAAGAAACTATTTGCTTATCACATATGTTATGTAGAGTTACAAACTGGATTTCTCTATGAAGCTTAAAGCTTTACATCCCCTCCTCTCAGGAAAATCAAATGTCTGTTGATGTGTCTTACATCCCCCTCAATATTCCAGCCTTAAGCTTTGCTCACATTCAGTGATGGCTGCAAAATTAGAAGCTGGTTTTGAACATGTAGCCCTCAGTGTACATTTATATACATATACACACCAATTCCGAGCAAATTATTTTTATGGTTGGCACTAGCTGCACTGGCTTGTTTGAGAATCTGACAGATTTCTGCATATGTAATCAAGATCTCAGTAATCCTACATAATTAGCCCACATCAACTTTTCTAAAACAGTCATCTTTCCGTATAATAAGAGGGGATGTTTACGAGGCTCATTTAGCTTTACAGTTGGTAATTTAATAAAACTGTGTTTCCAAGACCTGAACATTGAGTTAACAATTGGAAAGGGGAGTTCTGGAGACAAAGAACTCATTAACACCTTTGTCAAAGACTTCTCTTGCATAGGAAACTGCAGGCAAAAGTTCTACTCTATTTGCCAGTTACAAGGAAACTTCTATCAGGATGAAGGCATACCCAAACAATGAGCACTAGTTGGTTTCTTTGACCTACTTTTGGACCACACTATTATGATCCCACAGGTAGGTTTTTCATGTTCATTTTGGGCTGCTAGTAGTTGGAAGATATGGTTTTCAAAAGACCTTAAAGAAAAAGTCTTCTTCCAGAACTACAAGTTTCCTTGATTGTGAAAAAGAGAGGGCAGCAAGACCTCATCTTAGCATAGTCCAGTGATTAATTTTTTTCAAAATATTAAGAAAGAATGCTTCTGCATGCACACTTCTATATAAGATATACACGTGTATACGTGTGTTGACATTAATTTAAAAAAAAACAAGTAAAGGAAAAACAGTCTAAATAAAAGGGAAAACCGTTACAATCAATGCTTTCTTGAAGTGCAAAACCTGGATGTTTGAACTATAAGTGAATGGCTTCATATTCATATTTCCTAGTCACTAGGAGAACAATGATTATAGAGGTCTTGCAGAGATACTATTACACTATCAAGACTCTTCCTTGGAAGGCGCTAAGAAATCAAATGATATGAAGCCACTAGAGGAGAAAAGCCTAAAGAAAAAGGACACATTACATTTTTTAAAATTCAGATAACTGATGGCTATTAGATAATATTAGGTATTCCTATGAACAAACCGTCTTTTGGATAAATTACCCAGAACTCATTATTTTTGCATCCATATATTTAAAAAAAGGAGAAAGATAGAAACAGTTTTTCCCTGCCTCTTGTCCTAGGAAGAAAATTCCTGGTTAACTAGTAGTAAGAAAAAGTATATCGTGTAAAAAAAACCAAACAGATCAGTGAGAATAAAACAACAAAAAGAATAGTTCCCTACCCATTACTTCCCACTGTGTGAACTTTTGACATATCAGCAAACTCTTCCTTTCGTTTGCTACTACTGTTGTACTGCTCACTGTACAGTTTTAAGGACATCTGTTCAACAGCATCTCTTTGTGCTTCCAGATAGCATAGCTGAACCTCAGCCTAGAAAAAGAAAACAAAGAGGGGAAAAAAACAAAACAGAACATTAAAAAAAAATTCAGAAAGAATATATTTAAAACAAATATTTTTGAACTGCAACAGTTTTAACCAAATTATTCACACCATTAATTTTCTCCTTGTATATGATAGTGGAAAAGGTTGAACCATTAAGTCAGAGAAGAAGTACAGTGTAATCCCAAGTGCTAGAAATGAACTATTGAGGTTTCTCTCAGAGAATGTGTTACATATTCCATGAGATGTATATCCAATCAAATGCTGCATAAAAATGTCTGGACATGAATAAAAAAGATATTAGAAACCAAGCACTGTGATAGAACAGGTAGATACATAAAATCATATTTCTTACAGGCTTCAGGACTGATATTGTTAACACACTGTCTGTGCTTCATAATTAATGAAAGCCATATTGCTATAGGTATTTTTCCTTTAAATAGTAAGTGTAAACAAACCCAAGCAGATTGTCATTATTCACATTCTCCTTTCCCGTATCTGGCACAGACTGATTACTCAGCAACTTTAATTGGAAGGAAAAAGGCAGTAAGTGAGATGTGCTGTTTTCCATCAGACTGTGCCTGTCCAGAAGAATGTGGAATAATATTTGGCATCATAACTTATTGAATAGACACTTTATTTATTGCAGCTGTGGTGATCAGTATGCTTCTGAGGCTCAGAGAACCAGATGACACAAGGATAAAATTTGCTGTTTGCCACACTTGCCCCTAGGAACAGCAGAAAGAACAGAGTGTAGAGTAAGTTCAAAAGCACTTTGGGGCCGATATGCCATTGTTTTCTTTTAATATACTTCATTGAAAGAAAAACAAATTACAAATTCTCATATTGCTTCAAAAACCACTACTTCTGTGTAACTACATAGTTTTATTTCCATTAGGAGTGGAATGCCTGCTTAACTATTTGGTGCTATGGCAAGTAAATGCAAATGGCATGGACGAAATTTTGTATAAGGACTCTCCCATATTTTCTGCTGTGGGAGGCAGGGAAGTGAAGAGTTTATTTGTTTGCTGACAGCACAGCAGAGTTACCAATCTATGGAACAACGGCAGTCATAAAGAGAAAGCAATGAAAGGGCTAGAGAGAAGGGTAGTCTGTAAAACGTAGGAAAAATGCAAGCAAGTGAAGGGAAACAGGCACTGAAGAATGTTAGTAGGAAAAGTCTTAAAGAAGACTGGAATGTCTTTATAAGATAGTGGTAACAACAGTTTCTAAATTTGCTTAGGCCTTGCCTTGCTGTAATTTTTGCTGAAAAATAACGCAAGTGATTTGGAAATTCTATTTCCTCTTAAAATTTCTTTTTCCTTTTAAAATTCAAACTTTTATAGCTTTCTCTCTCAGCTGCTTCTTACAGTAAAATTAGTTATGTTTTTCAATAAATCCCAATATGTTTTTGAGAAATTTAAAAACAAACCAACAACAAAAGTAAAAACCCAGAAAATACAGAAAATGCTAGCAATTTTCCAAGGAGATAGAAGATAAAAATACCGACTAATCCATGCAGGTCTTTCACTGTGTATTTAAACATAATTCAAGGCTTTCATACCTATTTTAAAATAGTGGAAAATTAAACCACAAAAGTTACCAGTGAAGAAACATTATCTAAGCTAGTTGGGATTGCCCAGTTAGACTAAAATGTTAAGGTTTGAGAGAGTTATAAAACTATTCTGCTTTCTCGGAAACTATAATTAAAATTGCCATTTATATAACTCAGAAACAACTAAAGCAGCAAATAAACTGCATCACCTTCCTGTTCCCCTTCCACTCCCAAGTACATTTTCCTCTGAACTGATAAACAGTCCACTTTCACAGTACACAGAGATTCCTAAACAAATTTCTTTTTTTGGAAGGGTGCTTCACCAGTAAGCATAGTCTTTCAGCAGAGTATTTTGTATTGTCCACATAAGGCTATGAATGCGTTCTTTTAATTTATTCTTACCACAAAGCAGTAATCCACTGTATTATTTTAATTTCCATTATAGTTGACACAACACATTCATTCTAAAGTCCTGTTGTCAGTGACCAGTAAACTTCTAAAACAATTAGATCTATCAAAATCTGTGAGTGTGTTAAGCCTAGAGGGGAAATCTTGTAGAAAACTTGAAGCAAAAAATTCCCTGATTTATAGGACAGATTTGTAAACCAAGATAAGTAATTCCTACTTTTTTAGCTACGGATTTTGGCTGGAGTTTAGGTAGAGGTTTTGGGGTTTTCTTGGCTGTTGTTGAAATTGTGTATACAACCTTGCTTCTCCCCTCCCACCCCAAGACTCCAAAAAGAGGGAGTTCACTTGTAGCCTAAGCTCTGGAACATCACACATCATAATTAAAACTGAGCCCTGAACTATATGAGCACAGGCTATTTCTCATATAGCAAAACTGTCCCAATAATTTAGATTTTTTTTTCCCCCTTGTATTTCCTAATTCCCCATCCTATAATTTCCTCTATATTTTGAAATAAAAATTGTTAAAAATAAAGCCAGCAGCTTTTCACAGGTTGGTCATGCTCTGTTCACTTGCAAACATATTTGTAGGCAAACCAATAATGAATATGGAAAATGGGAGAAGAGAAAGAAGGATTAAATAGAATAGCGGGGGAAAGAAAAAGCAGGATGTAAATGGCAGGTAAATACATGAAGAGGGATAAATAAGAATGCACTATTTCTTCCTTGCAGTCATAAGGCCCTCTTGTACTAAGGATTACGAACCCCATCAACATCATACTCTACGAAGCCTGAATACAACCAAGTTCTTTCACTTCAGAAATATGACCCCTCTATAAATCAACTATTTTTATTTTTAAACCCAGTTTCTACCTTCAATGTTTATGAACAATTACAGCAACTCAAACTCAGACAGCGTAGAGTTTCAGATGGATCTCTCTGATTTCTTTTCTCTACGTATTCATCTATCTCACTGTTGTACTTAAGTATTTTTTTTTTATCTCTGTTATACTGATATCAACTGCAAATCCAAAGAGGCTTTGAAGACCTTGAGTAGGTATTGATCAGTTTAAGTCTCAAAAAAACTACATTCTACAGAATCTGAGCTAAAAGGTACAAGGCACAATATAGAAAAAAGTACACAGCATAGATATGCAATAAACCTACTGCAGTTTATTTTCAACTTAAAATCTTTAGTGGTAATGAAGGACTAGTTTTGCAGTATTCTGTGAGAATAAAGTAACAACTTCATAAATTCTGAATCAAAAATAGAAAAGCTACTTGATTTACATTTAAACCTACATTGTGTGCATTTTCAGATCGCCCTACATACAATATTTATTACATAACACGAATTTCAAGAACAATCTCTATAACAAACATACCTGTATGGACACACATATCTAGCAAATCCTCAAAAAGTCTACTGGGACATGCATTGCCCCAAAAATAGGTAATAGAAATTGGGTGGGAGGCAACCATTCATTTAATCCTAGTGCCCCATCTTAGAATTGAAATACAGTTCCTTCTCTTTTTTTGAGGATGTAGTACATCAGAATACGTGAAAAATTGAACACGGAGGGAAAAAATACCAAGGAATTATACTCAGCAGTAGTTTTCCACTTCATGGTCCTCTCCTAAGTGACCATTTTTGAAATAAAAAGACAATAAAGATGCTGATGATGGTCTTGTTACACACTTGTAGAGATTCTCTACCTACTAGGATAGAATGAGTTTAAAATATTATGTTGTAAATTAAACTGAGATATTTCCAATAATCAAATGACAAAATTCTCTCATTTTCCTGAGCCTGCAGGAACCAGTCTCTGAACAAGACTATGAAAAAAATGTAGTCTGGGGAAAAATAGTCAAAAATAAAAATCTAGACTTGTGCCGAATACTCAGTTCTAGTGATTGATTAATAATGGTAAATAATTTCAAGGCTATTTTATAAAGCTCATTTTCTAAAAACCAAGAACTTATAAATAAACCGGGAGAGCCTGGGGTACAAATCTGTTCCTTAAGACTGGCTTTGCATGACAACATGAAATGTCCTTTACTATACAGATCACTATATAACATGAAGGAGTAATCAGTGACAATACAAATCAATGAAAATACATTGTATTTCTTGTTAGACCTACATGTTAGAATGACCTTATTCTGAAGTGGAGAAAGACACGGGATAATGACTCTTACAGTAGGAGGAAGGAGATTGAAAGGTTATATTGTATACACAGTGTCAAACGAGAGACTCAAAATTTACACCAATGTAAACCGGAGATATGAACTCAGAGCTAGTGCTTTTCTGCTGCAATTTTTTTTATTTTGGAATGCACTGGAATAAATATCACTGATTTGATGTTGAAAGGAAAGTATTTTCAGACAGTGTCTCCCAGGGAGCACAAGTCATTTGTTATGAACTATGTTACTGTAGGCAAACCATTCTGTGTTTTAGATATACAAATTATATATAATACATTCAGTTAGATTTAAATTATGAAAGTATCCTATCTTGCATTACCCTTTCTCTACAGTTCTGTAGAGAAACTATACTTCTGCCACACTACACTGTACTTAGTGAGAATTATATAAGAAATAATGACAGTTCAGTTCCTCCGCCATTATTTGAACTTAAGCTGGATAAAAACAGTCTCTGAAATTGAAGCAGAAAATCCAGTTTCTGCCAACAAGGAGGTGGTCAGATGGCCCCATGCAGTATGTAGACTTAGAATACTCACCCATATTATATTTTAAAGAGGTTCAAACTCAGATGTCCCACTTTAAAAGGATGCACATTCCAGCTTGTCACTCTGTACATCTGCAATTGGTGAAATTTCTTGAGATTTAAAATTGAGAATAATTTCTTTCCAGATTTCAGTTGATCAGAGAAGCATTTATATGCTTAAATACTCAAGCATTTTTTGTTGTTTTCTGTCACAATGTTCTGACTACTTCTCCACATTATAAAGTTGTGGAGAAGGCTTTATTATAGAACACAAAAAAGACTCTGGCTCTGTCACAGTACAGCTACTGAACAAAATTATGTTGAGAGGTATATGGCTCAAAATATCTTCCATGAAGATGTAGATTACAGAAAGCATTCTATGGCAGGCAAGAGTTTGTCCAAAAACTCTATACAGACAGACTTGATCATCCATCACGCCACCCCTACACCCAGCCAACAGGTCTTCTATTGATGCAAACACCTAAGGTAGAAGGAATGCTTTCAAGAAGTCATGCCAGCATTTTAAATGGCATTGTATAACAGAATCATAGGATAATTTCGGTCAGAAATGCCTTTAAGATCGTTGAGCCATCATTTGGCAGCATTAGGCTTCTTGGACGTCAAGTGACTGCTTCTACTCTAGGTGTAGGAATTTGTTTTTCCCCCTTACGCTGCATAATTAAAACAGGGACCTTGCTGCTATTAAATAATTTCTTAGTCTGCTACCCTTCCTGCTTTTGGCTTCCTTGACTCTTCATCTTACACACCCTCTTCAGGACTGAATCAGATTTTTTAAAATAATCCTATATAATGAAATATATTTACTATGAGCTGAATTTTTGAGAGTCCTATTACAAAGGACACGCTGTGTTTTGATCATGCAGGAAATTAATTCTGCTAATCAGGGCATGCTTGTTACCAGTTGAAATCTCAGCTAAGTGTTTCTATCATCATAAATCTCAGAAATGTTTTTGTATCAAGAATAATGTTATCACTTTGTTTTTCAGTGTGCTAAAATCATCACAACAATGTGAAACCCCACAGAATGAGCAAATTACAAGGCAACAACATTCTTACATATCAAGGTACTTAAACTCACTGTAGAGTTTAAATAATAGCACAGTAAATTTTAGGTCCATCCATAAGAGAAATTTTAGATAGGTAGGGCTGTGTTATAGCAAGCAGAACTTCAGGCAGTTCCCAGAGGCACCAGAAATAGTGGGGAGAGGGGTGGGGGGGGAAGCATATAAAATAAGACTAATACCCCTTTGCAGGGTTTCCCTCGGCTTTCAGAAATCCACGACCTGTGACTTCAGGACTGTGGAGTGCAAATGCAATTAGCAGTGTGGCCTCAGCAGCATTGTCTGACCAAATCCATGAAGATGGCATGACCATGCTGGTAATTTAAAATCTGCACCTCTTGTGTCTTTATTCCTGACTATTCACCTGCCTTTCATTCTATTCAGTGTAACATTAAACACAAGAGCATGGCATGCCCTGTGCGTCATACAGATCTCAGTTATGTACCCAGAGAAGTTCACTACATCACAAATATCAAAAAGCATTGAAGAAAAGTATGAAAGAATTAACCTCTCCAGAGGTTAATTAAGACTGAATAGTTTCTGACAATAGTATCCCAAAACTGCCAGGTGAAAGAAGTTCTTGTAAGAATGGAGATTGAACAAAGGCCAGGATCCTTTTCTACTTTTCTTGTCTTGCAGGTCTGCATCTCCAGCCTACAGAAAGAGAGTGACAGAGAGCCTAATAATTGGGGGCTAGGTGGGGAACAGGCTTGCTCTGACAGTGGAAAGGGCTGGGATGACAGAACAGTGCTTGCTAAAACCATGTGGAAGACACAAATTAACAACGATGCAGATCCAGCCAAACCCATCAATATAATAGTGTGCATTTCTTTGTAGCTGCCACATGCCTTCCATCTCCTTCAGTGACACCTCTTCATATGCCACAATCACTGTAAACAGCAGTCCAATTCTTACAAACCTAGACTTTGTCCTATTAAATCAGCAATTCATCAATATAACCTTGGTTTCTTCTCCGTCAGGAAGAGAAAAAAATATTGTTATAGGAGGCCGGAACACAAATATGTTGTATATAAAGAAGGTCAAAAACCTTTCCGGGTCAGCCTCAGGACCCTCAAACAGTCAAAAAGAGGAAAGACTAGTCGTGCACAGAAAGTCTGTCTTCAGTGTGCTAAAATTATAAAACTTAATCTTACTTAATTAAAACCTCCATTATTCTCACTGTTCTGATTGTTCCTACCATTTTCTGTGTTTGCATTTCTAGAGCAATGAAGTGCCCTAAAAAGAGATTGTTAAAGAGTCTGCCTATCATCCAATGCACTGATAATTCTAAAAGTCATGCTTCTCTATAAGGCTCCTGTACCAAATCACATGGACTAGAAATGCACCTAGTTCAGTTTGTAGGGCTGAGAATTCAAAATGACCATGCACTTAAGGCTAAAGCTACCCAGGTCCAGAATTCAGGACAGCACACTTGTGCAAGAGAAATTCCAGAGTGCTGGTGCACATTCTGCCTCCCCCTGTTCCCACAGCAGATTGACACTTACACGTCTACTAAAAAATAGCAAGGAAAGGTAAGTCTCTCAAAACCAATACTTCCTATGGAAAACTATCCAAAACATCCCAAGAAGGCACGGCAGAGCTAACATAAAAATGTTACAGCCTTTTCCTTGGAAATTTTGCTCAGACCCCTGCTTTGTGCGTATTTTGGAGAAACCTGTTTTCTCCCCACTGGGACCTGTACTGACCTACGGTGAAGTAAAACCTGATGACTTATTTGTAGAAAATGGTTTCCAAGTTTTATGGTTTTAATATGTTGAAAAATCTCACTTGGAAGCAAATGAAAGGTAATTGTTTACTTCTTTAAGTATAAGATTCATTGTATGAATCTGAAGTTACTTTGGTAATACACATTGAGTTTTAATTAATTTTACCATACTGTACTAGTAGTACATAAACATTTTGATTTTTTTCCCTAGTAGCTCCATTTTAAACTTCTATATGCTTGAGAAGTGTTACATACTTATTAACCTAATCATTACAAATATGTGCGTGCGCTTAACAACTAGTTCCAAAATTTCCTAGACATATCAACTCAAAAAACTGCAGAAGTTTTGACCGAAAATCTTCTTTTGATTCAATGTTTTGAGTCAAATATTTTGAGAGGGTTCAATAGTGTCAAACATTTTGAAGTCAAAACTCCTACACTGAGTGTACCTCAAAGACACTCATTGAACACTTATTTAACTTGCTCTGAAATTGAAGGGGGTTCTTTCCATGCCTTGATAGCCTATTTGATGTTATTTTACCCCTAGAGTTGTGAATGTTTTCTTACTACACACCTTTTTTCCTCCTACAGGGAGAAATTACAGGGTATTTTTATCAGCTTTTTAGATATTGAGCTATTAATAACATGAAATTGTGCAATATGAACGCACGACTCTGTCTTCACTGCAACATTAAGTAAGAATAGTCAGACTCTGAAGGATGAGATGTCAATTAATGACAATTAATTTATTTGATAATAGCAGGAAAATGTGGGCTAAGTATTTTTCCCTTTACATTACTTTTGCTATCCATTTATATATATATAGATGGGTTTTAGTGAAAATATTAGTAATTACTCTAGCAACGCCAAAACATATAGCTTAATATGTTGATTTGTACAACTGCCTTGCTGTGTATAAAAAGCAGGCAGAGGCTGCTGCTCCTTTGAGTTTATTTATGCTCCTCTGATGAGGAGCCTCTTGAAGCACCTGACACTTACTGAGGTAGAGGGAACTGTAAAAAGATAACTGTTTTAAACATAAAATATTTGTATTGCTAAGAGGTCAGCTTTGCCGCTGCTGACTTCATTGCAATTTGCATACTATTAAAGCATTACCCATAATGTTTGTAAAATTTAATTTTAAAGCTATGCTGTTAAAGATGTTTACTGAATTGTAAGCACCTAGGACATTTGGGAAATTTGTTAACACTGTGATAGTTATAGTATTTCTGCCTTACTTTACTTTTTGTTTAATCCCCTCACAAAAACACACTTACTATTTTCTTTCATTTTATGACAATGTATCTCATTTTAGTGCAAGCTGAGAAACTTAAAAAAAAGTGTACTGTAACGGTACAGTAATCGAGATAACTTCCCCTCTTATTCTCAATATATTTAAGTTTGTTAAAAATGTCACTAACTTATTTATTTACTTTTGCTGGGGGCTGAGATCCAATTATACTCCTATAGACTAGAGGTGATGGTTATGATTTTCTACTTCACTCTAATACAGGCTTTCTCATTAAATCTCACAGCTCAGTAATCACAGTCATCACATTTGTGTTTCAGCACTGCATTCACACTCACATTCTCCTTCCCTGGATTTCCATCCTCCTTCCCTCACCCCCTCCCCCAGATCTTTATTTACTCTCTGGCAGAAACTGCAAAATTAAAGATGTATAATGTGCAGATACAATCTTTGCTTCCTTTTCTCTGCCAGACTAGCACTCTAAAATACACTTCTTTTGGGAAGTACTGATATTAACTCAGTTACTATAGTACATGAAGTACCGTTTCCCTTTGAAGTATTATAAAAAAGTTGTCCTTAGATGATAACGGAAAGGATGGAGTAAAGCAGGAACAACAAGAATCACTTTACATACTAATAACAACAATTCAGTTATCAAAATAGTACAGAACAGGCATGCCTTTATACTATTCTTTTAAAAATTTAGCTTCCTAGGGTTCTAATAGTCTTTTCCTATGGTTCAGGAATGCACAGTAACACTCAGCCCAGTGCCTGCATCCTTATTTCAAAGAGAATCATTCAAACCGACATCCACCCTGTCAAGAATCTTGACTTTGAGCTGCTAATGCAGAATAAAAATCAATATAAATTTTGATCATTTGATGAATATTTACTTCTTTCTTTCAAGCCTGGGGATTTAGAATTGAAAACTGCTGAATCAAGTCATTTTATTTTTTTTGTGTTTGTGCCAACACCAATTTACTACCCTCCTGAAAGTTCCTGAACAAGATGTCTCATGTGGCATACATGTTGGTTTTTCCTGTCAATCATAACTGTGTGCCAGTAGGGAACCATAAACATTTTCCTTTCATACTCTTAGTCCTCCAAAAAGGAATATTTTGATTACTTCCCTGGAAAAAGGTAAACTTGTCTTATTTAGATATACTGTAAAATGCCTATGTCTATTTTTCTAGGACAGCTGCTGTGCCTAAATTGATACTATCTATTAAATATTTTCTTTTCAGTATGGGTTGCTTCACACAAAGGAACAGTTTACAATCACTGCAGACAAAGCTTAGTAGCACAAAACAGATAAAGATCTATATTGACATTATCACTTCCCCTATATATTTTCTAAAAAACTGCATGAAAACTCTGACCAGTATAATGCACACCAAATATTTGTGAAAATGCAGATAACAGGAGATAAATAGATCCCACAAGCGGGCAATTAAGATGTGACTCTAGCTCGCATTTCATCTTTAAAAGAAATGTACCTTCAATCTCAAAAAAATGAGCTTATAAAAAAAAGTATATGTAAAGCTCCTATGTTTCCATAGTGACTGGGGTGCGGGTGAGAGAACAGGGAAAAGGAAAAACGATGCTTCTAAATTTGAAAAAGACCTAGATTAGTTTAACAAGAACTGTAAATGCAAGCAATTTTCATCTTGCAAAATTTTTTTATATATGACTCAGTGGCAGACGGGCTTTATCTTGAGCAATTTTGTTGGTCTCTTATAAATTAAATAAAAGTGGCAGCAGCTGTCTTTCAGAAGGCTGATATAGGTTTGTGTAGTCATATGATATTATGTAGACAGATGTTTTAAATAAAATAAAATATTTAGATTGCTAGATACCTTGCTAGATACAAAGGCAATTATAGGATGTCTTTGTTAAATTAAATTTCTCATTCTTTTGAGAAGAAAAAAAGGGAATTGTCCTGGAAACTGTACCAACAGGAAATGATTCTATATCTAAAACAGCTGGAGACTGTAACTAATATAAATTTACTTGAAAATAAAAATTCTGTATGCCTCTAGAGACACGCAGCAACATGCAGTAAAACCAGATGTGATAGAGTTATTTTTAAAAAGTGTGTTTATATGGACATATAAAATATTAAGATAAGAGCCACTCATGTAGAGAGACTGTTCAAGGCTATAACAAAGTAGCAGAACAATTAAAGCCCAAAAATGTAAGAAAAGAGCCATCTTTTTCTAACAATAAAAGATGCCCTTTTTTGATGAATGTTGCCTTTTCAGAAACATGTCAGACACCTTAATTTGACAACAATTCTAATGTGATAACACTTTATTGCTCTACCAAGAGAAAATTCAGTGGAAACCTTTTATCTCAGGACCTTAACGAAGATTTTGATTCACATCTATGTTATACATATCAAAGTTCCAAAAATAACTTTAAAAATAAAGCCAATATCCAGTCCTCAAATTCCTTAGCTGCTTTATTAAGGTAAGCTTTCCACAGTGTTTAAGGGAATTTTTCCAGAGCAAAGACTGTACAACCAGGTCTTGAAACGTGAACTCTTCAAAAAATATATCACACGTTCTAGCCCATGACTGTCCAACCAACTCCATCTTTCCATTTTTGTTGAAAATGCCACAGTATAACAGCCTGCATTCTGCATACTTGTAGCTTTGCTCTTTGCCAAGGCCTCTGTTACAAGCTTGTCATGACTCCAGACCCAAACCTGCACAGCTGATTTGGCTAAAGTACCCAAGCTCTTAACTTATAAAGAAAACATTCCAGGAGGAGTATGAATGCCAAAATAGAAGAATAAGAGTTTTACAGGTCTGCCTTTCAAATCACCATTGATAAAAATCCATCCAAATTTGCATAGCCACCTTCTTCCTTGTTCCCTAATAAAATGATACTGTAGCATTGCTTGTTCAGTATTATTGCTTGCTTTTTAAGCAATATTATTTTGTAATTTGAACAATGAATTAAACTTTTTTTCTCTTATACTTAGAAAAACACTTCAGCTACAAAAAACCAAACAAAGCATGCTCAAGATATTGGAAGTGCTGTATTATAGTCCCTATACAGGAGAAGTAAATGGTGTTAAAGATTCCTTTTAGAAAGCTTCAGGTTGGATTGCTTTCATTTTTTTCCAATAGCCTTAATTGGCTAAGTGCCTTTGGGCCAGCTAATACCCAGAGAGACCTAATCTCAGTAATCTTGTAAATACAATGATTTCAACAGATTTTCATCAAAGACATGACCATTACACGAGATTCTGCCTGTTTGGTGCTGTATTATTTCTCATTTAGAATGTAGTTAAAACTGCCATATTAATACAACATTTATTATTACAGAGTTCTGTGTTACTAAGAGTCCAACAAAAAGGAGATATTTAGCTATTTTTATTAAAGTTTAGACAGATGTTTAAACGAATATGAACATTTTAGTTTCAAAATTAAAAGGAAACAGATTGAAAAATAGCAAAATCACCCTTCTCAAGCTATAGATGTCCAAAGATGAGATATCTGTGTAACAAATGTTCATGTGACTACAGATTTACAGAATTAATTTTTTTTTCCTTCAAACATCAGGAAGTATAACTGAGATGACAACAACATATCACAATATAATAATCATACCTGCTGCATCTTTTTAGTTTAACACCTGACCCACGAAAATGTGACTTTTCTGCATCTAAAATAAGATGCATAGTAACTCAAGGAATCTGAAGTACAATTACTACAAAAAATATGTCAAGGGAAAGCTCTAATGAAAAGATGCACATTTCCAGTAACCATAAACATGGCAATAATTACATTTTTATATTATACTGTTAAAGAAGTTGAGTATTACTACATGGGAATTCCGGGAACTCAGATTGCAATAGGCTGTAATCTATTTTCAGAGACAAAAACAAGTATGAGTTCTAAACCATCTAATGACCTTACAAAATGGTGTGGGACACAGGCTCCTTAGAAGTGAAAATGGCAAGAAGAATCATTACACAGTGATTAAACTAGACCTAAGAGAGGTCACAAACTGATAAGTATAAGGTTATTAACATATTTTAAAATAAATATTTTAAGTGCAGTTTGGCAAAAAGGTTTTATTATAATCTCACAAATTTGTTAAACAGATTGACTGATACGGTGAAGATTTTTTTGCTTTTGTCATAGCATTTATTAAAATGGAGGCATTAAGCCTGAGTGTTACAACGGAATTTTAGAGGTTTTATTAATAGGCACAGGCAATCTATTATACAGAGAGTCAGGACCCATGTAGTGGAATGATCTAAAGCCTAAGGGTATTTTTAGCAGGAAAATACAGAGGTCCAAGAGAGAGATTATAGCCACGCAAGGAACCTTGTGCTCCAGGTCCTCTTTGCCGAGCATGGTTGAAAACTGACTTTGTAGTAACTTTTTCCACAGATGCCACATAGGAATTATGCTTGGAGGTACTTTTGCATTAAATGTACAGACAAAATTTGGATCTGACCACAAAACCCTACACTTATTCTTCAATTGTGTGTCCAAACCAGAAAAAGATAGCACACTTTTTTGGGGATCTTGGTTTCATTGTAACTGAACCATCAATATTTCAATGGAGTAGGCTCAGATTAAAAGTTCAAGTCTTGGAGCTATCAGAAATAATTAGCCTAGAAAGTTGTATGGTAGCAGGACATTATGGTCTTATTTATGGAGCTTAGGTAGAATTTCCAATCAGCATGATTGCATCTATTTCTAGTGCTTTGTTAATCGCTTCCTGAAGCTGCTCATTAAAAGCTCCTATGTCAACACGTAATGCTGTGGTGGCTGAAACAGAGATTGGGAATACAATCACATCTCATGGTTTGGCTGAGGAGTACCCTGCAACATTGTGCACTTTATCACAAATGCTGTTTTCCCATTTGATAAAATGCCTCACCATGTCATGGAACAGTGGTCATTTATTTCAAAGGAACAAGCTGAATCTTCACCATTAAATGCTGGATGTGAGAAAACATCATTCTATTTCTGTCTCCCTCAACAATGGAATTGCACTGAGACCCAAGTACAGCAATTTAACATCTCTCTTACAACAGCCACAGAAGTGATGACAGCCCTAGACAATAATCACTTGCCAATACCATAGTACTTACCTACCAACTGTGAAAGCTCTCACAGCCGTAGTCAATAATTGAACCGACCAATTCCACTGTGCTGCATGTGATTGGTGATATTATCCCTTTAAGTGTGTTATTTAAGTTTGCAATGCAGTTAATTGAAACCCTACTAGATGCAAATCAAAAGTTTCAGTCTTAATTGAGATATTTTGAAAATTGAACCCATTGCTTCAGGCAGGTGCTACATGAGATTCCATTAATATAGGTAATTAACATTAGCCTCTGCTTTAATTAACATGCACACTTTAATTAGTAAAGCATTAACCAACATTAAAAAATCTGATCTTCATGCATCACAAAAACAGCAGAGTTATGACTGTTATTTTATACAAGACTGTAAATCATACAACATATCAATTCTTTTTTTCTTTAAATACATCAAGATATTTTAAAAAGAGAAATAGATATATAAAATGTATGTCTGTGTTTTAACTGAACACTTAAAATGGTGGAAAATATTTCTTAAGAATGTTTAAAATATGAAGGAAGCTCACATAATACTACAAAACTTTTGCCTGAAATTTATGTGTATTACATACGTGCGTGCGTGTATATAGTTACTTTATAAATTAAAATAATTCTGTTGCAATCAGATTCATTTGTTACTATTAATTCTATGGCAGAATTCAAGACAGTATTTTCCAGAAATTTTGAAAATAAATGTCCTTTCAACAGTACCAGCTTTGTTTCTCATCATGCTTGTTTTATCATGCTATATCTGGAAATGTGTGTGAACATGAACTGAAGGTTTTCATCAGTTTGCTCAAAGCCTAAATAAGTTCTTCAAGAACTAGCCTGTTGCTCCAAAACTGTGTCATAAAGCCCACTGCTGAGTGCCATCACCTCTGGGACATCACGTAACTGGAGAGCTGAAGTGATACTACTGAGCTGGTTCAAGATCAGCCTTCCTGCACAGCAGGTCCCATTTACAGCTGTGCAAGCTCTGTAATCAAGGGAGCTTCACAAAGAAGGGAACAAGTGCAGTTACACTCATGCTTTCAGACGAAATACAGGAATTTTTCTTTGGTACAGACAAGCTCTTTTTGAGTCTGGATTAAAATTAAAAATTATTTAGAAGCATAGTATGTTTCCAGACATATGTAACATAAAGAATTCCATCCAAGTCCACAAAATTAAATGGTGCAGAGCCCCAGCTTAAAAACTTTTCTTTAAATAAAATTTAACATCAGTATCTTTCAAAATACATTTCCAAACAAAGCAAAGATACCTTCAACTTCGTTATCCTTTCCTTCTGCTATGTATTTATCCATTTGATCCTGACAGCTTTGCTTTAAGTGTGGTAAGTTCCATTTCTACAAACTCATTATTATCACAAAGAAGATTTCTGATCCAGTCCACTCACTTTATTTCCTGGGTTTTCTTTCTCAATATGTACAGGTGGAGCATGTATTAATTAATGTTAAATGATTCTCAGAATGCTGGATGTGTTGGTTCAAATAATAGCAAGTTTAAACCTAGATCTGTTTCTGCAGTTTCTGCACATTCTGAACATCCACTGCATTAGGCAGTGAAAGGAATGGATGATGTTAAAGAACTATATACTCTTTTTATATTGCATCCAAATATCTGAAGATCTCAAAGACAGCATGTACATGTGCAGGGAAAAGCCTATGTCCTTTCGGAAGCTCCTTACAAGTTCCACATCAATGTCACATCAGGGCTCTGTTTGTTTCTTTTTGTTAAATGGGAAAGAACTTTAATGAAAGAAACATAAAGATAAAAAAAAATTCTTTACAACTGGAAAGATTCACTTAATCAATTTTCAGTATTTTTTCTCCATGGTAGTAAATCCTACATTGTGTTTCATATTCGTAGCACACATGCACACACATCTCAAATGTAAGACTTTCCAGATACTGAATGTAAAATGCTTCCAGCTAAAAAAACCTAGGTCTGTTTGGTGTAATTTGCCAGATTCTGTGGGAGTCTGCAGGACATATTGTGGAATTTTGACAGTTCTCCCTGAAAGTAAAAGAGCATTACAGCTAAAAGAATACTTTGCTGAGTCCTTTTCATGGCATCCTTTTGAATTCACCATATTTTATAACCTGCAAAACCACAGCTAAACCAAAACCAACACAAATAGCCAAAAAACTGTCCTGACATATCTGAATAACTCACAGTGATCAGAAAACTATTATTTCTTGTAAAACAATGTGATGACATATTTAAAACGGTGATTTTCACAATACGGAGTTCTTCTAGGTCTATGCACACTCAGATTTACGTGTAATGCTGAGTGAATCCATACATATTTTTTTATTTACTTGATCAAATTTAATCAGATTTTTTTTTTCCCATGGTGAGTAACAGAGGAACAAGAATAAAGTATGTAAAAACTGTCCTTAAAAAATTCTACGCAGCTACCTTGAGAATCAAGGTAGACCTATTCTGAGGTGGAGAACCCACAGTATATCGACCACACAACTATTAAGGAGCTACAGAAGTTCTTGTTCCTCTGTAGAATATTTCAACTCTGCGAAAGGCCAGCTCCTCTACAGCCCCATCAGAAAATCATCCTTAGGTCATCATTACAGCCTAATCAAATAGCTGGTTCTACCTATATAACTCTGTCACTGTTTCAGACGAATGCTCTCTATTGTTGAGCAATGGGGACAACAGAAGGATACAATGAAAAACTTCAAACTTGATTGCAGTACTCTGCAAGTGTTGTTGGGTTTGGGTTAGAGTTTCTGTTTGCTTTTACAGTATGCTGCTACCTACATGAGCATGAAGTTTGGGTGATGGATTTTACAAACACTATACTCTTCATTCTATTACCACAAAGTTAAAGTAGGCATACATTCCCTTTACCAAAATAAAAGTTTGGAATAACCGAGCCAGAAATTCTACCATATAAATATCAAATCTTCATTTATCCGTTCCATCATTTCTGAGTTTCCTTATGCAAACTTGTTCAGACCCTTTTTTAAAAAATGAGCTGCTTAAAACCATCCTAACATAGTAAAAACAAACACTCGTCATACAATATTATAAATATGACACTTCAAACTTTGCTAAAGCTATCACATTTAAAATATGGAAATTAATCTCTCAGACAGGTCAGCGTAGTAGGTATGATGCCCTTCTTCACCACAGTGATGTCTTAAGTACACAGTTGTGCAAAAGAAATTTTCAATAAGAATTATAAATATACAGAGAATGAAGTGCATTGTATTCATGACACCTTGAAACCTTTCTCCTTTTTCTTTTGTCCTCCCAGTGAGGTCTTTAAAGTGCTAAGGGTCAAAGTCTTATAACACCTCTAACAAAATAGGGTAAACCTAGAAAATGAAGGATGGGTTGCATTGTGTAAAAGTCAATGGAAATATTATTATTTCAAGTAAGCAGAACATGCTCTTACAAATCATGTGACAAAAATTAATATATATCTCAACTCATAATTTCAAAGACAAGGATTCTGGACACTCATATTCTAGACATTTTTAAGATAGGGAATTCATATCATTGTATAACTGATGAGGTTGGTCACGATATGGGGTTGCAAGCAAAGAAAAGTTTGAAAGCCAATTCAGAGAAGTCAATGAATTTCACTTCTCTAAGAATAATTCAGGCCACATTTATCATGAGGTTAAACAGGACAATGTCATGTTCAGTTACTAACTTCGGCTGGAAGTTGAAATACCAGCCTTGCTTCTCCAATACAGCTGCAGGAAGGAAGGGCTGGGGATACAAAATCTCTTTTGTTTCCCATGGGAAGAAGATTTTGCCCTCCTGTACTAGCTGCCACTCCTAACCCAAATTAGTCGTTTGTAGCTATAGGTTAACCATGACACAGACAGGTACAAAAAGCACGGTCATGTCTACCACAACCAACCACCTACCCTGGGTTGTGCCGAGAGCCCTCCCTTAAGCTTTCTAGCCTTTTTCTGACTCTAGCAGGTCGTCTGATAAATGATATTAAACTTTGCCTCTCGTATCTACGATTCATACTTCTCCAAACACATTAAAGTTATGAGCAATCTTGTACCCTATAGGGTTTGGCATGTTCTGAACCACAACTTTAAACCCACCTGGAACACTTCTGTAATAACTAAAATTTAAAAGCGTGTGATATATAGCACCCAATGTCTTTGTATTAAGAACCATTACTTTTCTTAGGCTATGAAAATATATAGTTAACATCTTCTATGAAGTGGAACGATAACTATTATTTTTGTTTCTTGGAGGTTTATGGCTAATTTGGCAAATGTGACTCACACTTACAAAAGTGACAATGAATAAGAGAATTCACCTTGGAAGTTAGCATACTAAACCAATTTTTAAATCCTACATTTTATTTTTCTATGTTTAAAATGTCATAGTACAGACATTAGAACATCAAAAACAGTCACTCTGACAGACACTTTTTTTTAAAAGATAGCAGAGAAGTGGGATCTTATAATTCTAATTATTATCCATCTGAATTGGACATAACACTTTTAAATTACATAAACTCAACCCTGAACTTAAAATCATACCCCAAAGCAGAAGCAGTTCACTTAAACGTTGATTTATTTTCCCCTTGTGTTTGCATGGTTGTCTTAGAATACTGGAAAGGGTATTTCTTTCTCTGCTGGTCTTGCTGCTAGCCAATGCTGACATTCACTATTTGTGTCTCTGGCAGAACTTTTGTTCCCCACTTGATTTGCTGTCCTATTGAAACATTATCAGGAGCATGGGAAGTTTGCTGCTGTACAAAAAGAGAACACTTTCTGTTTCCGTTTTCCTTCTTACCAGTCTAATGAGAGCATCAGCCTCAAAAAGCCTTTTTAACAAACTTACCTATTTTTCTTCACTACATGAGGTAAAAAAAAATAGAGAAGCACAGTATTTCTTGTTAATAAATATAAACACTACATTTGTGTTTAGTTTGTTTAATTGTTAATAATTTCCCGATAATCTTTAGGCACAGTATGCCAATTTAATTCAAGACCTGCAATAAGCCAAAATACCCCAGGATTCATTGGCATTTTGCATTTCTTTAGACAAAAAAATGGAAAAGGAAGTCTAGAAACTTAGCAAAAACTGGAGAAAAATTAAAGATAGGTAAGTTTTGATGGTGTATTTCTTCTCGCCAATTGACATACATAATAGAAAATGGTAGAGAATAGGTTAAATAGTCTAAAAGGATTTTAACCTTAAATTTGACAGAAGCTAAATGGCTGTGACATTGGGTTCTTCTACTTTATTCCAGCTAGTAATCCACCTTCAAAGTTCCTGTCAGGTAAATGACCTTGTATTTCATTAACTGATAATTAAATGGATTTATTCCACTAACGGTTTTAATTAAAATGCTAGAAATATTGATTACCCCTCTCATCCTTATTCCCCCAGATGAAAAAAAGGTTTTAGGAATGTTTATTTAGAGAAGACAGAGAATTAAATTAGATTGAATCTCTATGAGACCTGAAGACTGGTTCTTTCATTTCTGCTGCTCAAGCAGAAAAAGGTTTCAATTTTTTGATGTTTGATTAATTATTTTGAAATCCATTTATGCTTACCTTGGTGTTTAATTAAAAATGTCATTTTTAGCATAATTTAATTGGCTATCTGTGGAAGACTAACTTCAAACTTATATTTTAAAAATGTTGTGTTTTTTTTTAATTTGGGGTAAAAGAAACTTTTTACTTATTTGCTTTTGCTGTAAAGGTATCATCTCATGAATGAAGAACTAAGAAGGGCTGAAGCTTAACTGGATTTACTACATTTGAATATGAGGATACATATGCTTATGAGTAATGCAGCTTCATTTGGCTGTACCCTTGAATCCACTACCAGCCATTTAGAAACCCTAATCTAATAACGATGGAGTGAGTCCCTCCAAATATTTTGGATTTATTGTTACTAATATTAACCAAACTCTCCGAAGTGTGTCCAGAAATGCTTTTAGTATGGGCTGGAATCCTTTTGCAAATGATTTATTTTCCATATGTATTACTGGGAAAAAAGGTTCAGTTCAATTTATAATCAGCAAACAAATATTTGAAATTCTAATTTAAAATATTTTTTTAAAAATATTTTACCATGTGGGAGTATTTCACTGTTTTCTTAACCAATAGTCTTAGTGATGTAAGTTTTGGGTTCTACATGGACCACTTTCCACTGAAGAACCCACTTTTCTTCTTAAATGAGAAAGTGATTAAAATCAAACTGCTTTGTATCATTTCAATACCAAATAAGGATATGTTGCAGTCTTATAAAGGGCATATTTTGTTACCACTTGCTAGCTCTAAAATAGATGATCTAGAATATTCTATATGAAAAGTGACAGTACTTTCACAATTAAAACACAAACCAAATAGCTAAAGCTCTAATTCTGTAAAACACATGCTTACATTCAAACATACATCTGTCCCATTGAAGTGCAATAGTATTATTTCCAAAGTTACCACTTCAAGTCGTGGACTTGCTTAAAGGTTTTGCTGACTCGAGGCTTTCACATCTACTTATTTTTCTTTTTGCGTTATTTACTTGGAATTGAATGGTACTTAAATATGGGTTCAAAATCTAAGAAAAATTTCACTGTTATGGAAAGACTAATTGCAGCAGGTCATTTTATTTCAGGTCTGAAAAAGAGGCAAGCTCTCCTCTACAGATATGACACTGGACTCTCAGTCTTGTCAAAAACACATTAATGATCTATTTCACATAGTCGATACGGTTTATATTTCTCCCTTCTTTCCTCAAGTGTTTAATGAAGAAAAATTTCATAGCCTGATTCCAAGTCCAATGAATCAATTAAAATATCCTTAATAAAAATATTTGTCTCCAGAACTCCATTTCTTTACAGTTATTTTAAAATATCATGCAAGCCTGAAATATGGTTAGGTGACAGTCATGAGTCATTTAAGAATGGGATGGCTAGAGGTCTTTCCAATGATTTACTCTCTAAAAGTCATCCTTGGCTTTTAACAAATAACGGTGAAAAGCAAGTGACAAAACCCCCAAACCAGCTTGTGCATTTGTGAGCTGCAGTAAGACCGAAACTGAGGAGTTGAAGATGAATTGTGTAGCATGGCAATGCCATGCCTGAAGTCACTGGATGTTCTACTCCCCTGATGTGCTCACTGTTACATTTTCAAAGCACTGCACATGGTTTCACTCATGCAGTTTGCCATGACATCCATGCAAGTTCAGTAGGCAGCACACCAAGTCGGACTCCACAAATGTACTAGCGCAGAAACTTCCTATAGCACCATTTCCAAATTCGTGGCAGCTACTCTAGTGATCACTTGTTTCCACACGTATAGGTTTGCCACATGAGGCTGTCACTGCTTTTTACTCTAGCTCTGAAATCGAATGGTAAAGTTAGACCTGCCAAATTTCACAGACCGTGTCTGTTCCAGTGAAGGCAGCAAGGCCTGTCAAATATTTTGGTCAAGATTCCACTTCTTTGACATACCAAGTGCCATGACACATTCCTGTCCTCTTTCAGAGAAGGACGAAAGAACTTGGTCATAGCATTTTATTTCTGAATTACTCTTTTATTGCTTCCTTCATTCTAATTACTGTGAATGCAGGGAAACAGAGCATTGTGTCGTTTTCATTTAACTTTCTGCTATTGATTTGCTCAATATTTAACAGGATTATTTTGCCTTATTTGGTTACATTTTCTATTTTATTGTGCAAATTTATTAAGTTACAGAAGAACTTTTGGCCATGTGGTGCCTATAAATTAAAATTCTGACAATGAGGATCTATTGGTTACTTTCCATGTCAATGATGATTTCCAAGAAAAATGCAAATAAAAAATATGTCCCTTAATACTAGTGACTTGGTTGTCCATGAACAAAAGAGGATTGAAAACATTAACATGTTGAAGCTTTTCTGTAAAGAGCAATCACTATCCAAAAGTACAGAAATTACACAAGCAAATCCATGTAAAAGTGCTGCCTTTACCATAGTTACCATTGGGAGCAACTGAATTTGTTTGTTTTCAGAGATACGTGAACTTATTTTTAAAGATTCACATTGCATAGGTTTTATGGCTCTTTTTTTTCCCAAAACTTTGAGAAAATAGCTAAGATGAATAACTTTATTTTTAACACTGATATATGACATATTTTAACCTGTCTACACACAAAAGTAGTGCTGTTAACAACTGCAAATTTCTTCAAGTATGCTATGAATCACTGTATTCCTTTTCCCTTTTTTCATGCACCATTGCCACTATCTTACCTTCAGCGGTTTTGCTAGATTTCAATGAAGATGGAACCAGAGGGCACACATTAGAATTTTATATCAGTTCAAGAAGGGGAGAGAAGAAAGACATATGAAGCTAGAATGACATTCATTGAAGGTTCCCTAGGGAAGATAACACATGTTTTTGTCTTTCACCTGCTAGGCATGCTAAATCAGTGCAATGATAAGCTAATTTATGAAATATATTTCATTGAAACCTGGACATCTTTACTGTTGCTAGTTTGAATATTAGCTTTTCAGAAATAAAAGACAACTAATTTAAAAGATGTTAAAAGACTGGTTTTCCTAGGTATTGTTTACCATATATGTTCAATGGGGCTCTGGATTTCAGTGTATAAACCTTTCAAAAGCAGTTAGGATTAGGTGAAAGCTAAAATTTACACTTACAGCTCCTTCAAAAAAGGAGTAACTTGCTTTCAAAACTAAAAGAGGATTCTATCCTATTTTTTTTAAATGTACTGGAGCAGCACAGTAGCTGCAAGAAAGGTGACAGTGTATGCTACCCAAACAGTGTCTCAGCCACCTTCCAGAGCAGACGTGTAGCAATTTAACACTGATTAGTTTGTTTATTATAAAGGCAGTATAGGCTGTCTTTTGTTCCTCTCAGGGTCCAGTGCATAAAAGCTGGCTCTTTAGGAGAGACCTTTAGGCTACCTGTGTTCAGGGATTGCATGCTAGCAGATTTTAAGACCTTTTCATTTTTACTGTGGGAAAATGTATTTTATGGCTGTTAATGGAACAGGATGCTAAGATAAAACTTTACAATTTACTTCGCCATCTAAAGGAACACTGGAAAATGTGGTACCTCTGTTTTTGTTGAGGGTTTTTTGTGAGCAAGAGCACCACAACACTTTACAATTCTTGCTGAACACACACTCACAATTTAGAATTTAGACATTCCATGATGCAGATGTGGAGACATACAATTCAAAATGCATGTACTAATAGGGTTAAATTTTATAAAGTATCCAGCCTGTCTTACAGATAATTGTGTTTAATTTTCACAGTTCCACGATCAGACACAGGTGTGAGCTTAATATCAAAGAGGATTTAATGCTTACAACAGTTACATATCATAATTTATTCTATTTATAATTTTGGTGGTGCATTAACAATTTTTTTATTCTTAAATAATCCAGGCCAAGATTTTAAAGAAAAAAATTGATTTTGAAATACTGGACACATCTTCTGGCTGTACTACTGGGACTTGAAAATTTCTTATTCTGAAAAAAAAGAAACTTGGAGAAATTGGAACACCCAGGAGCTTAACTACCATTGGTAAATATAGCTACCTTCACTATACCCAGAACTGAAGGCTGCAGTAAAACCTTTGCCTTTAATCAGCTCTTCAACTGCAGTGTTTGTTGGCCCCAGTGGAGTGAGGAACTTTAGACTCATGAGCAGCTTCAGCAAGGTCAGTGAGGCAACATACATGCTTTAAGGTTTAGTGCATGTTTAAGCATTTCACTGAATTCACACCACAGCCTTTTTCTGAGCATTTATGCAAGAGTTAAGGGAAAATGTGTCAGTTAAAGTTACCTGTTCATTTGGGGGATGAATAAAATCTCTTCTGCTCGGTTAAGTTTCCCTGGGTGTTTCCATGTCTTTATTGATGTGCTCCTGACACTGCAACATTTTCTTTCTACTGATAATTCATTTTCAATCATTTAAGAGCTAGTTATGCTCACACTAACTTTTATAAACCAAGAAAGAGCATAGTTAGCATCAATTCTTTTTTATTATTCTTCCATATTGACTTAATACCTTTAAAACATTTGATCTAAATCAGCCCAAATTTTTACCACCTCAGTTCAATTTCCTTTGTGAGAACTTCCCAGAGACTGAATGACTCTAAGTGCTACCTTCAATTCCTTCAGTCTGCTACACATTGACAGACCAACCCTCGTGGACCCCAGTGCAGAAAGCTCCACTGGAATCAGCAGGTATCTGCTCAGGCATAAGTAGTTGCAAGATGAAGACTTTAACATTGAGAAACTCACAACTATGTATGCATGTGTCCAAATTCCCATTATTTTCTGGGTGACATCAATGCCCAGTTTGTATAGGTACTTCTTAAAAAAGCACCTACAGGTTTGTAGACCCTTGGGATGTTTGGGCACCAAAGTACTTCAGCAACTGTCTCTTTAAGTGACTGCAGCAACCATAGTATTTTTTGAAGCCTGAAAAGTACGTGTTCTTTGACTATCTGAATTCCTTTTTTACACCTGCTATCCACCGCAATATATACTTGTAAACTCTTCTTTTAAGGAAACTGTCAGATTTTTTTTGTTACATTATACCTCATTGTTTCATTACTATTCATTTTTCCCAAAAAGTAATATTAAATGCACAGGACTATGGCATTGCAGCATAGTTTGGGGATCATGAGATAGTAACTAGGAGGAAATATAATTTTAAAAATATATATAAACACAAGAGAAAAAACACTGATAGTTGGATACTGAGAGCTGTTATACCCTATTGTAGAAATGTGGCAAGACTTAACTGCAAAAAAGAACTCATTCCAGAATGTCGGATTGTCTGGATTCAGACTGGCAGTTTGGCATTTGCACTGTTGCAAAGGGAGAAGTAAACAATATTCTTGATTGTTCTGGGTGATTTTAATGAAAGGTACTTTTTCAGCATTAGCATGACGTGGCACCTGCTAAAAACAAGCTTTAGCCACTACTGCTTTTTAAAATGTGCACAGATTTATGCATAGGAAATATTAACAGCTTTTTCTGCTCTATTTTTTTGGTACAGAGTATCAGAATGGTAGTGACTTCTTTTGACCTTTAGAAAGGACAGTCTTTTGAGAAAGCAGATATTCTTCTTTTATAGGGAAACTGTGTAAACATAAGTAATGTGCTTGTGAACATTTTATGATCAAGATAATAATAAAGGATTTAGCTTCAGTATTCACCACACAAAATAAATCTTTAACAGGGCTGACTGTTTTGTGACTTCTTCAGCTGAATACAGTGGTGCTTATGCTAACTATATCTTCAGTGCTGGCAGCCTTATAAGAACTCCCAGAAAACCTTTCCCGTCATTAGACATTCTCAGCTGGTCTCCAAGTGAAGGAGTATCCAGCCCCTTGTCAAAGAAAATGTCATCATAAGATTACGAGAAAGAGAGGAGTGAAAGTAAAATTAAGTAAATCAGGGAAAATGGAGTTCTGAGAAGGATGTGTAAAGTATATTAAAAAAGTAGTGAAGATCAGCATCTTGCTTAGTACACATTTGAATATTCCTACAGGAAAAGAGAATATAAAATTGAACTACTGATCTCCTGAGGACCAGACCATCGTAGAGAGGGTATTCTCTTTTTCTAAATGGACAGATTTTTTGTAGCTGAAAACAGAACGTAATTCCTATTTACTATCAGGAAAAGCTATGGATATGCAATGAACATTATCTTGGAAGCAGACACTGTGATTTATACATAGCAAACATTTCAACTTGGAGAGACAACAACAGTAAAATTTTTAAAATTATAAGCTATAAATTAGGGTATGGAAAGCTAGGACCAGGAGTATTTTCCTATGGTAACCCCCTGGACTATCTACGGGAAAATGGATAAACTTCGATGGTGTGTTACTTTGAATAACTATGGGTTATTCATACAGTGGCTGACAGGAAAAGCCACTGCTAATAATAGTTAAGAAGATTATAAACAATATGCACATATATAGCTGATACATAGCTGTCCCTGTTTTTTGTTTGAATCCTTATGATTCATATTCTTTAATTTCTTTTCCTCTTGAATGCAGTGAAAGGAAACTTCAGGCCAGCAAACAGTAAAGTGATCTAGAGGACCTCAGAGGGAAAACCTTTTTTCCAGGAGACAATCTTATATCAGATAATAAGATAAAAACATTCAGACATACACTTATATAGCTAAACTACTACCTAGATGTTACAATAAGTAGTCTGCTTGTCAGAACTGGTCCCTCTCAGCTCTAGCTCTTGCCAAAAAAGCCTAAAATACTCACACATTGAAGTGTTGATTTAAGTATGCAGTCTTAAACACTTAGGTTTGAATATTTTTACTTACGTGACCTTTCCAAGGTCAGGAAAAATTTTATGCATAACTCTCTGTTGACTTACACCTACTCAATTCAGCACTTTAATAGTAGGCTCCCTGCTGTTTAATCTATCTTTTTTTTCAGACCAAAGTTGTAACTAAAATCCTGAATTTGCCATGACTTATACACATGTTGAATAGCATGTACCTAAAAGCTGTGTAAAATTAGAGAGACATATCAGACCCAGATCAAGAAACACACATCGGAGGGAATTTAGAAATAGAGTTCAAAGTGCCGGCAAGGTGGCCAACTTCTCCTTACAAAGCATGGAGATACCCGGGTAGCAAAAAATGGGATTTCAGACATTCGGTGTTACTGAGCATAACATTTAAAATGGAATCAATAGGAAATGGTGAAGAAACCCCAAATTTCCTTCTGTCATCTATAAGCCTCAGACAGAAGTCACAGAGTCTGGCATTAAGACCATAAAATGCCTCCCGAACAAACTAAATGTATATAGGATATCCTTCTAGGTTGGTCTACAGGAAACGTAGACCACTGTTTTCTTTAAAAAAAAAATCTGGGATTGGAGCTGCTACAATTAATCTGTTTCTTGATAGCTTGTTAATTACAGCATTCTCTTGGGAAGCTGAAAATAGAGATTTGATTTTTTACAGCAACTGCTTTGATAGCTAGACTGCATGAGAGGTATTGTCTGCTCTTTCTGCTGAAGCCGGGCAGTCAGAGTCAGAAATGTGAGATTCACGATGCCAGAGAAGAAGAGAGTTGCCCACCCATCATGCAGTGAGAAAGACAATCTTCTGAGTAAAGAAAAAAAAGGAAAGGAGAGCCTGTTTTCCTGGCCCTAATCATGCCCCTAACTTAGCGACTGATAGCAATTTTTCAGCAAAGACTTTTTGGATAAAACTATGTTTTAAACAGAAAGAAAAGCTTTAAATATCTCCTTTTCAAGAGCGAAAGGATATTTTCTCTATTTCTCCTGCCTTTCTTTATATATTGTTAATATATATATATTATATATGTATTATATATATTATACATGTATTCTTTAAGCGTATTTGCAGTTTTGTATGTACACTAATTCTATGTCAAGCTGTGGTTGTTTTAACAAAAAGCAATGAAATAATGAAGACTAAAAACAGAATCTGAATTTTCTGCTGAGCTGACCATTTTCCAATGTATACTACTACCGTCATGCATTTACTCTGGGAAGTGTACTCAATGTACTATTAGAACTTCCATGGCTTCATTTACACAAGCAATAGCATTTCTTCTAAAATATAGCAGCCTCCCCTAGGATAGTAAAGACAAGAAATATTTCTGAATCAATATAAGAATATATTCCTATGTTAATAAGTTTATTGGGGCTTATTCAACATTTTTTAAAAAAAATCACTTTTACATGTAGTCAGGACACAGCTTTTCACGTAGTATAACATAAAAGTAACTTCCACGATTTTATGCTGAGCATTGTTCCAATTTTCTGCTATTGGTACCATCCATTTAAAAGGTAGATATCTAATTTCAAGGACTTTCTTTTTTCACTTTATTTGAATTAAATCTACAAATAAAATCTATGAGAAAAATAGACAGCTATAGACAGGAAGTATCAGTGAAAAAAACCCACCTTCTTTTGACTGAAAGAGGGAGGCAAGAAGTCACATTAAAACTTTAAACAGAAGCAGGATTTTTCTACCAATGACAGTTTTGGCAAAACTGTGCAAATACAACGTTTCTGACTGCCAGCCTATTATTGAATGCAAGTGCAGAATAAGGGTAAGACTCCAAAAGCATAATGTTAAAGTTACAAAATATAAACCCAACCATTGTAGTATAATCTTTCATGTTAATTTTGTTCTCTTATCATCAATATATAGCCAAGTATAACAAGAACAAAATAGCAGTAAAGTTAGTTTGCAACATGAATAAAACCCCAAGTAAAATAATACTGATACCTAGTTAATTAGCTGAACAGCTTTTTATGCTGTGGAATAGCTTCCCTCAAACAAAAAGAGTCTATTAATGATCTCCTGTTCTTCCCTACAACTGACAGAATATTTACAGAAATCTACTCTTAACCACTTCTTTTCTTAATGATAGAGCTGAATTCTTCAATGGTCAAGGAGCTGGAAATACATTTTTCAGCATAAATAGATTAACATGACTTCTGTGCCACTTCACATAAACAGATGTAATATCTAAGCTTAAGACAAGATTCCTTAGAATGACACAGTAGGGTCTCTCCCTTCCATCTTAAGGTACGTGCATCTGATCCCCAACTTTAATACATAAAAATATAGAATTACTGTTTTACTGCTTCATTCTTTCGGGCTCACAATACAACAGTCACACATATACAGAATTACAGTTGCCAGCAAGATAAATAAGCAGTGATAAAACCTGCAATATTATTTTTTTCCCAGAATTCCTTAAATTCTTGGGAATTCCTGAAGTGTATTTTCAGCCCTTAAAATGTGACACAGCTAACAGCTTCTCAAGCATGAAGAGATGAAATACAGACATAACATTTTCTTGTGCCTATCTGATAATGTTCAAGCATTTTTCACTATTCTCCAACTTCTGCTTTACTGCTCTTCTAAATATCTAGGATCTATCCTGGGATAAACCAGTGAGCTACATTTTTCTGTGGATTCTCCAGTAAGGACTCCTCGTCACTGTACAGAGTTCTAACCTGCTTGGGACTAATTCTTTCTAAAATATTTTGAATTTTTTCTTTGAATTTATTTTTTTATAATATATCTTCCTCTGGCAAACATCCTTTAAGTGATATATGTCTCTATTTCTAATATTTACAGCATGGGTGAACGATACTGACTATTGGCAATTTCATACATAGCCTATTTGAATACAGTTCAATGCATGCTTTAATTCTTTTATAAATAATAAAATGTGCAAGACATTGAACAGACAAAAAAGCATAATATTTTAATTGTACAAATCTCGCATTTTCAGAGAATGCAGAATTCTATGAATAAGCAACCTTCTCTAAGGATTGATTAGAACAGATGTTTATGTTTGTACTCGTGTAGCTGTTTATAGATGGTTACAAACGAAAATGTATCTATTAAGTTTCTTTCCAGACGTACAACAGGCTGGAGAAAAATGATGACAAGTATCTGGGGCAAGCCCTTTAGGTCTTAGGAGAAGGAGGGACTATTCTTTCCCAAGGCCCCATAATCATTTAAAATGATGAGGGTTTTTTTAATGATTTAATATAGTGAGTTGAGCTACATTCCATTAGATATAATTAGACCTAGACAGGAAAGGTAGATCTGAAAAGCTAATGAAATATTATTCAGATTGAATCTAAGATTGTTGATTAGGATAAAGCTAACCCTGATTAGTATAAACAAGATAGGTGTTAGAGATCTTATTTTTTTTTTATTTTAATTTCATTTTTATGTTAGTCAGAGGAGACTCATAACTTGCCATTTACTTAAAGAAGGTACATCTGGAAATGTTATTTTCTTTATACTTCCTAATATATTTTCATTTCAACCTGCTATACTTTCAAAGTCTTCATCATTTGACCTCTTCTATACCTGTACTCTCATTTCTATATATATATATATATATATATATTCCATATCACTCCTAAGACTCACCACAATCCTCCTCCATGTGGTAAGTGCTCGTTTTGCAATGAGTTGGCACAAGATCAGTGCTCTGCATGAGTCCCACTTAAGCTCCATCATAATTTCTTCAAACAGTTCATAGCTATATAAACCCCTATGTTGAGGGATTAACTAAGATCTAAGTGATGTATAGATTTTGTGCTGGCCTTTCCCATAGCAGTGAATTTCATCTTCTATCAAGTCCCATTCCCAGCTTTAAACTTTCTTCGTACTACTTCTTAACGCTTTCATCAGCTTCCCAAATCCTATGTGTCAAGCAGCAGTTGAATCCTCATACAAATCTCCCTTTAAACCTAACTCTTTCAAAAAATCGCCCTTGCTTCCAATGTCTAAATACATAATGCTTTTGGGACTTGAAAAGTGCTCAGTCTAAAACAGCCTTCCATGGAAACAATGAAGAAGTGTTGCTAAACTTTGTATGTGTCCCAAAGTAAACAGTTTTGGTATTCAAACAGTGAATTAATGACACAAGATGATTTTGGCTTACTAGCTTCACTATGGTCTTTCAAAACAGACCTTGAAAGCTTGCAAATGGAATTTGAGAAGTCCAAACAACTTTAATTTGTGAATTAATGACACAAGATGATTTTGGCTTACTAGCTTCACTATGGTCTTTCAAAACAGACCTTGAAAGCTTGCAAATGGAATTTGAGAAGTCCAAACAACTTTAATTTGTGAATTAATGACACAAGATGATTTTGGCTTACTAGCTTCACTATGGTCTTTCAAAACAGACCTTGAAAGCTTGCAAATGGAATTTGAGAAGTCCAAACAACTTTAATTTGTGAAAGGTCTTTTGTAAACTTGATATGTGCAATCTGAATAGTTTTATTAGTCATCTTTGTATGTACAGAAATGTTGTTTCTTAATTTACAAGTATTTCTGGAATTAGCAGTCTGAGGTTTATATTATATTGTCTTAGACTTATTATATTCCAACAAAACATTTATAAAATTATTATATCATGCATTATTTGTCACATGGAAACTAATCTGGAAAATATCCTGCAGGTAATAGCCCACAGGAGTAACTTTTAAGAGGAACACCTCATCTGCCTCTAGACAGATCTAAAACCTGACAAAATAGAGCTCTTTTTAAAAAATTACTTGGAATTTTCTGACCAGATAAGTTGTACTAAGCAGTCACACTAATGAATTAAATTATAAAAAACCCTTACACCCTGATAAAAACTGTATTATAAATAGAAAATACATACATATAGATACATATACATATAATATTAGCCTAATTTATGCCTTGGTAGAAATACATAAGCAGAGGGCATTAGGTGGTGAAGAGTCCAAAGATAGACTCAGCTAATCGATAATTGTTCATGCTTTTGATTATTCTTCCTAACGTATTTTTTTGTTAATGAACAGCCTAGACCACAGTTACTTTTTGTAGTCTGTGTTGCTGTAGGAGCACACAATGGCATAATGGCATTCTATTTCCAGCCAAGGATAGAAGTTACCTTGGATTTATCAGACATAATTTCTATCAATGCTCTTTCAGATTACATTTTAATTCATTCCTCTAATCCATCTACAAAAGACTATTAGTCACAACTAATTTACTAATACAGCTCTATTATAGGAAGTGCTTTATGAAGTAACTCTGATTTTAATTAATCTCTATTGTGTGCTCAGACCAGATTTTAGAGTGACAGATACATAAATAGAAAAAGACAATGAAATACACAAATACAAATCCTCTTTCTTTCATGCTTGTATTTTAATATGACAAAACAAAGAATTTTGTTTCTTACATACTAACACCTCTTTAATTCTTTTTTCTTCATGGTTTAACACCTTTGCAAGAAATATTTCATTTCTTGCTACCTTAAATTAGTCTTTCACAGCAGAGGTTTGTGCCAAGGGCTATGGAATTTAAGATATAGTTGTAATATAAAGACAAAATTCAGGTTTGTGCTAAAGCTGTAATTGTGGTGCAGCTGGAAATCAAGGACATCATGGGCCTGGCACTTAGTCATTAATTCCCTGGATGGCCCAGGAACACCTTGCCCAGTATCTGAACAGAGATAATGGGCTGACTGGAGATAACAGACCAACTTAAGAGGCAACTGCCTGACTGCCTTGCCACCTTCACAAAAAAGTGCTACACTAATTGTTTCATGAGCTCTCCAGGTGGGACTCTCAGTCCTGGAAATTCCTGCAGGCAGCTCCTGCTGTGCCTAGACCAGCTGACAGACACTACTTGTACACTTCAAAGTGCTGATTTGCATCCTGGGTGGATAACCTGGCAGGACCAGAGACTGCACAGCAGTTCCTGATGCAGAACTGACCAAACTGGACATAAATAATACACTTGTAAATAGTCAGCAGAAACTGTATCTGCAGATGAAGAAATGCTTATGCAGGAGGACATTCCTTTGTATGTAATTAAGACAATAAATAGATGTTTCGCACCTAACTGCTAATAAGTGGTGGCAATGCCTCCTTCACATGTATTGGTCACATACAACCATGGGCCAGCTAATTATAAAAATTCAGCAGTACACTGGGGAGCCTCATATGAACCAGCTGAAGCCACCATTCCAGAACCCTTGTCCACTGCCACTTGGAATAGGACTGTTCATACTAAGTGATTTGATTCCTCATGGAAATGTAACTCTGTGTGTGTGCGTCTCTATGTGCATGTGTCTCCATAGGTGTGTCCACACTTCTCTGTGCGTGTGCGTGTGTGTGGTGAATGACCTGCGCTCAGAAAAGCTGTGAGTTATACTTAGAAGAAAACAAAAAAATTAGTCCAAAACCAAAAAAATTTCTCCATTCACCCCTATTTTTGCTTTAAATAATTTGAGAGCACTTAAGCTCAGCAACGTGTAATAGATTTTTTTCCTTTAATTTTTTTGGAAACCAGAACACCTAACACACAGAAAAAAAGGTAAAGACTACTTGGTAAAAAATTCAAAGTGAATAAGAATTTAAACATAGCAGTCTTTCCTGATTTATCACAAGCTGAATGATGATACAAAGTATAAAAATGGGAGCTTGCAAAACTAAGACTTCCTTTCAACACTGTCATTCCCACAGGACATGTAGAAACCAACTTGACTTCCTTCCTTGCAAGTTTCTCGGAGATCCTAAGTCCATCAGAAAGTTTCGTTTGATGAAACTTCAGGTGCAGAAGCTTACTGCAAAAGGCAGCAAGATCTGCTACTAGTGTTAAATACAAATCTGTCAATAGCAGTTATTGCCAAATCCATTCAGATCTACTTCTTAAAATTAATTGAATGCAATTTTTTTCATGCTGAGTAAAGCATGTAGCTAATTTCCCAGCACTACAATTTTTTCAATGTGTTGTTAAACAATATATTTTGGAAAACATACAGAGTCTCACAAATATTACATTCATCATTGAGATTAAATCCTAGAGGTGAAAAGATTCATTTTTTCCATATGTCAAACTATGGTCACCAACAGTAATTGATTTATTCTTTTGCACAAATCAATGTTAGGACTGGAAAAATCAGTTAGGACACAAACGTATACAAAGGACCAACCCGCAAGAAGCACAGAAGTCACACGGTGTATTCATTTTCCTGACTGTTGTTCGTATTGTTTAACAATATATTTTGTTGTTTTGTAAAAAGTGCTTTACAACAACTTTTTACAATCATTTTTTAGTATAAATCATGATCTACAACATTTCAGTTTTCATCTTGAAAAACCACGCTCTATTTCTTTCTGTGAGAGTATGTCACAGAGAGAAAAAAAGGTGGAATGTTTTCCAACTTGCAACAGTTGTGAGACGTTAAGATCCCTCCAGACTTTTCTTCTCTTTTATGATAACGAGAATATAAAAAACCAAAAACTTAATTAACTTAAGTTTTTAATTATAGGTATACTTTAATGAACAGACAGCTCTGCATGCATGATGAATAAAGAGTTATCTTTTCCCCTTTCAGACTTTATCTTGGTTTTGTTTTGGGGCTTTGTTCCGTTCATTTTTGGGGTTTTTTTCTGCATGGCCCACAATCTGAGCAACAAAGGGTATAAATTAATATCTGCTTAACAACATAAATAGCTTTGTAAAGTAATGTTCTGGATGTATCTTGGTCTAGGACGAGAGAAAACAAGCATATCTTTTCAGGCAGTTTTATCAGAGGGTTACTTTTATCAATTACACAATATTAGGTTAGGCAACAGCGGAAAAAAAACCCAGAGAATTTGCAAAATTCCCTTTTTATAGCTAGACAGCTTCCTATTCAAACAGATGCACCGAAGATTAACATTTAAAAAAATAATTGCAGATAAATGAAGTCAGATCAGAGTGTCATCAGACCAAATTGTTGTTTTTTCATTCTTACAGTGCCTCCATTTAAATTAATGTCCAATTGGCTACCTTTCAACATCCAACTTCCAAACACCCTTAGAGGAATTATTTTTATTATGGGTAATAACAATACTACGTACCAGTATTCATTCTTTATTTGCAATACCAGTTTTCTCATCTAAATACAGGTATGCCTTGTGTAGGATCTACTGAAAAGTCTCTTTCAGAAATAAATAAAATTTATTTGGAAAGTAAATATTTTAATCAAATTTGACTGCAATGCCAGGGGAAAGTATCAAATTTCAGGGATATTTCCGCATACTACTTGGCTTTTCATTGATACAGCCTAACTTGGCAAATACCATTTTAATAGCTTTTATACTTATCTGAAATCACAGTATTCTGTGGAAAATGTATATCTAACTCCGTTTACTTTTATGTGACGTTTCCCCCTTTACAGATGATTGCCATTTACTGAATTGTACTGAGTACTACTCTGACACCATTATGATGTCAACATACATCATCTATTTGAGATGGAGCTTTTGAAGTTTAAATAAGCAAAATAATAAAACTGCACATTTAGAAATTATGTGTTTAAACACCGAGCTTGAAATATTTAAGAATATGTCTCTTCAGAAAATGTCATATTAGGAGAGATGCAAAAAAAAAAATCCTCACCAGTGCTTTGGGAATCAACATCTGTGGAAGCTCTCTGTGCCCTTTCTAGAACAGGGACAAGACTTGGAAGATTAATTAACTAATGCTTCAAAACCAATGTGCGTAAGTTAAAGTGCATTAACACCCATGTGGACATTCATTCAGGACTAAAGCAGCCTTAATTCACTGTAGCTTAATCCTTCTCAAAGGAGTTAGAGCAAGCTATGGTGACTTCATAACATCCATATGGGCATTTAATGCTCTTTAACTTTTGTACAATAACTTCATAAATTTAGTAAGATTTCCTAGGTGCTCACCATGTAAACAAGCTTTTAGATGCAAAAGAAATAATATCACTGCCGACCACTCCATGTGGGAGCTCTTCCACCACTCTTTGCTAACTGAAGATAAATTGCATTATGTTCTACCATGTTTAGGTAGCAACCACTGGACTAGAAATTCAAGCAGACTGGACTTGCAGAGTCATAGAGAGCAACAGAGAGTCAGGACATATGTATATGATTTTGCTATTTCTGACCTGCTATGTGAACTTCTTAATCATGCTGCCATCTCTTTGCCTCTGATTCCATAACTATAAAACAGGACCACATCTTACTTCCTATTCACTTGTTTCTGGTACACATACTACTAATACAGGTTTCCCACACCATAAATTTTCTCATAGCTTATACATGTGCCCTGAACAGGGACTAGGAAAGATGAAATCCAGGCACAGGTGCAAGTCTGCAGTGCAGCTGTGATTTTCTACATATGTCTGAGCAGCACAATTTTAAACTTTGGTTTACAAATGTAACATGTGATGGCAAGATTAGTTCACAGTCCCTACAAATCAAAGTCACAAATTGGAACCAGATACCATGTGACACTAAGCTATTTCAATTACAGTTAAAAGTCAATACAGGTGACTTTTCTGACAATATTGCTCACATAGCACACGTGAGCCTAACAGTGCAATTCATATGAGACTTGTCAAAAGATGACTCATTTATTCATATAGTCAATGATTTTTAAAGGTGTTTTTTTCCATTCTATTTGGGATAATATTATTAGTGCTTTTATAAGGAAGGAACTCTACTCAAGCTGATCTTCCACAAAATTCTCAAAATAAACTAGACAGCATGAAAATTTGCCTAATTTGATTTTTCATTGCACACTTTAAACCTGGAGAAACATGAAATGCACCATATGCCCCGGTACTACCAAGGGATGGGCATTATTACTCATTCCAGACTGCTCATACAGCCCCTGTCTCCACCACTCGCTTGAGAAAAGTTTCTGAGGGTAGCTTAGCTTTTCCAGGAGAGCTCTGATCGCAGCATCAGCTTGCATCAGGGAAATAAGTTTTAGGTCTGCCAGCCTATTCACCCCTGCTGTGTTTTCATAACTGTAACTTCTCCAGATACATCTTCAGTATCATTCAGAACTGCATCCTTTGATGGTGTCATGCATGTTCCCCATTGTTTTACTACCTCCGAAAAACAAGAATACCCATTCACAACAGGTAATGCAGAGCAGCTCTGATTCCAGCAAGCTTAGAGCCCTCTCCCTTGCTTAGTCATTAAACAGGAAAAGATAGCAACCTTATTTCTTTACCCATTATTTTGCTTTATTTTATTTATTTGCTTCAATTCCTTATATTTTTATTATTGCTTTTTCAATTTTTTATCAGATTCAGCCTGCTTCAGACATCTTCCTTCTCCACAAATTCTTTACTCCAGACTACACAGTTCCAACAGGCAAATGAGAAAGGACTGTAAATACTCAAGCAAAAATGAGTTTGACCCCTACTTTTTAGCTACCACGATGCACACATGGAGTGTCTACACTGTCATTTGTTGTTTTCCCCCATTTCTCCAAACTCCTAGCAACAACATTTTTTGTTATCATTAATCATGGTATGTTTCTACAGACATCACAATTCTGGCAGCCTTTGAGAACTTTCTTAACTCTAATTATGTTTATCTTTAATAAGATCATAACATAGATAAATGCTAATACTTCAGTGATGAGTACAATAAAGTATTTTAGCTTTTATCTGGCCAGTGCTCCACCTTCCCAACTACTGATCTATTTGTCTTCTATTAAGGTCTCCTTACAATGAGAAACCCTGTGGATGAAACACCCTAAAGACAGTAACTGCTAGGGACACTGAGGTTAGTCAAGACATAGTAAAAACTAAAAACAACTGACTTAGCCTGTATTTTTTAAACACACATATTACTATGGGACGTAAGGTCCAGAAGAAGGTATATTACACACTGAGGAGAATTTAAAGCATCAACAAAAGGAGTAGGAGAGAAAATGTACGTCTCCTTGAGTAAACAGTTGTTTACTAGCAAGTTAAATGCAGGAATTCATTCCTTGTACAGTCAAGGAATATTTCCACATAGTCACCAAAGGAAAAGAAACTTTGTCCTAATAAAGAGGTTGGCCAGAAAGTCTTGCCTACTAAAGAAAATAGGAGTTTTGAACAGCAAAGTATTGAAGCACCCTAGACCCTAGAGGATAACACTTCTTTTGTTTGTGTTTACCATGGAAGTTATTTATCTTGACTTTCATTTATTAGTTTTATACTCCGATTACAGTTTGACAGAAGAAGCTCATACAATGTGAAATAGAATAGCAAATTGATGGTGATCTTCAAACACATCACAGCTTGCCACACAGGATAAAGTAATGATTCTCTGTGCCTTTGGGGATAGGACAAGAACAACTGTGTATAAACTGCTGTAAGGTAAATGTAGTCAAGAGAGTAGGAAAAAGCTTTCAAATTTGCTAAGCACTGGAAGAAATTGTTTTGGATGTCACAGAATACCCACCATTGGCTGACTGTAGGAAAACAGACAAACAGCAAAAACAGTTCAGATGCTTTTTAACTTTTTGTGCATTGGGCAGGGCAGAGGACTAAATGACCTTATGGAATGTCTAATAATACTTTCTTCTATGATTTTTTGAAAACATCATGTACCTATGAATTAGAACTACAAAGACTTGCACATCACTCTTTACAACCTATCTTCTCCCAGTTAAAAGGGTAATACATTAGACAACTCCACCAGGCAGCCCCAGGAAAATGTTCTATAATACTGAAGTAGTTCTTCGCACAGAAATATACACACACCACTTTACAATTTTTCAAGAGGAGTCAGCAGCTCAGCAGATCACATTGTTATATTGTGTTATGATGAATGATGTTTTCATAATGGTGTGACATGTCTAAATGACACAAACCTGGCCTCCTACCAAAAATGTAAACCACTTTATTTTTTTTAAAGAGGACAAAAAGCCATTATCAGTTCTTATGGTTAATTTCTCTGCAAGAAAATGGCAGTAGACCAATTTAATACAAAGTATTCCCCAAATCTGTAATTATTAGAAAACAAGTTCAAAGGATTTTAGAAGAAGAAGATGCTTTCAAAGAATGGTACATAACTCCACATGTTGAAACTACAGAAATATATAAAATAAACAATGGAATTGAAAGTTTAATATTGTCCTGGAAGTTTTGGAAACATACAGAGCATTTCCGAAACCCAGAACATTTTTTCCTGCAGGAGGGTCAATTGGCACTTTTCTTCACTGCAAAAAAACCTTTCAGGTAATAATACAATAAATAACTACTGTTTGACATCATTTGCTTTATCTGATTCATTAACATAAAAGCGGCAAAAAATCTTTTGGATAACATGTTCTCCTTTGTTACAAATGCCTTATCCTGAGATTCTTTCCTTCTTGCATCTTTATAAGACTGCTAGATCTCTCTTAATGTCATAGTTTTTCAAAAATGCAATATTGACTTTTGGCTCTGAAATTGTACCTTGAAAAGTTGCCAGGACAGAGTGGAGGATTCTGTTCAGCTTGCAATCCTCAGCAGGCCATGCTGTTCCTTTCTTACCCAAGTCTCTTAGCACCTGCCCAGACATGCACTTGTCAATGTGATTAACTCCTATCACACATCAGCCATTTTTTTGCTCATCGTTCCTCCATGTGAAGGACAACAGTAGTACTGTCTCTACGTACTTTCAGCGTGAGATTCTCTGTACAACAAGCACTGAACTTAATATGGAACTATAAATTCAACTCAGAATGAAATCAGTGCTGCTGCCACCATGCATCAGGTTTATAAGCCAGATCATTTTAGGCACCAGAGGACTGCTTTAACTTAGCAAGTGTTTTGAGATTGCATGCAACTATATTTACGAAAAGAAGTTCTTTTTGATTCAGAAAATATACTGTCTGCGTTTGCTATGGGTCAAGATGGGATTTTTTCCTGAATCAGTCACCCAGCCCTAATTCTAATAGAATACCTCTGAATAGTTTTATACTAATAACTGCTCTGTAGAGACTCCTGAAATTATAATATATTTAAGACCCATCAGCCTATCAGAAGAACATGTAATTTTATGTTCATTACTTCTTGGTTCCTGACTATAGAATTTGGATGGTTGCACCTCAATTAAAAGTTGAATCAAAGTTAATATAATTTAAATAAAAACTTCAATAAAAAGTTAAAGTTCTGCTCTTAATAGCATTAATACCCTTTAATGACCGCTACGGTCATTACCACTAGATAACTGACCTTCTTGAACCTCTCTTCACATAGAAACCTTTCTCCCAACACAGGCAATTATTTAGCAGTAATGAGTGCTCTGTAAGAGATTATTGTTTAACCAAGTACCTTGACACACTGCTTTTCCCCCGTTATCTCTATTCTTCAACAAATGGTACATTTTTTTCTATTGTAGGCTTTTCAGTTCCGAGCATAGAAGGCTGTGGTCTTATTCTTTCCAATGCAGAAGTTCACCATGTAATTGGCAAAACTTCAGATATAATTAAAATCTTGAAAATTAGGGTGCTATGAAATAATGTTTGTGAGCTGCAACTGTGGCTCTGTAAAACAGAGCAGTTCTGAAGGCAGGTTTGAGATACCTAGGGATAATGAGGAACAAAATGAGAAATATTGTTGGGGATGAAAAGACACAATACTTTAACAGCATTTGGAAAAAGAAGGAAAAAGAAGAATTAATCATAAAAAGACAGAAATATTCGGGAGCATAATGGAAGCCAAAGGAAAAAGTGAATGACAGAACAAATATAAGAAGAGCAAGGAAAACAGGCAAGACAAATTAAATTTGGGGGGACGGAATTAAATTTCATAAAGAAAGAAATCTTTTTGGCAGAGTCCTGGAAGCATTAAATGTTAAAGGATGTTACTGTAGAAGTGTGAATTACTGTTTCAGTGAGCTCAACACAAGCTGGGAAGACGAAACTGCTGAATTTTAACTCCAGCTGGCCTAACAACTCACCCTGTAGCTGTGGGGAAGTCTCTTCCCCTTCTCTGCCTCAGTTCCTTTCTCTTTGAAAATTACCTTTTTTCAAAAGGCATTTTGATGTTTACATATGCTGTGCTTCAAAAATACTAAGCATTAATAATTACTAATGCCATTAAGAATGTCCTCTTCCTCAGTTTTTAATATAAGATTCATGAAACACCTTCCAATTCAAATTCTCAGGTTGAAGTATCTCAAGTATTCTGTATAAATTCACTTAGAAATATCTTATTCCTTTTTCCTAAAACAAATCTTGTCTAATCAATTTAAGAGAGTGAACGTCTTCTAATTGGTTTATTTTGAATATTCTGACCCCTCTCGTAGCTCTTCACATGAATACTGTCACAGTCAGATTGTGGGATAAAGCCTGAAGAATCCAGTAGAAATACCAGTGTGCTATACTTAGAGATAAGATAAAAATTGTCAGATGCTTAAAGTCTGCATGGCACAATTGGACATTACTTCCTCTATGAGAGGGTATTTTGGCCCAAAACACAAGAAAAAAAGTAAGTCCATATAATGCCTTAATCCAGTACACAGAAAAGAATAGCCTAAGTGAGGCCTTCGCTCATTTAAAAGCAGTAAATATCTTCTAATGTCCTGGATGAATTCCCATCTGCTCTCTTTCCTTAGATAAAAGGCCTCTGAAACTGAAAGGTGGGAGGAACCGTTTTCCTATTGCCAACACTGCTGCTATTTAGAAGAAAACAGAGGAGAAATTTCTCCAAATTATTTTTTCACATTAATACTCCATCTCCTAAAGCCTCAGCTTTTTTCATAGTATAAGTGTTATATTGATTGAGGTTCCTCTGTATTTTCTGAATAAGGGGAAAACAGAGAACAACAGGGAGAGGGCTTTCAAAGCAAACTGCTCATGACTTGCCTTCTCTCTTAAATGACTGAAGCTAGGTTCTTTTATTAATGAGAATACTGCAGCAAAGCATAATATTCTATTCAGTTCTGGAAAATACTACAGGTAGGACTGCAGTGTAGAGAGCCTTGTCAACTAGACAGTTTACTACAATGGAAGAAAATGGAGCAAGAAGGATTTTTTTATTTGTATAAAATATATTGTTCTTCCAGGCTGTAGTGAAATAGTTTCTATTTAATTGCACAGAAATCCTAAGAAGGTTACAGCAGTGAAACATTAAAATTCTAAGGGCAACTAATAACATTAAAACTTTATAGCCCCAGATAGAATAATTTAGACAAAAACAACATGAACATATGTTTTGTGTAATAATAACAAACATTTATAGCTGTCAAGAGAGAAAAACACAGGTTTATGCACACCTTAATGGCGTGCATGGGTGAGCATGAGTATATTTAAAACATAATATATTACAAAATTGACAGCAGGCATGACTCTTCTGGGTACTATGTTAAATCAATGAATAAATTACCAAAAGTGTGTTGTGGCTGTTTGGATGTGTAATTGAGCTTAACGTATGTAGTGTTATTTCAAAAGAAACTGTTCAAGGAGTTTCTAGACCAATCCACTATGCATCTTTACTAAGCTGTTTACAAATAACAATAAATGAAACTGTCTCACAGTAGGAAGGAAGTTTAGTTATATGCATTACATAAATGGGAGAAAAGTTAATTTTAATATGTTTTTCGGGAATTAAAACCAAACTTATTATAATGTTGCTAGGATTCACTGAATTGGAAATCAACATTTTTCATGTTTAATTTTAGATTTATTTTAATTAGCTGATACTTTACAAACAAAAGCCTTTGTAGCAATACATGTCAGTAATAAGTCTACTGAGATAAATATGGATGCTTCCTGCAGTATCTATACTGAAGAGTAAGAATCAACGCCCAAATAAATGAACTAGCAAAAAGATGAACTTTAATTTATTCTGTTTATTTCCTTAATACATTTCCCAGCTAATGTCTAAAAGCATTTTATTACATTAGAAAAGTATGAACTTTTAAATCTTATCGTTCTTGACTAATTAATAACAAAAAACAAAGATTTGCAAACTGACCCATTAATTGTCTTATTTAGAAAAAAACTGAGCACATACATCTGTTCCTTGTTTCAAGGCTGTTTCATCTTACTATACACAGAATTTTTACAAGATAAATTTACCCTATTTTTTGCATCTATCTTTATATTTTTCAGTTCTAGTAGTACTTGGTTATTATGCAACGCTCTAACTGCTTGCACCTCAAATCTAAGATAGAAAGAGCAGCCTGTACAAAGTAATACAAGTACTAAATAACCTTGTAGTCTCCAGGAAAATTTGCCAAATCAACAGCAAGGACAGAAGAGACAAACTGACCTGACTTCAGCCACCTTCTTCTCGCCCTCTTCCTCCACATTGAAATGATGATCCTTAAATGTAAGCAATCATAAATGCACCATTCTAAACTTCTGTTGTGCATCATAGCTTTAAGTCAAAGTATTTCAGAACATACGGTGCTGAGCTCTTAATCAGATCTGAACTTTTTCCTTTGCCATTTTCTTTCTCTTTTCTCAACATTTTTCTTTATTTTCTAAGGGATGGTGTAGACTGTCAGCATCAACCATACTTGTGATTTTCTTAGGGCTCATAAACTCAAGGATTAAGGCATTCTGTGCTAAATGCCTGTCTCCTTTCTATAACATGACTGCAAAGAGGAAAAATACGATGAAGAAATGAAGTGTACATGCCCAGATGAGCTATTCTTTCTCTCTGGCGTGATGATGGTTCATAAAGCATGCTATGGGGCGATTATAAAAGAATATGGCATACCACCTGTCTTCTGGTCAGAAAGCCCATTTTGCATTTAAAGCCATCTCAGGTTAACTGTCATTAACATTTACAGCTGCCCATGGGATATGGCAAAGTACACTACTACTACACATATTTTTGTTTCAGTTACTTCCAGGTGTTTAAGGAACAAGTTTAAATTGCTAAATGTATCTCCCACATTAGTTACAGTACCTTGGGTAAGTCTAATTATCAATAAATGAGACACATCTGAGATACTTCAAGAAAGGCTTAATTAAAAACCCAGGCAAAATACTAAAAAAAAAAAAAAAAAATTAAAAGAAGATGTTACCCAAAAGTTACTAGATCTGACATACAAACGCACATATACTTTTACTAAAAGCATCTTGCAGGCTTTTAATGTTAGTCTGTATTTCACCAAATTTTCTGCCAAAAAAGTTGTTTATTGTTTTTCACAATGTAGATACACATAAAGAAGCCAGGTCACACAACACTCAGCACCGTATTCTGTTGCCTTCTAATAGATTGGCTTAAAAAACTAGCAAAATCTGTAACATCACTTTGCATTTAAAGTTTAAGTGTAGTCAAGTATACTATGCCACAAGACATTTGAGAATAAGTCAGTTTGAAAATGCAGGATGTCCAAGTAGATTTTTCCTTCAAACATTGTTTTACCTGATTTCTCTTTTGTGACCACCCTAGTGAAGAATAGATGCTTAAAGTACACAGCTGAGACTAGAACTGAAAGATACTACAAGTTAAATCATTGCTAGAAGATGTTCTCAAAGACTAAAATAAGAAGTGAATTGGAAAAAAAAAAAGGGAAATGCCACCAAACCATGCTGAATATAGAAGTAATTAAAATAATTTTAAAAGAATAAAAGCATGAAGAAGATAAAATTTACCTTTATCTCATAGTATCTTTGTTCCCATCAATGTTTCTTTTGTTCTCTGTTACACATTTAATCACTCTTGGACATCAACCATAACAGCAAAAACTCAAATACCTAACTGATAATTAAGCATAGTAATATTTATAAGAAGTTAGTTTATTCCGTAGATAGGAACATTAATTTAATGCACAAATACAATGAAAGCAAAATTTCTTTTTAAAGATCAGAGAAGTGCCATGCCAGCCACTCTTTAATGGAATAAAGCAGTAATTTTTGTTTTCAGACCAGTAATATAAGTTTAATAATATGACAAAGTTAGAATGCTATTAACAGAAGCAACAATCTTTAGAGATGACAATTGACAGCAGCATCCCTATTGAGCTGTCCTATTTAAGGTACAGGATTTCTACGAGACTATATCAAAAGGGAAAAATTAGATTATCAAATATGATTTTTTTTCAAAAGCAAAACATGGTGGAACAGTCCGGCACAAAAAGAAAAGAAGAAAGCATCTCAGTACAGAAGGCAAGCTTAGTTTACTCCACTAAATCCTGCATTACCAGAGATAAATAGGATGAGAGGCATGAGTTGATATTGCACTGCTATTACCAGAGCTAGAAAAAAACAGACTAGCGGAGATAGAAGATGATAACCTTGTAAATCCAGCGCCTAGATCTTATGCCACATCATCTGAATAAGCCAAAATATTTATCATTGTGGTGACTGGTAAACAACACATGGGTAGAAGACACATTCAAGCTCTACCATGTGATCTGACCAGCACCATGTTTGTCAGAATTCAGATACAATGCCTGTGGAGCCCCAGACTTTCCCTCTCTCTGCACTGCCATGGGAGGGCTGACCCGGCAGTGAACTCTGAGAGGAGAGTCTCCCCACACACTCCTGTACTATATTTCACTTGTGATCCTGCTGAAATCCTGAACCGTTTTGAGGAGCAACAGATGGCATGGAAGGAGAGGGAACAGGAATAAGATATGAGAAGGGAAACTTAACCGAAAAGATCTGAATTTCAACTAATTTGCTTTGTTAGTGATCACTGTCTTTAAATCCAACCACAAACTTGTTTTACCAAGGCCTTTTCAGTCAGCTGGGATTCCCTCTTTTCACTTGCTTATTTATTAATTTATTTTAGTGTGTTCCATCAACCTCTGAACTCAAACTCAAAAACAAATTTTAAAAAAGCTCTGTTTCTGCTGCGGTCTAAAACCTTGAATGAGCTCATGGCATTCTGAACCCTTATAGAGACGCAGACAAGTAATAGCTCTGACAGGCTACCCTAGAAATTTCTGCTTTAGACTGGGAGATGTTGACTTTTCAGTAAAATAAATCTGTGGTTTTGTGAGTGCGTGTTACTAAAAGTTACTAAATGTGGATTTTTCTAGAAATCTGAGAAACACATGAAACAACAGGCAGATATGAATAGGTGAAACCTTCCACCAATATTCACTTCTAAAAATATCGTCTATTAAAAATAAAAGAACAAAAATGTAACAATATGATTGTGTAGAGAGAGAAGAATGGACAGATACTGGCAAAATAGGAAATCAAGGCCTTTGAGTGGTTAATACTTCATTTAAGTCACTTAAGGTAAATGTGTTCATATGAATACATATGCAATGCCCTTGTGTTTTTATATTTTCAAATGCAGGCCAAACTCAAATGGGATTTTTGCCCAAATAAAACTTGTCAGAGTTGTTCCACTTACACAGGTGAAGTAACAACAGCCTAACATACCCTCAGAGTTTCAGGTAATAATGTTCAAATTCAAATAGCATTATGATAAAATTTGCCCCTTGGGTGTATGTCAGTTTAAATATCTGTTCTCTTCAAGTTCTCAGTCTGCACTTGTTCTCAGTGGAGAGATTTAGACTTAAAATATCTTTTAAACTGAACTTGATCTATGCTTTAATAGAAAGTAGCCTTTCTCATTCCTGAAGTAAAAAGTCATCATTTCCTTGCTAACTATGTAAGCATAACTGCTTCTGCTAACGGAGATGGATGTTAAAGAGCCAATAGTTGCCAAAAGTAATCAATATAAAATATTTAGAATCACCAAGGTGTAAAAATTGTAGAAGCATATTATAAGTACCACAGATACCTCAGAGCCCTTGTTCACATCTTCAATTCAAATACGACTTTTGATATTTTTGCAGTAAATTTCATAATATGCTGGTGTAAAAAGCAGCTATGTTTCATAACAGGATTGAATATTGTGCTTAATAGTAGATACAATTTAGCTGCAAAATATTATTTTTAAAGTGTGGCTCTCTCAATTTTATACTTGATAGTGAGCTAAATAAACCATGGATAAGGTTACTGTCAGATTCAATGAAAAAAAAAATAAGGATCTTTGCTGCTTTTTAGAAATCTGGCTTGTTAAAAATTATTAAAATTATTTTAGATGCTATGAAAACAATACTGTCATACAGAATTTGCTGGAGATTGATGGATATATGAGAAAACAATCTCTCTGAGCTAAAATGGGACCCAGATTTGCTTGACCAAGACTTTAGGGACATCATTTCTTGAAAAACTAGAAAAATATTTAGTTAACTTGTGATATAGAGAAGTTTTACCAGGGCTCATGTAACCTGAAAGATGAGGTTTAGTATGGAGCTATTATTCATTTGTCTTCTCTTATTGCAGTCCAAACAGTGACGGCTTAGATTCATACCTTTTTCTGTGAAGGGAGGTTCTGAATTAAACACAATATCATTCCTCCTGCCCACTAAAAAGCATACAATTAAGAGCTCAAGAGAAACAGCTTCCAATAAACAACAGTGGATCTACCATGTGGAACCTGACAATACATCTAACAGCCCCTTTTTTTTTCTTTTTTCTTTTTTTTTGTGCGCCTTTGACGCTTTTGATTCAATCATCCTGGAAAAAAACTATGACTATTTGAACAAAAGAAACATTTTCAAAATAGAGTTCTCGCAGATATGTAACACTTAAAATCTTCTATCAACTGAAAATTACTTCCAAAAGCAGTGGTCTAGTGTTACCGATACATATGCAGCCTACCTGCATAATCCTGCACCTTAGCCAGGAGTAATCACGCAACAAAAATGCAGTTATTATTGCCACATTTTACCCTCAAAACAATGGGTTAGATTCATCCCAGGCAGCCTCAGTAACACAGGCTGTGAATTTCCAGCCATTCGAGAGGAAGGCAGTAGGGGAGAACCCATGTTCTCTTTCCCTATGAAGCAGCCCACCACCACCACAATCCACAACGGGCTCACCGAGGCACAAGAGGCTACCGAGGACATAATTTGATTTACAGCCTTTCCTGGAAGATCTCAGCCATCTAAATCCTTATGGACAGCCATATGAAATGCAACATTCTCTCCGTGGAAAAGGAACAATTGTTCTGATCCTTGCTTCTCTCAGGGTGTTTTGAGGAGTAAGCCTTTGTAAAAGAGCTGACCAAGGGAAGACTTTAAGGTTCAGTTTGCTTATGCCTGGCCTGTGTTTGGTAAAAAGGCCATGGTCTAATGACATGAAAATTCATATTTTATCAGCTTGGAGACTTAAAATCACCCAAAAATTACTAGCTCAGTTAAAGTATTTTAACAAAGCAAGAACTGGTTCAACTACATAATTCCTTTACTCAAGTATAGATCCAAAATACAAGAGAGAAGAATCTTGGCAGTTTTATGAATATTATTCTGTATGAAACATCAACTTAAGATTATATACACTTAAAAGCTTAAAGGAAACATTCTCTACATGAAAGATTACATGGTTACTTTGGCTTTTTCCTGGGTTTTTGAAAGCTTCTGCTCCGTTGAAGAAAATTTTTCTTCAAAGTATGATGAGACACATTCTTGTCAAGGCACTGGTCTGTCAATAAAAACCCCTGTACCAGAAAGGTACTAAACAGTACTAAAACTCTGTTTTCTTTCTATCTATACTCAAATTATCACACAAAATATTTCAACTAATTCTCAGAGTCTGATATAGTACTACAGTCAACCAAGCTTTTCTACTCAGTTGCCACAGTAGAAAAGGTATAATATAAAGGTATATCTTTATACCCTTCAGTAGATCCCTTTCTTCTGTATTCTTCAACAAAGACTCACTATAAGTCAGTCCCATTCAATAATCCATATTCAGACTCTCCTTTTAGCAATGCTAGTTTCTGCTTCTAAACTTATTTTAAACCATCTTTCTCTTTGCTTTTATTCATTCACTCTAAAATGGTGTGTAGAATTATGGTGTCATCTCTCACATCCTTCCTGAAGATACTTTTGGTTACAATGATAGCTAGGTCTGTGCGCAGTCTAGATGATGTCTACGACATTAAAATTACATAACTTATAAAGCAAGGTATTAAAAACTAGAAAACTGAGGAACTTGAATTGTCTAACTGTGCTAAAAGACACAAACTTTCCTTCCTCTTGCTTCCTTTTTATGTTCTTTTCATTGTTACATCAACATAGCTTGTTTCGGTTAGCTTGGAAATTCTTAATGGATGTTTTAAATCCTACATTTGGATAACAATTAATATCAAAAGAACTCAGGGATGTTTCACATGCTCCAGTAAAAGCACTAAAAGACAGGCTTATTCCTCACAAAACCAAAATTATGTCTATTGATTCACACAAGGATTTTGTAAATACCGCTACCCTTTTTATCCTGTTGTCCAACTCATACATGGTTCTAATCCCCACCAGAGAAGCTGACAGATCAAGACTACTGTAATGTCATATCCTGAAATACCTAAAGCCAAGCAAAATAATAACTGTAATTAATTATTTTCTAGTACGGCAGAATTAATGGCATCATGATGACATCAAAGATGACAGTATCTTTAGTCTAGACTTCCAAAGTTTCCAAAGATTCAGAATTGAAATGCCACATGAATGCTTTTAAACTGTTCAGCTGTTAGGCACAATAATAGTATTTATGTGCAGATAGCATTTTAACTATTCAATAATATAAGACTATGCCTCAATGGCAACATATCAGAGCCTTCTGTTCTAATTACAGGAAAGCACTTCCCTATCACCGTCTTTGATGTAGTGAATGGCAAACTGTGGACTTGCTGTAACACTTTTCAGCACAGAAGTATGTTGCAGGCTATTATAAGGTATTGTTTTCACCAGTGAAAGGTAACAACTATTTAACTGTGCCCAAGACTATCCAGTTGTTCTGAACAGAAGAGACTAACACATTCAGCTGAAACTGCAAAGAATTAAGGTGGCAGATGGTAATTACTGATACTGGAAGTAAGCCTGGGTAAAGGTGGTTAGAACTTCAGTTTAATGTCTCATCTCTGAGGTGTTGCACTCATGAGATAAAACTCTCTCATATTTAGATGTGAATGTGGCTCATTATGGACACATTAGAGGAAAAAATTACTTCTTCTAAAGCACAAATACCAACTTTTCTTGTACATTTCTATTCCAAAAAAAGGACTTGATTAAGCCATGAGACAACGATAGACCAGAATGGCATGTGTATCACCAGATGAAAAGCCCTTTCCATATGTCTGTACATCAGAGATGAAGGTCATATTTCCATTTCATTATTTTTTCAAATTGTTACTGTATAAGTAATGGCTATTTATTTGACATTTTATTCCATAGTATTACGAACATAAGACACAGGATTTAATCCACAAGTATGATCCTGAGTTTTTGCATGTGGAAAAATAGAGAAAGGGAGACTGTAAGTTAAATAAACAAATTCAGTCTGAGATATAAAGTTTTAAAATTCTGCTGCAATTTAAGTAACTCCAGCAAGCTAAGTAAAATGATCCATCTAGCATATGTTATTCCTGCCCTTCCACTAGAAGCAAGTGAAGGAGAAGAGAATGAAGGCCAGTTACATATGCCATTTGACATCTTCAAAGCACTACCGACTACAATAACATATGCAATACTCCAACTGCATATATTGGACACCAGAAACACAGTTATCAAAGTGATTATGTAAGTAAAAATATTAGATTCTGAAATCATGGTCTCTGTTATCTGCTAATATTTAAATCCGTCACAGTAATAAACTTTCCCTGTTTTAAAATAATGAAAGACATGAGAAAAAAATACTGGTATGTTGCTTTTAATATTACAGCCCATGCACCATACTCATGAAATACAGAGTTGATAACAGACACTGAGGAAAAGAAAATTATCTACTCACAAATATGATATTTCTCTGCACTAATCACAAAGATGCCAAAACACTTCATTTGTATATTCCTTTTATTTCAAAGTATTAATCTAAATGTGGTAAGTCATAGTAGCCTGACTGGATGGCCAGGACAAGTTACAAGTCTGAAGTAAAAAAGAAAAGACTGTTACCATTCTCTAAACTTTGTTCTGTCTTGTTGCCCATCTCACAAATTCATCTTCGTACTAAAAGACTGAGCAAGATATAATTGTTCTGGACTGTGGTGTTTAGTCCAGAAACTAGGTCTGACACCAGTGTCTCAGAGAGATCAGTGTCACTGTAAAACGGTCTGTAAAGCAGCATTCCCAGAATTCCAGATAGTGATTGATACTAAACAGCTTCACCAAGTTTTCAATTTTTAAATGAAAATCACTTTTCTGTGTACTGAAGACTGTTTGTTTAGAATGATTGTAAAAGCTGTAAAATTATATGCAACTGAGTGGGAAATGATCCTGGAAGTGTGTGATGTTTAATCACATATCAAGAGGAAATTACACTGGTTTTCTTTCTCCCTTTATACAAAGGTTTGTTTAACCACTTCAAACTCTGTCCCTGAGCCACCTACTATTTCTGCGACTTTAGGTTTGCTTTTTTAAATGTTTTTACCTCTTCCTCCAATACTCTTCGAATCCTGACTGCTTCTATCATTAACCCACTGACAAGTCCATTTTACAGTTAACACATTCTTCTCAAGACTGTTTTTTACCTGGAACAACTAAGTCAAATTTCAATGTTCTATGTATTAAGTTACATGTAACCAGTTACACACTTAGTTTTCTGAAGCTGGAATGGAAAATAAGAAATGTTTTTCAGTAATAAAGGAATTTTTCTGGAAATAAACATGTCCAGAAGTACAAACTATATATATACATATATATATATTTGCAGAGTATTACATTATTTTTTGACCTACCAGCCTTTAAGTTTTGATGTTATACTCTAAACTGCTACAAAAACAACTCACAAAACTTAATTCAAACATTCACTTGCAGAACAAAAATATCCAGATCTCAAAAATTATAGTAATGAACTAACTGTACAAATGCATGCTGGGAGCAGAACTTGCAACTGACCCTAAGAATATTATTCCATACAATGTTCAGTGAAGGAGAATGTGTACAATGGGCAAATGCCATTAAGATTTGTATGCTTTTAAAGGACACTAGTTACAAGACTAATTTGCAGGCTCTTCAGAAAGCAATGAACTTTTCCACCAAACTATGAGTTAAATAGATCAGGGTAATATTTGGGTATTTTCACTCATAGCCACTAGATAAGAAAGTACCTCATGTTGTTTTTCAATACCGTTTTTTACTGTTTATTTAAAGCAATACTGTCCCAGTAGTCATTTTTTGATGGAGAAGTGACCCGATTTAATATATTACTTGCAAAACAAGTGGTCTCAGAAATCTTCAGAGGGTGAAAAAATGAAAAATACACACATATATGAAAACATTCCTCCTATTTTCCATATATTTTAGAATATTGCTTACTGTTTCCATCAAGAAAAAACACATACTATAGGTAAGGGTCTCAAGATTCAGAAGGACCGTCAGGTGTATTTTACGTCTCATGTACTACTCATAATGTTAGATCAGTACTTGTTGGAATGTGTCATTTTTAAAGGCACTTCTCAATGGAGCAAGAAGGCAAAACTTTATCTCCTTCAATTTAAAGTGAATACAGTCATCAATTCTTCATTCATAAAAATGACAGAATAGCTTTAGTAAATAGTTAGACAACTCACTGTTTTCCTAAGATTTTACAGAGAATGCAATATATTAGAAGAGCTTAGGTACCAGAAATGTTTAAAATCAATCCTAAGTCTTCTATGGCAATCACTATAAACCACTATGAAACTTGCATACAATAAAATGAAAAATTTCCTAAGAAAAATCTGAATTCTTGACTACAAATGTTGACAATATATTTCTAGAGTTCAGAACATCCCTCTCCCCCTCCCGCTTGTCACTGCTCTCATTAAAGATGTCACAGTGCTATGGAAACGTTTTTAAAAAGTCCTAAGGGAAAAGTTTCCTAGGGTCTTTGAAATTCCTCCTTTTCCTATTTCTTTACAGATTTCTAACACCAACACTGTTCCTGTAGTTTCTCAAAAAAGGCAAAAATAAAAATACCCTCTAGGTATAATCTTTAGATTTTCCATTACAATTCTCAGGTTCCTTTTGGTTTTTGAAACAAATGCAAACTGAAATGTGCAGCTATATTATTAGCTGTATTTTAGTTTTAGTTAATCTTTTAGTGTGAATAAGTAGATGGTATTTGCCCGCTCTACTGCACATACTTACAAGAATCTAATAGGAATGTGATTTAATCACTGAAATAACCTGAAAATATTTTTAGTTTCATCTTTTTTTTTGGTCTACTTTTTTTTAAATTTACCTGTAGGCACAAACAAAAAACAAAAAACAAAAAACCTCAACAACAACAAAAAAACCCAAACAAACAAACAAAAAAAAGCATGCTTCAGGTTCCTATCTCTATGATAAAAAGCACAGGGCAAGGAGCTATCACCTATCTATGTGAAAAATTTACTGCAGTATAAATCCTGCTTTCTCTTTTCAAGCAAATATTTGAATAGAATCATTCCAAGCTAGGGATTCCACAATTTTCATGGCAAAATATGGCTGGATTTTAGAATACTTTTTACATGATAATTTTGATTAAGCAGTTAAACTTTTGGCCATGGATAAGTCAAGATGCTCAGAGATATGGGATCATACTAATGGCAGGCTAAAAACTTAGCTTTGAGCTAGTCTGTTTAGTTTAACAGATCCCATTATGAAATCAAGTGTTGCTCCACCACCTACTTCCTAAAGGAAGAGCTATATGGCCCAGGAGCACTTTCCATCATGCAAGTGATGAGGGATATCAGTTCAAATTCTGTGTCCTGCATATATGTGTTTTCCTGTATTTTTGTTTCATTTTTCTCCTTGGCTCTTCCTCCATCTCTAAGACCATTCTTGCAATGTAGAATTGCAGTAAGAAATCACCAGAACTTTACATGTAATCGTAGCCAAGAGTCACTCCACAAACTACTCTCTCGGAATACAGATGAATACTGAATACAGATGCTGAGAACTGTCTAGCATCAGAACCAGAAAATCCACTCGGCGCAACCGTCTCTGTTGTTTCCAGAAACAGAAACCATGAATTTTTCTAAACATTTCAGCCGGATGTGTGTCAAGATATTGAGTTATTGGATTGTTCTCCCACATATGCTTTGCTTAGGAAACAACTCTGCTTACGATTGATGGCAATGAAAGGTCATGGACCCTAAGTCAGAAGTTTCTATTTTGTGCAGTACCCCTACAGTGCTTACACCAATTTGAATAAGCATGGTCTGTATTTAAAATGCTCTCACATATATTAAGTTTGGCAACTGGTAACTACTGTAGACCTCTTTAATAATTAATATCCACAAAATGATGACACGTGTCAATAACTTACCCTTAAAGTACTTGTATTCAACACGAGCACTGTTATGGACGACTTAAACTCGGAGCGAAAAGATTTGTGGAAAGGCATATGACCTTCTTCCTACTACAATGGCCATCCCCTAATTAAGCAATGCATCTGATAGTCATTAACAGGAATGAGATAATGAATCACTTTCTCTCTTCTTTGTTAATTTGCTGTAACCAAGCGGCTAATGGATGTCAGAGCTGAGTGATTGCACTGATTATAGTGATTTATAGTTGCAACAAAACAATTTAAAAGCATTCTGATTATTCATGTTAAAGATGCTTTATGTTTTGTTTACTAAATGTTTTATGTTCTCCCTCATGCCCCTCTACACACAATGAAACAGGTCTTGCTGAAAAACTTGAAAGTTCTAAGACGTTTTATTGTTTCAGAGTAAGGAATTTCATTTTGTTTATAAAAAAAAAGTTTACCCAGTAGAAATGAAAAGCCTTAGGGTGTAAAGAAAACTTCAGTGGTGCCTAGTTCAAAAGAAGACGGAAATAAGAGGAAATAAGGCAAACTTCAAGCCACTTACCTTAGGGCTCCCAGTCCCTTCCTCATTCTCTGCAGACACATCAGTAGCCAGTATCTCTGCTTTGATGATATCCAGAGCCCTAAGAATCCAGCTGTGTTGCCGTTTGATTTGCCTCTGTAGTTCCTTCCATTGACTTGCAATCATCTGCAGCATGTCCTTCAGTCCTTCTCCAAAATGAAGGGGGAAAAAGTAAAAGCTGTAAACTCAACAGCATCTTTCAATATTATCCTTTATTCAAATCATTAGCAGGATATTTAAAATAATAAATGCAACGGGAGTTTTAATGTGTTTTCTCATCAATAAATCCAAGCTTTACTAATGTTCATCCTGCAAAACAACGCTATAGGGACAAACATTTCTTTTAGCCATCATGTTAAATTTTGATTGAGATTAGGCTGACAATTTTAAGAGAAAAATTCCACATACACTGTCATTCCTCTGCAGTAGGGAACACTGGTTCTCTCCCCCTATAATATCGTCTTTGTCTTGAAACATTTCATAATCCTCCAAAGACATTTTTCTTACCTCCAACTCCTTTAAATATTTCCTGTAGTTTAAACATTACTGTTTTCTATGTCTATGATGACATGCACTACCCTGCTTTGCTATGGCTTCTCTATCTTTTCAGAACCATACACAGAAGTCAGTAATTTCCTATAGTTTTCATGTTACACAGTTCTGTCAGATGCTGCAAAACAATAGAGGCACACATATAACATGATGAGAAAACAGTATAGCAAAGAATAACTTCAACCTGGATGAAAAGCACGTTAAGTAGGCCAAAATTAAGATGGCATTCCATAGCAGGATATGCTGATTAAAACCCTATTAGCAGACAAGTCACGCAAACATATAAAAATATGTGGTGGTGGGGATAAAGGAAAATCAGTATATCTCTCTCCCTCCTCTCAATTTAAGGCCTCTGAAGAAAAAGACAAGCCTAACCAAAGGAAAAAGGTATTTTTAATTTTAATCTAGTCCTCATAAATATATTTAAATCGATGTAAGAATTAGTTCCAGTGGTAAAATAAAGCTTTACCAATGCAATTACTCATGCAGAGTATGTAAATACATATATATACATATATATATATATATATATGAAATCCTAGTTCATTATCTTAATGTTATTTCCATAGCACCTACATCAAAGAATATGTCAGCGTGAAGTTTTCAGTGATGTGATTTCAATTGAAACTCAGTCAAACAGCAAGACCAAAATAAAATGAACAGACTATTTGCAGGCAGTATTTCATTTTATAAGTATCACTGCATTGTATGCAGTATATGAAACATTTATAAATCTTGAAGGTCAATCTGATAATGTAAATATTAATAATACATAAGGAAGTGAATATATGCAGTAATTTACAGCAATGCTTCTTCATTCTTTAATAGTCTGGAGACATAAAGACTTGCAATATTTCAGAAGGATTTACCTGATTTGTGAGATACAATAAGCTCAAGAAGTTGGCGTCCTTCCTCTACCACTGCTTCTTTTAAAGCACAGTGGCTATCTACATTCAACTTAAAACTCTGCAAAAAGAAAAGAAAAGAAAAAAAAAAAAAGACAGAGGAAAAAAATCTCAGCATCAGGCACTGGAAAGGCAGTTATCATAAAACACACATACAAAATTACTTGCTGGTTTTTATCAAGAACCACATCCCAATTCATCCAATAGCCAAACTAATTTGTGATACTAAAAGCTATTGATATTTTGGATCTGGGCTCAAAATGTTTCCATTAGATCAGCAAAGTGCATCTGTGTTGAAACAGCTGACAAATCTAGACATTCATTAGGTTTTATGAAAAGTCACAACCCGTAGGCTATATCTGGAGTAACAGTGTTCTATAAAATACACTAAATTTATGCCGCCACATATGAGCTCTGTTTTTTCGGAGTTCTTTGAAATGTTGGTGATAGCACTATTTATGAAACCATAAAAAAATTACAGCATTGAATATATTGGCCTTATGTGCACTTATACAAATCTATTAATATTGTGTTCCTGAGTTAACTCTCATATCCATTTTCAAAGAACGAATCAGTCTGCTTTAGATCTCTGCATTCTTAATTTGTAAAGCAAGTATTTTTCAACCATTTTTTCCTAATATTTTTAATAGACTGCAAAGGATCTCTGTTTTAACAGTCAATAAAATATTTTATTTCTTTTTTATTATTATTTTATTTTTACAAATTGCATTAAGATCTAGAAATAAAGGAACTGCAAACTTGATATACTATATGTTATGCTATTTAATACACCAATGATAACTCGGATAAATTTTTTAATCATTTGCCAGACCTTCTCAATATACTTGCCTGTAAGAAAGAGAAATAAAATACAATAGAGAAAAGGATACTTGCTGTATTTAATCATAAATTGTGTGCAGACCTAAACACATACAGGCAACACATTTTCTCTTTGAAATGTCTACAGAATAAATGGAAACAATATTTGACCACTTGGAAAAGAAGAGCTTTTCCTTCTGTTGGGAATAAGTTAACCGGCAGAGATGAAAGGAGACTTTGCAAATGCACATTCATAGCTTCTGGTTTAAACTTTATACTTCTTCAAATGCTAGTGACCATGCTAGTAGTGGAGTGATAGGCACCACAGAATACTCAAAAGCCCTCAGTTCTTAGGGAAGCAACCATTTTCTTTCTTTCCTAACCCTTGCAGTCAGGTTGATTGGCATAGCAAAAAATATTGCCAGAATAGTAATAAAATGAGGTACTTCTACTGTACCTCTACTGTATTTCTATTGTATTTGTCACGGTTGAAAAAGGAATGTTGCTCAGAGTCTTAACAGCCTTTCAGGAAGCATTGTACCTGACAGTGACAGAATGTTTTTTGAGAATTTTCCATTCGAATAAAGAGCAATAAACAGAAATTTTGCTACCTTCAGCATTTTGACTAGCTCAATTCTCCTTGTAGGGACATCTGAATACCTGTTTTGTACCACCTCTTGAACAACTTGGCCAGTCAAGAGAAGTTAAAAAGGAAAAAATATGCCTAGTTTATGTCTGTCCCTTTCTTAAATCTAGAGTTTTATGAACCCAAATCTAGAAGTTCTTTTTCTTTCATAAGAGCGTGTCTGAACAAGCACTGACAATATTTAATTTACTGTTTACTTAAAACAGGCTTGTACTGAATAGTTTGTAATCATGCACTTCACAGGAAATGCACTATGCGTGTGCCTCACACAGCAAAAGAGAACCTAAAGGACCTGAGAGTATGTTGTGTAATTTCATATAATTGAAGTTGAGTATAGATGCAGCTGGATGTGCCAGTGTCTCAAGATGATGTGGATGTGTTTGATAGGAAAATTGGAAAAGATGAGGTATTCTCTTTCATTAGGAAAAAAAAAGAGACTTGCTGTCCTAGAAAAGATTCATTTAACATAACGCACCAGATACTACAATACAGCTTGATTTTCAGGTGCACCTATTAACCAGTAATAATGTTAAACTGAAGAAGCAAAATATGATGAATAAAGATGGGGCCAAACTTTTGGTTTCTGACTAGCGATATTCTCCTTGTGCAAAATTCTTATTTTACGGATAAATTATGAGTGGCACAAATGCCATGAACATACATGAAATTTAGCAGAAATAAACTTTTCCCAGCAGAGAGGCAGCATGTCATGGTTTAACCCCAGCCAGAAACTAAGCACCACACACAGCCTCTCACTTACTCCCCACTCAGCTGGATGGGGAAAAGAATCAGAAAGGTAAAAGCAAGAAAGCTTGTGCGTTAAGATAAGGACAGTTTCATAGGAAAAGCAAAAGTTGTGCATGCAAGCAAAGCAAAATGAGAAATTCATTCACCACTTCCCATGGGCAGGCAGGTGTTCAGCCATCCCCAGAAAAGCAGGGCTTCATCACACATAATGGTGACTTGGGAAGACAAATGCTGTAACTCCAAACAACCCCCCCCTCCCTTCCTTCTTCTTCCCCCAAATTTAGGTACTGGGAATGATGTCATATGGTATGGAATACCCCTTTGGTCACTCAGAGTCAGCTGTCACAGCTGTGTCTGTATCTCAACTCCTTGTGCACCCCCAGCCTACCTGCTGGTGGGGTGGTACAAGGAGCAGAAAAAGCCTTGGCTCTGTGCAAGCACTGCTCAGCAGTAACTGAAACATCCCTGTGTTATCAACACTGTTTTCACCACAAATCTAAAACATGGCCCCATACTACCCACTATGAAGAAAATTAACTCTATCCCAGCCAAAATCAGCACACGTTAAGAGGAGAGAACCATTCATTTAAGTATAAGTACAAACAGAGGTGAATGTGGTTTATGTAGTGTAGTATGAGTATTGAATTTAGAATTATATATGTATATATAATTTCTAGTAATTTCTTAAGGAAAAAGAACTGGACAAGGAACACTGGAAGGAATAGCCCTCAATCAATGCTCAAGGTTTCTCATCCCTGAGGGGCTGAGAATGTGACACATGAAAAAGACAAGAGTTGAAGATGTAACAAGTATTACACATATATTCAATGGAGAAATGCAAATTTGCACAGCTGAAGATAAAATCAGACCAAATATTTGGAATGGAGGAACACCTTCAAACACAGAGGTCCTCTCCCATCCAGGATATTTCCTGTTCCCTACTGTTTACTTATGGCATTTGGAAAATTGTAACTCTAACAGCGTGTGACCCAGGTACTCTGCTCCCCTCCTCCTCTGATCTTTCCTGATAATGAATGGAGCCTTTGCATGTGAAGAGAGGAAAGAAGAGGAAGGAAGTCAATTAATCAAAGCCATTTTTCCAGGCACATTTGCAGCCATAGAGCAGTCTAAATATCACACATGAGCACGTATACGTTATGGAAAATGCATGTGCATTGGCCTGACAGCAGCTTTTTAAACAACACATTAATGTCATCCCTAGAACTACAGTGTATAAAATGTAGTTTACAAGCTGCAAGAAGCAAAATTTCCTTACAAAGTTCTCTTCCCCTTTTGTGATCACCACGTACCTATATATAACTATCAACTGCTCTTATTTAGCAAGAAAGGAAAAGTGAGGGAGGAACCATGCAGTTTTGGAAAAGCTACAGAACTATAATAAATGGAATTAAAACTCCAAGGGTGTAAATACAAGGCCCCAGGAGTGCTATCTTCTGCTGACAGCACAGGGCAAGGGAGCCCAGTCTTCACAAAATGAAGGTGTCCCCTGACTTTTAGGAAACTTATTGATCCACAAGATCACAATAGTGCAGAACATCCATGGGTCAAAAAAGCAGCACCTCCTGATCTATGCTGGACTCTGAACACACTAAAAATAAAAGAGCACTTTTCCAGCATATAATAATCTCTTCCTTATATCTTACTTTTCTGTACAAGTGGGGATGAAAAAAAAATTTTAACTTCCCCATAGGATTTATTTTATGGTTGTAGCTACTTAAATTTAAGAAGCTTCTGTTGCTTAGGTATCCTACACTATGTACACACTGAGCTCTGATATGCAGCATTTCACCATTTCGTAATCCTCTGGTCTTAGAACATCTCTGTAATTTGGTAAAACACCTGGGTCTTTACCTATTCATTTCTGCAGTAAGGACAGACAACTAGTAACTTTTTTTTGTTTCCAGAGGCACAGAGACTTACTCATAAGCATGATCTTTTTTAAGTCATAATGTATCAGTCAATTGTTTCCAGTGTACTGTCTCTGAAACGCAAATCAGCAACTAGGAATTATGTGAACCTACAACGTATACACAAATATAGGTTAGTTTGGATGACACAGCAGTTTATACCTCTTGTCAGATTAAGACAATGTACGAAAAGAAACATCTTAATTTTCTCAGTCCAGCATACTATCAGAATGTGTGGTGCACTGGGGTACCCCTGAAAGAGAATTTTCTTGAGGTTCATTTTTATATTTTAAATACCTTTAAGAACAATAGCACTGTTTCTAGAGTGTTTTTTTTTTTAGAGCAATTGTACAGACAACTAAAAATTATCTAACTGTCTTGGATTCTGTGATTTCACAATTTGAAAAAGAAAGCTTAATTTAAAATTTCCTAATATTTTTTTTTGAGAAATCTATTTTACTGAAATATGGACTTCTATATTTAGGTATAGTTACATGTATATTTTGGCTGAGAATGTAGCACTTTTAATTATAACACCCACTGTGACAGATATAATTCAATTGTGAAATTCAGAGTAATGGGAACATTTGCTGGTAGAAAAGATATTGGATTCCCATTTCATTTGTCTTAAAGGGAATATGACTTGAAACAATTCCTGAAAATTTATTCTTATATGCTTAATATACAGCTACTTTTGCAAGTCTATTGGTCCTAGCACAGTTACCTTTCAATAATTTGCTATGACGAAATACCAAGATACCAAGTTCTGAACTCAGTTTTTGGTCATGGAATGGCAGCTGTCTATTTTCTTCTTTTTTTCCTTGAGCATTTTTGATGACACAGAAAGTCTCTGTTTGGACAGTGCGTATTTTATAAGTTAAGAATTTGAGTTAATAATTTAAGTTAATAATTTGAGTTATTAACCTAATAAGCCACGTAATAACCTAGTGGTATTTTCAGTCTCCTGAATACTACCTACCAATTACATTCAGTAAATCAAAAAAAGAACTACTATGTAAGTTGTCCTTATATTAACATGGAAATGGTCATACATTTAGCTTCTAGTAAAGCCTCACATTTTTTAATTAAGCTTACTTAGTATTAAATAAGCACTAGTAGGATATGTTTTCCTGGGAACTAAATATTACATGTGAAATGGTTTCAGTCAATGTCTCCTTTCCTCATGTTTACCATAAAATCTAGGTGTATACAAGGAATTTTTTATTTTCTTCTTTTCTTTTAAGCTGTTTTTTCATCTGACTGACACTCCACCTGCTAAACAGAACACAAGCACTATGGAAATGCTTTATGCAGCTCCATAGCCAAGACTGAGTCTTATAATAGCAGGGATTCTACCTTAGCTTTTTGAGGAGAGCATGATGAATCCTCCTCTGAAGCAGCAGCACCCACTAGGTGTTTTTTCTTCTCTTCCTGAAACTAAGAACATGCCCTCCCTATAGCAATGATGACCAAGGGGCCAATTTTCACCAAATGCTAAGCAAACCTTTAATGCCTTAACACAACATGACCATCATTTTCCTTAGATGAACCACATATTTTATTCTGTAACCAGTGGAAACAGTTAGATATTTTTTAAAAGTGAATAGTTAGTGGAAAGAAGATTTGGTCTTCTATCCTCTGCAACAATGAGAAGACTTTAAAAGACAAAAAATTTTTTTTAGTTTCTTTGGGGGCAATTCCTTCCACTGGTCCCTGCAGGCAGATAAAAATGGGCAAAATAACTATATCACTTTTCATGTTGGTTCACAATACCAGATTATAATCTAAAATGCCTTTAAAACCAGCATAAAACTGATCCGGGAAGCTCACTACTGAAATCTTATAATCATCATGTCATATGGGCATTGTGCTACAGTAGATGTAGATCAGATGCAAGATAGTTTGACTGCTCAGATAATTTCTCTGTGTAAGTTTATCATTCGTCTAAACATAATATTAACTGAACATTCTGGGATCAAAATGGTTAGTATTTAGCTAACTATAGCAACCCTGGGAATGATTTTACCTTCTGATGACTCATATGCATTCTCCACCTTTCACTTGATCTGAATGCACTTTTTGTCTGGGAAGAATCAACCGCATTTATGAGGAGAAAAACTGTTGGGAGTGTAGTGAAGAGCAAGCAAAATTTGTTTAAAAGTGGAAACGGTGGAACAAATAAGAAATAAACAAGACTGACTAAGTGTTGATTAAGAGAAAGGTCCTGTCTGGTTTTTTCTGGTTTATATTTCATTAATCTGAACACCAAGCAGAAAGAAGACTCAGTACAGCATTAGAGGGTATAGTAGATAGGACTAAAGGAGTTAAATTAAGAAGTAGAAAATTTCAGATAAATATGAAATTTCCCATAAAAGTCAGATCTATTAGATTGTATAATAACCTCCTAAGGGAAACAGTGAAAGCTAGGATCCCTTGAGACCATTAAATTTCGACCGGATAAAAATGTGGGAGTAAGGACTGCAAATGCACTGACAGAGCAGTAACCTAGCTCTGTCACATGGCCACAGAGTTTGTGTTGGGCGGGCAAAACTAAATACAAAGAGTCAGGCTCTACTCAGCAATCCTTTAGTAATTCATGCTTATAGAAAATCACCTCGCCCCTTTCTTCACAGCTTCTGCCATTCCAGTATTAAACAATCAATGGATTTTTTCCATTTGTTACATCTTAAACATGAGTAACCCAATCTTCCTCACATTAAATACTTTAGGTCTCTCAGTTTCTGTTTCTCATTCCTCATTGAGTTTGTCATCTTTTAGGTAATTTAGCCAAGTTTTGAATGCATAATTTTAGACGTTGAGAAAAAGTATAGTTAGCCCTACCCTCCAGGATGCCTATTTTGCAGATTTAGAAGACATAGAGGCTATTTTTGCAGATATTTTTTATTTCAAACTCACATAAATTCTTCTGCTGCCAACTGTAATTTCTTTTCTGTGTTTCAGTATGTAAATTTCTCTTTGATTTTGTCTGTCCAAACATTTTTCATTGTCAAAAAAAAAAGTTCACATGAGGCTTCCTAAATTGAATCTGTTTGTTTATTATCAAGAGACGATGAGGGAAGAACACAGGCAGGAAATGGCACGGGTAAAATTGCTACACAGTGAAACAATTGCTAAGTTGCCATAATCATGGTGAATTGCACACGCAATTCCCTGTATACCATTGCCCTAAATCATTTCTTGCCTTCTTGAGATACTCAGAAAATAATCTGCAGAAATCACAGTTTTCTGACTTGTTGGTTTGTCTTATCTCACACATTTCTTGGTACATTTCTTCCACCCAGAGACATACCATGCCCAAAAACTACTTAATCAAAATATATCCAAGTTGTGTTGTCCTACCACATGCAGAAAAAAAGCCCACCAAGAGATAACAGCTTTCCAAACCAAAGATTCATTCATGAGGCATAGCAGCCTTGGCAAATATGGAGTTACCAAGGGGAAAATAACTTATGCATGTATATTATTTAAATATTATTTAAATTTACTAGCTATCAGACCAAAATGAACTCTCTGGAATTAAATAACACTATGTAGTTTTAAAACAATTCTTGAAAGATTTTAGGTCCAGAGGAATATGAAAGACATCTAATTTGTTTTATATATGTACAATACATTTGTTCTTGAGGCACAGATCATACATGTAGAATACAAGACTTCAAAATCCTCACAAGCGAGAGAGTTCAGATTTTGGACATTACAATTTTCCTTTTTCTTCAGCAGAAGAAACAAAGCTATTTTAGGATGACATCCTAATATGCTCTGCCTCTGGTTTAATGCCTCCTCTGTCCAGAGATGACTGAAGCTCTCAGAAATAGAAAAGCTGGGACAGCTCTCCACTAAGCTAGTTAACAACCAAGATGTTACAGATAGGCCCAGCAGAGCTACATTTTATTATGGGGCCCTATCCCCTTCCTATGCAAGACTATGTAAATCGGGGGGGGTAGCAAAGACTGTCCTGGGAAGGCTTGAACCAATTAAAAACCAAAGTAAATGCAATATTCTTTTTTTTTTCTTTTTTTTTTCTGATTTGCAGCTGTACAAAGTACCTACAAAAGCACAGACACCTACAAATTTGAAAGACACAACAGACAAAAAGTAGTAGTCTTAAGAGTATTAAGTCTCTGGGAAAATTACAAAGGAACTATTTCTTACGCTACAGGCTTGCACAAAATAAACCTCTGGAGTGGGACTATGTGTACAGGAAAACAGCACATGGACATTCCCTTCCTTCATTAAAAACACATATATTAATAACAGATCTCAATCACAATAGTCTGTGCTACTAGGACCATAAACATGGCCCTCTCCTTCTCCTTACAAAGAAAATATTTGTGTCAGCTTTTCTTCATTGCATGACCTTATGGGAAACATCTTTAGATCAAGTGCAGTGTTTTTGTACTGGTCAGGACAGCAGTACTATTATTAGCAGCGTAATATACCTGGATTTTCTTTCTTATATACCTGCTTTTACTCTTCCTTAGTCACCAAAAATGTTATTTAAATTTGAAGAACAGTCCAAAGAGTTTAGAAACCTCTGTTTTTCCCACAGCCAGCAACCGTACATTCTCTGGATTCAGGCTATAATACAGGTAGAGCCAAATGCATTAAAATGACAGCAACATTTCCTACACTTTAACTCAAGAAACAGAAAAGTTTACATAGAGGTTATTTGGTTTACAGATTTCAAAAGCTGAGTAATAGTCAAAACTGACAATATACATGTATTCTGTTTGTTTAAGTTTGCTGTCTTACTTCCTATTAAATCATTTTATTTGCCTGTGAAATCTGCTGAGTTTAGTCTACATCTCTGATTAGTATGTTCTGCAAACTGCTTCCTATATAAAAGGACGTACATTCGGGAACTCATGCATACCCAAAATGCCTTTCAAGATAAAAAAAAAACCACCATAAAATTTAAAAAATCAAACTAACAATAGGCTAAACAAATTCAAATCAAAGTCCTTAGAAAAACAAAAGATTAGGTCACTGGTGGTGCTCACTCTTTAACGCCATCATCCTGCAGAAAGTATTCTATATTTTGAGAAAATTATCTAAACTAGTTGCCATGCACATTGGAAATTCCCATACAGCAAAAGTACAATACATAACTAAGCCATTTCAGAGGCTTTAATACCTTTAATAAAATTACCATTACCACTGCTACCACAAAGACAGTTGGTAGATTAGCCCAAGGCATGTGTATTTAACCTTATTTTCAATAAGAATAGATATTTAATACTTCTCTAAACTGACATTTTTCAGAAAATGAGATTTTCCAGGGAGATGAGAATTATCTTTTTTTCAGACATAGCAGTCTTGTTACAAACAGACAATCAGGTATCATGAAATATCACTGAGGCATCATTACTTCACCAACACAATTTCTTAAATGCGAAAATACAATCTATTTTCTTTATGAAAGCATTTGCTGTTTACAGCTCAGAAAGTGCTGAGCCATGATGTGGCCAGAAACATTTATAATGGAGACAGAAAAATTCTTACTTCATTTCTCTTTAGATAATAAAACTCAAGCCCCCTGTATCTTAAGAAGAATTAGGTTCTGAATGGAGATGATGTCTAAACTTTATATACAGAAGGAAAGGAAATGCTAGTGTGAATCAACTTGTCTAATTTGTTTTGAAATACTAATGATGCTTGCTCTATAATATTTCTAAGACTCTAACAAGTAAAGTACACATGGTGGCTGAGAAGGTTAATATAATGAACCAAACCTGGGCTAAAAAGGACTTTAATGTGGCACAAAACCTGTGACTAAATTGGAGTAAATACTACTGACAAGGGATCTGAAAAGAAAACTGAGAAATTACTATTCCTGGAAATTATCAGCGAGCATATCCAAACCATTCTTTGTACTGCAATAACTACATGCAATCCTCACCACATGTAGTTTTTACAGAACAATACTTGCTATCCTAGTTTCAACTAAACAGAACATATATTTTTGCCTAAAAAAAACAAAAATAATCCTGGTGTGAACAATTAATTTTTTTCAAGGAGGAGACCGTTAGGACAGTCTTACTGGACAAAAATGGACAAAAATGCTTGACTACAAATTCCAAATTTCTAAGACTTTACCCTAATTAGTTTTATCTCTACTGAAAAAATACTGTTTGCTGACATCTACTAATAATGCAATAAGTATTTAAAAAGTTACACCTAAAGAAGTGTAAAATATTATATTTTTCATTTGCAGGATCCCATTTAAAATTCTTATGTTCCCTAGCCCTAAGTATGACTCTACAGGCAGAAATGGCTTAGTACAAATTACCTAAGAGCACACCACACTACAGTGCACAAGTAGGAGCTGCGCAGCAACAAGAAAACAAAGTACTGTGTTAACAACAAAGGAAAAAGTTAAGACTACAGAATTAAAAGTTCCAGGCCTCAGCAAATATATATAGTGCCTTTTGACTAAACCTTTTCCTCAGCAGTTCTTCACAGCAGCTAGCTTACTTCTTTACTGTGCTAAAACAATGTATCTTATCAGGCCATGGAAAAAGTTAAATGTCTTTTTTAGCAAACTAAAATGGCCAAGAGATAAATGGTGAATTCTTATTTGTCAAGCTGGCTAGAAAGTCTGCTTGGTTTCACAAGCACAGCAGTACCACCTAGACAGATGCTTTTAGCTCATAAGCTGCCTTCAGGATACTGTTTTTGATGAAAATTGATTTGCATACCACCAAGTCTATGCTTAGAGCCTGCTAGTTGATTTTGATCAGGGTGCCAATGGGCAAGAATCAGCATAACAGACAAGGAGAGATACAGTAGATAAAATGAATCAGAAACCAGCTTTAGAAGTTCCCTTTCGGTAAGGTAAATGAAGCTGTCTTTTCATTGGGAACTGATTTTAACCTAATTGTTCAAAAAATTCAAGACCTGCTTCATTTTTTCTCTAACAGGACTGACTGAGACCTTCATGGAAAAGTAGATTTCTGCTGAAAAACACGCCTGTTTTATGAAAACATATTAGTGTTTTCGACATCTGCTGGCTTGGGTGGCTGCCTGCAGAGTGCCAGATGTTCAAGGGGTGGCTGCTCCATGTCAGCTCTTCCATATGAATGGGAAGCACACAGCTTCCAAATCAGTTTAACCAACATTACTGAGTTGTGAAGACCTGTAAAACTGAAAGAATTATTTCAGTCACTATTCCAGGGATGTCTGAAAGCATTTTCATTTATAGGTTTGTGCTTTGGTGTTGTCTAAAATGAAGCATATAGCAACTTTTGTTCTGCAGAACATCAGAGAGCTGCGTTTTAAAATTTGCAAGAAAACTGTTCCCTAAGCTGAAGATTGTCTATTACAGCACATATTCAAGATGTAGACTACCTTTCAATTTATAGAAAAAATTCACACTCTTTAGCAAACTGTATGGTTTCTCATCGTGGCAATATCTATGAAGTTTAAGTTGTAACTGTGATTTAAGAATGAAATTCCAATAGGTCTCACAGTTAATAATTATAATTGCGGTGTATTTGGGTATCAGGCCTGTGCGTGTGTGCACACAGTGCATTTAGTTGTGAATTCCCTCGGTGGCCCAGGAACTCTGCAGCTAGTCTCTGTGCAGATGAGATAATTGGGAAAAACAGACCAAACTGAGGAGAGGCTGCCTTCCACCCTGACCACAGTATGCTTCACTGTTTCAGGAGCTGTCCAGGTGGGACCTTCAGACGCTTACAGAGATGCCTCTGCAGGCAGCTCTTGCTGAGCCAAGAGCAGTATACAAACACTATTCGTGTGCTTCCAAGTGTTGATTAACATCCTTGTGGATGGTATTGCCAGGCCAGGCATAAGAATTAACAAGAACAATTGTCTGGGGAATTGTACCAATTTAAGCTGATGTCATGCTATGACACTTGTAATAAAGACTTGCATTGCCATCTTTTTCAAGAGATTTGACTCCTCATGTGAGCATTACTTTATGCACAGATTTTCTTAAGTTGATGCTGTAGGTTTCTTGTGATGTATTTTTTTTCTTTAAAACACATTCTATTTACATGTTTGTCCCACACCATTTCTTAAAATGCCAAAGATGAAGAAAAGCAAGGCTCAGGGGGGAGAGATTTTAAAATTCAAACCTTTATCAACAGTTTATACTGGAATCCTAAAGTGACAGCCTACAATTTTACAAACTGAAAAATTTGAAAGATGTTCACAACTTTCTCCTCATCACCTCTGCAAGATTTTTCCCAACCAATGACAAAGGGAACAAGTACATTTTTTGTGTTTTCTTGCTCCTGTTATTTTCTTTTCTTAAATTTTGACAGAAGAGATTTCATCCATAAATGCAAAATATTCTCCCTTTATGGCACTAATTTTGTCAACACAACAAATGTATTTCAAAGAAAACAGTATCACAGTTCATGGAATTGATAACTTGTGCCAAAGGATAAGGACATGTCTCTACTAATAAAAATACTTATCTACATCGAGTTTTCACTCGTTCTATGCTGAGAAAACCCGCACCAGTGAGGAAACAGTTATGAGATATGCTGGTGTAGGTGCACTACATAGGAAAGAACCAGGACATTTTCTTTGTTTTCCCAGCTAGTTTACTACCAGTGTCTGTATTATAAACCCATAAGTCTGGAACCTAATCTTGTAAAGTTCTAAGCCCGTTACTTCACCATATCTTAGGTGAGTCTGACATGTATAACCTGACTGGCAAAAGACGAAAATGAGAAGTATTAGTCCCTCACACAAACTATGATCACCATTGCTTTACAATTTTCAACTAAGGGAATTTCAACAGTGAGCTTAACGTGAACTGAAGTTCTGTTTAAACACAGATTAGGATGTCTGACAGATAAAAGCCGCTGAAAAGCTGACAATCTAGTTAATACAAATAACTATCTTCCACGCAACAAAAATGGTCTGTATTTCCTGCTGCATAGAAACTAGTATAATAGCATACATTTTCTGAAATCCAAAAACCAAAACTCAGTTATGTTTTTTAAGGTTATTCAGTGGGTTTTTCAATGCCTATTGATGCCATAAAATAATTATATTATCAAATAGAAACTGAACCATTCTTTAGATATTTTACTTTTGCAGTGAAGTAAAAAATCTCCAACTTGTTTCATAACATAGTGATCCTGAAGTATATGAGGATTTTCTTACCCCAGATACACAGAGGGCAGATGGGAGCCTAAGTACTGACAGGGGAAAGTGAGGTTGTACAGGTGCCCACATACTCATTTATTCAGACTACATCTAGCAATGACGGAGCTGCCTCTGAGTACTATTCCACATTCCAGTCTGATATAGACAAGTTTGGCCTCACCTTCCCAAGAACCACATGGCAAACTTGGAAGTAATTTGTCTGCAAATGAGCTACTGTGCTCCTCCCCATGGAAGAAAGGGAAAAAGAAACTGACTGTGAGAGTTACTCAGGCTGGTGATTGCCCTGTTACCTGGCATATGTTTCTTTTTATCCAGTCAAGAGTGAAAATTGCGATTCTACTCATAAAAGCTTTTTTTCAAAAGTTTCATGTTGCAGAGTACAAGGAAAACAAATTGAAGTGACCAATGTCTTTTCTGAGGTCTGATTTCACAATGTGCTCTGTGTCTTCAGAGTACCTGTAAACACAATGGGAATCATGGGACTGAGTGCGTGCAGAAGTCAAGGCAAAAATCTGAACTCGGCCACAAAACCCAAAATCTGCCACATAAGGAAAAACGAAGCATCTTCATACTGCATTTGATAGGCTACCACAATGGGCACTTTATACGGTGACTGCCCATTGGCACTACTACAACAGAAAAGTTTAAGAACAAAAGACACGAGAGTTTTCTGTATAGTTGAAATCCTGAAGACAGTTTTCAGTTTGGTTCTAACTGTACATGAGGTCGATGTATACTTAATTAATTTAATAATGGTCACTCCAGTATTACAGTGGGGATTAAGATGACATTTTTTCCTGTAATGCATCACGTGACTTCCTGGGACTGTCAAATAATTTTCTACCGTAAGATTATCAGAGACTGGAAATGAGGCTGAGCTTTGGGGACTGATGATCTGGTGTGGGCTTGGCTAATGTACTGTTTCAGATAGCTGGGATGTCTAGGTCATCGGCTCAGAGTAGGGCTATCACCATGTTTTCTTCCATTTCATACTGGCAAAAACCTATGATTTTGTCAGAAAGAGAGGAAATTTCTCAGTTTAATTTTCCATACTTTTTTAATTTTCTTTTTACCGGCTAGAGTAGTTTACCTATTAAGATACCTACCCATTGAACAGCACACATGGAGCTCTATTTTCTACCTACAGTATAAAACCTGTATTAATCAAATGACAGAAATGCACATCAAGTAAAATAATTGAAGTAACTATTTCAGATATTTTATTTAAATGACACTGTGCTATGTTAAAACTATGCGAGAGAGAATAAGAGTTCCTCACTAATATAAGACTTTCATTAATGTTACAATGTAGTAAAAGTCCTAGAATGATCAGCACAAAAAAAACTTTGCTCCTCTTGCTATTGTCTTTTCTTTCAAACATAAATTCTGAATTGTAATGCAATTCTTCCTTTTCATTTACTTTTTACAAGGTTATCAGTACATATTTCAAGTACAGAAAATAATTTATTAGTATTTTCATTAAAATAAACTGCAGTGCTGAAAATCTTACATTAAAATATAGGTGCACACTAGTAATTAAAAAATAATAATCAAATAAAAAGCACAGCAGAACCCTTCAATTACTGATAGCAATCACAGAATAATCTTGTCCTACCAAGTGTGTCTCCAGGTACAGTTTAAGGCTGTCTGTCTCTGCTTTAGGAGGAGTCCAATTCTCTGTTGTTTCCATGGCTTCATTTAACCAGTGAATGAATTCATCCAGCTTGCCTACAAACCCCTTACCACATAAGAAAAAAGAAAGAACAAGAAAAGCACATTTGTTAGCAAAACAGCAATGTGAAAAATGTATGCTCAATTTTATTATACCTTTTTTTTAGCCAAAAGACTAAAATTTTACCTCTTATGACCTCAAACTAACAAACAAACAAACAAACAAAACAATTTGAGAGTGGTCTTCTGGTAATTGAGTAGCGGAACAGTGTTTCTGGGGATAATTTAATGTGATATTTTGGGACAATAAAATGTGGGATCCATATGACTGTGATGAAATAGAGAAAACAGCAAAGTTTTAGAAGATATGAGGAAGATATATAAAAAGCTTCATAGAAATTATAATGAAAATTGAGCTTAAGACCTTGCACTGGGCAGACTGGGTGTACTATGAGCATTGCCGGTTGACAAAAGCACTGATCAAAGCTGCATTAACAAGGTATACGTAGCAGACCAAGGGAAGAAATTACTTGTCAGATCTTAGGTGTTGTGATTCCTGTTTTGGTTCATAGCAAGAGACTCAGAGAGAGGAAATCAAACAGTAGATGAGGCAGAATATATAGCATTTAATATAAATATTGCTGATTGCATATGAGCCACACAGATGGTGCTCCGGAGAAGACAGGAGCTCCTGCTTCTCAGGAGCACCATTTATTTCAAGATTAGCACCAATTATATTGTCTGATTAAAAATAGTGCCCCTGAATTTACATGATTGGATGATTCTATAGGCACATACTGAGTACAGATAATTTTACCGAAGTCTTATCCACCACAAAGCAAGAGAGTAAATGGAATAAACTGACCGTGATGTTTATAAGCACCCTGAAAATTAACTCTGAAGAGGAATGTGCATCTATTACAAGCATTGTAAGACTAGATTAAGTTAGATCTAATACTGGTTATATTATTAGTCATTAGCTATGAATTTCCAGCATAGTGAGAATTTTAATTTCCAGTTGGATAACAACTCAGTATACACACTCAGCGCCTCACTCTCACCACTCTATCTATTAAATGATTTCTGCTATTTATTACTCCATTCAGATAGCTAACAGCAAACTAAGCATAGAACTTTTAAAGATTCCTGGGTGTCCCAGGACCCCAAAACCTCTTCTCCAAAGTTGCACGTGAAACTGGAATTCTAAACGAGACAGAAACAGGAGTCTGAGCAGTAGGTGCACAGCTATGTTATGTAAAATGCAATGGTAATAACCTAGACCAAGCAGAACCACACTTTCTTCAAAATTCATGGTGGAAGAGTCATTTTGGTTGGTCCAGCACTGCCAAGAATCAGGGTCCAGCAACCAAATTTTGGCTCCAAGGTGAACCAGCAGTGCTTCTAAACCAAAGCTAGAGTCTGGCAGGAAGCTGCAGTGCATACTGCAGGCATGACAGCACCCACTTCTGCACTCTGAGGTCTTTAATTATTTTGAGTCCCCACAAGACCTCAGGATAAGGAGACTATTGCTATCTCTATTCATGGAATCCACTGTATATCAAACTATTATAAGGAAGAAAAGTGTTATTGTGCAGGTTTCACTGTAGGCTATTTTTCAGGACATTCCAGAAAGGGGGAAGAAAGACAGGGAAAGCAACCCAGTGGCTATGGTGACTGAGACAACGTGCCTGTATTCTGGGGCAAGTAATGAAGGCAACTACATGTCCCATCTCCCAACAGCAGGCTATCATACCACAGGGGCTATGTTCCCCCATGTCAATCTATGGACACGGGCGGGGGCAAGATGTTCTCCTTGTTCCATTGCTTATTTTCTTCCAGCTCACAGTGGAGCATAAGAGATGCCAGACTGGCAGAGGAGTGGGAGACGTGAGCTGAGGAGGAGAGGAGCAGGAGGAGTAAAGTCCTTCTTGTCCCTCCAATAAATCTCTGTCTGCATTTTAGCAATGTGCTGTCCTTGAACGACAAGGTGATATGGTAAGCAAAAAGAGAAAAAAAAAAAAAAAAAAGAAAGAAAAAAATGAAAAAAGGCTCTCTCTTGTATATGCGTCATGTATTTTACAGAGACAGACACGTATAACATCCGCCTGCAGTACTCAATGTCTGTGTGCCTTCAAAAGGGTGCTTGGAAACACTGAAGGCTTGCAGCAGTATAAGAAGCAACTATTAGCCACGGAGTTACTTCTGCCCTCACAAAACGTGCCCGTGTTGTAATGTCTGCTACTTCGCGCTGGTGCTCAGACACTCGCAAGCATCCAGCTCCAGCAGCCTCCTGTGTCCCCTCGCCGCCCGGGCCAGGTGGGCCGCGGGCCCCAGTGCGGAGCGGGGAATGCCTGGCGGCTCGTCTGGGGGCCTGGACAAAAAACACACAGACAGTCTCCTACGGAATCACGGTGAGACCCGTTATCTGAGCAAGGAAGAGGAAAAAAGAAAAAGAAAAAGAAAAAGAAAAAGAAAAAGAAAAAGAAAAAGAAAAAGAAAAAGAAAAAGAAAAAGAAAAAGAAAAAGAAAAAGAAAAAAAAAGAAAAAAGCTGGAAGCTCAGTGCCACCTGGCACGTTGGGACCGCGGCGGGGGACATGGTGCCCGAGGGCAGCCCGCGGCAGGGGGAGAGGCGGCCGCGGCCAGCCCCGGCGGGTTCTCTTCTGCCAGGCTGCACAAATCACAATAATCCTACCATTTTTCAAATGACGGCTATAAAATTTTATTGAAACCATTCACAAGCGCACATCTGTAGCAGCCGAGCGCGGCGGAGTGCGGGCCGCGGGAAGGGCAGGTCGGGACGGGCCGCGCGGGCCGCCGGCTGAGGGAGCGCCGCGCNCGCCACACCGCAGGGACAACGCCACACCGCGGGGACACCACACCGCGGAGACACCGCCACACCGCAGGGACAACGCCACACCGCGGGGACAGCACCACACCGCGGAGACACCGCCACACCGCGGGGACAACGCCACACCGCGGGGACACCACGCCGCGGGGACAACACCACACCGCGGGGACAACACCGCCGCGACACCAGCGCCAGGACACCACTGAAGGGACACCCCTCCGCGCACACTGGGGCACAAATTACAGACAGTCCGGTCTCAGCTGCTAGGGAGCGTGCGAAATAGAAAATTATTTGTATCTCAAATTGTACGTGAGATTAAATCTCGGCAATGCAGGTCCTACTTCATGCGCCCTGAATTAGTGATCAGAACCATGCCCCGGGGTTTTTCTTTTTCACGGCAGTGCCCAGGATTCCATCCTACTTATTTGAATAGCCTGATGCCAGTGGGAAAGGAAGGAGCCGCCTTTATCAGCCAGCCGCCAGCTCCGCGCTCCCCGGCCCGGGAGGGAGCAGCTCCGGCTCGGAAATTGAACCCCGTGCGAGGACGACCGAGCGCAGCGGCTCCGGAGTTACGGACCCGGCCGGGCGCTGAGCGGTCCTTGCTCGCCTCTGACTCGTTGCCAAGGCGCAGTTACCTGCAGGCTCAGAGGCTGAGGCCAGTGGTCGCCGCCAGCTCTAGCCGAGCTCTGGCACGAACGACCCTGCCCGGTGGGCCCGGCTGGGCTGGGCAGGGCAGCCAAAGGCAGGAACAACGCCTGCTCTCCCACACTCAGAGCGTCTGCGGTATCGATGGTCCGTGTGGCACTGTCACAGCTATAGATCCGGGTCTTTAATCTCCTCAAGGCTCATAACAGAGTGAAAGTCCAAAACATAACTTATCCCTGACTGAAGGGCCACTGCCCCTCCGCGGGCTGACCGACACGGACTCATTTCTGTGTAATCAAGATGTCCTAGTTAACTAGAGTACAATTAACGACGTGCATGTCGTCAGGGACACAAACAGCGTTAGAATAGTTCCTCTTCTTACCATCTCAAATGCTTCCCAGGACATACGTTTTAAATAAAAGGTGAAGACAAAACCAGTTCTAAAAAATACTGTGGAAAACATTGCCTTACAATACAGAAAATCTATTGTGACACTCTCACAGAGATGCTCTTAAAAACAGATTACAAGATAACTTATATTAAAACAAAGGATGAGTCTTAACAGGTAATCCTAAATCTCAATCCAGGAATACTCAGTGAAAGAAATCAATTCATAGGATGACAAAATTCAACCAATACAGGAGATTTTTTTTCTCTTCATTTAATAAGATTCCCATGAAAACACTTTACATCGCTTTCTAAACACTTCTTACCTTCCTGCTTTTTCTAATTGAGATTATGTTTTTCTCTCTCTAGATATTTTTTCTTCATCATTTTTAAGATGGGAAAAAGTTTCAACAGGTATAAACTTCAGTGAAAGTATGCTGATTTTTCCTGTTTAAGGGTCTGATCTACACAATATCGCACTACAATGAAAATACTGTAAAATCTACTCAACTTGTACTTTGGTAGAAATTAACAGGAAATTAAAATATTGTATTTTCCATCAAAACTTATTGGAAGGTGAAAACTCATAGCTGGCTACATTGAAGCTAAAAATTACTGTACAGTTCCTCAGAGAGAATAGAAAGGAACAGAACAGGAAAAAAAAGACACACCAATATAATCCAGTCTCTGCCTTTAGACCAGCTGGTTCAGTTTTGCAAATATAATAGTTTTGCACTGTGCTGGCAAGCTAGACATAAAAACTTGAGCTCCTACAGCATAAAGTTATTCTTAGTCTACACTGCTTAGTACAGAAACAAATGTTTCTGGTTGTTATTGGATGATTTGTAGCTGCTTCTATAGTAAAGTTTGCAGATAATGATAAAGCCATACCCCACACGGGAAATATTTAAAAGGTTGACCTTTAAAACCTTCAGCTTTCCATTTTGTTTCATGACAATTTTACAGATTCTCCAAGGGGGAAGAAGAAAGTCCTGATCACACACCCCTGAAGAAAAACTAGAGCAAAAATGGCTTCATTTGAAATTTGGCACATACGAAATGGGGGTTTTTTGCGGTCTAATTCTACGTTCTCTGGATGGATAAGAATGAAAAAGACAGACAATTCTAAGTATTGGGCGGGGGGGAAGCTTAACTCAGTGCGTCTGCTTAATTATCTTATAGAATGAAAATATACTCAATTCAGTTGTTCTGTACAATTAAGGAATTAATTAATTAACTAATTAACTGAAGTATTAAAAATAAATTTGATGGGATTTAACAAAATATCTTGGGACTTCCTTATTAATGACCAGAACACTCAAAGATGTGAATCACAAGAATGAGAATTTACTTGCTGAGTCATGCAGAGAGGGCCGGGATGGATCAGCTCAGAGGCCAAAGGCATGCATGGATATTGGGCTGAGGAAGGATGTGCCTGGAAATATGCCTCCTACCCTCGTTCTGATAAAGACAAGGGCACACAAAAGATACAGATGCCCCACCTGCTGCACAGGGCTGCAGGGCTCTCTACACCCAGTACAGCTGCACAAAGGATCTTGGTTTAGGCAGCCTGGTTTCGTCTGGCGTGTGGGATAACAGAGCAGGAGAGCAGCTGCACTGCTGTGCTACCAGTGCGAGAAACCCTGGAGCATGGGGCCGAAGCCTACAGAGGTGGACAGATGGACAAGTCTCATGCAATTCATTACATTTAATAGGACTGTGTGTGTACTGTCTAGCCCAAATGTACGGCATAAAAATTAAATACTTTAAATGAACGCAAAAATAGGTAGTCTTTGGCAACCAAGTAGTTTGTGCCTGACTCCATCCCTTCTTCCTGTTGGATGGATTCTGTTTAGATATTCCTCCCTAATCATGATGACTGTTCAGCCCACCTCACTGCTCACTACCTGCACCCCACTACTGCCTCTTGGCATAGACCAGGATTTCTTCTCTCCCTGTACTTCTCCAAATTCCACAACCCCCTCCTATGCTTTCCCATTGAATTTCAGAAGCTCACCCCATCTCTGGACAAATCCTCTTTTAGAAATGTATCTCCATTAACTTTCCATTTCCTAGTTTGCAGTAACAGACTCGATGATGATATTAATGCCATCAAATGAGTTAATCAAATAAGTTTTGGTATTTGCTGCTCATAGCTATGCTCCTGGAGTTGGTGGCACAGCCAATGCTCGTGGTTTAAAAACACAAAGCAGAGCCCGAGAGAAATATTATGGGCTGCCAGCAAAATAACAAGGAGTTGACCAACTAGAAAACTTCTGATAACAACTAGAAAGCTAGCGATAACATTAGAAGTGCTTATGAGACTATAGAAAGGCTGCAGCCCCGATGATATCTTTGTATATTCTCATGCTTTTCAGGGGCATTGCTCAAACATTTTCTCATTGGGTTGCAATTTTCTGAGTAGCACACAACTAAGATCTCCCACAAAAGCTTTTACTATCGCAGTCATGAAAAAAATGTGTTGGCTATTAAGTGAGTCACTTATAACTATGCACAAATGCCTCTCAGCTAGGTTAACACCACTTCTTGCACTAGAACTTCTAAAGTTTCCTAACTTCATTTCAGTGGTTTAATTTTACTTTTACATTACAAGCTCTCTCTTATTTTTCTGTCGGATAGGAAAGTAAATAGTTCTGGTGTTCAATAATTTTAGCACTTCAAATGATCTCATTTAGACTTTGAAGTTCAGCTTTCATTAATTGAATGGAATGGGAAAAGAGGAAGTTTCTATCTCAGCTGCAGCTATCACTTTACAAGTCCAGCTTTTATTAGACCACATTTAGAATGGAAGTAAACTAAAGCCCAGTTCTATAGTTTTGAGCTTTAGTCCGAAAGCACATTTGGGGTTACCAAAAAATAGAAAGTAGAAAAATGCAACTTTTTAAAAATTTTTATTGTTACACTAAAAGCAGCAGTATCTTAGATGGTTTTAGTAGATTTTTGATATGGGATATATGCACTTTAGGAAGTGCATATACTGAAATTAAGATTGCCAAAATTATGCCATAAAACAGAAGAAGCAACGGCATCCAACTAGCACCATTATGAAAAGTTCTACAGTACTCCTCCTAGATCAAATTTTGGGTTTCTGTTTTAAGGAAAAGAGTCCCAGATTTATTGTGCCTACATGGCATGGGTAGCAAATTTATTTCAATATTTTTTGGCTTGTAATTTTAAGCTATGCAGCTTTAACACCACTCAAGTTATTAGTCTTACATTTTCATTTTACATGTATGCTGGTTTATACTGAAGACACTTCTGGTCATTGCATTTGTAAAAGTACAAAGCCCTTCTAATAACCTAAAGTAGGATTAAAATCAGAATAAAAGCAACACTCCAAACCATTAAATGCTAACATACTAAAATTATCTGCTGTGGTAGCTAAGTGTGATGGTGGAAGGTCTACTCTGTTCCACAAGCCTCAGTGTGAAAGCACCAGACAACAGTGCTTATTAAATCACTACCCCAGACCTTTTTTCTTTCTACCTTCCCTTTTATTACACAAAGGGAGTTCTCTTAAAAGAATTGGTTATGAGGCTGTGTGCTTAAAAATGAATGCCCAATTTTGTTGCAAGCAGACAGTGTTGTAAAGTTTGTTCCAGATTTACAAAAAGGCTGAGCTCAGAGGTGCCTGTGTACAAGGATGGGCTGGCTCTTAGGGCACTTCTATCACAGAATACATTAAGAAAACTCTTTGTCTAACCACAAAAGGACTTGCATATTAGTCTCAGGAGGAACACATTCCTGCCCATGGACTTTATTTTCAAAAGGATAAAAGTACACTTTCTTCATAGGCAAAGGTAAGTCAAAGAAATCCAGGTACTCAAGAGGATGAGGCTGCAACAAACTGCCACGGTCAATTTAATTGGAGGTAGAGCCAGAGGCAACAATAAAACCATTAGCAATACAGATGTTAGGGATCCCCAAGGAACCAAGATGCCACAATGGAAAATATTCTTTGTGTGATATTGTCAAGATTCCTTGACAGGCAGTGACCTCACAGAAACATACAACTGACCAAACACATCAGTAGGATGGAAATATTTAACACGCGGTTCAGGATATATTCACAAACAATTCAGAAACAGAACTTGGTGGCTTTCTCCTAAAGAAGTGCCACATTTACTCAATAACCTCAATTTATGAGAATGTGTGCCTTAAATGCTCCCTCCAAACTGGGAAAATATAAAGATCAAATACTTTTCTTATTGGACATCCATGTAAAGACATAACAACTTCTACTATGTACTGTCTAGTTAAGCATTTTAAAGACTGTTAAATTATACAAATCTTTCATTAATGCCCCCTCTAGGCTTTGTGCCCAACTACCACACACAGAAATTATTATTAAATGCATTTTCCCTAATGAGCATCTATTGAATTGGCCATGAATTATATGGTTGTGGAACTTTCTGTTCCATAACCACAGGATGGTCACTGGCTCATTACTTTTCCTGGTTTTAAAGTCCAAGGTATTTTTCCGTACTGTATTCTGACTAGAGCAGGAATAGCAAAAAATATTTTTAATTTCTCGGTTTCCTAAAGCCTTCTAGGTAAAAGAGCCAGAACCATAAAAGTAGGATTTGCTTTAAAAGCATGGAAAGGGAAGAGAAACATGTGAAGTGTTACTTTTTAATCCATTATAAACAGCTGTATTTGAAGACAGTGCATCCAATTGTGCAATAGAAAGTTCACTGCCCCAATGGGACTGTTGACCTTGTTTGTGCTTCTAGAAAAAGAGCAGATTATGCTAACCTGAATATTAAGAATCATTCCATAATGTATCTCTGTACATACTTAAACTTTTCCATGACACTACAAATATAATTGTTTTTTTACCTTATGCTTTTTCTTACCTTCGGCTCAAGGTGAAGATTTACTTTCTCTTTAAAAGTACTATCACAAGGCCTCTGCTGCTGTTTGAAACTTGCAAGATCTAAAAAAGGGGTATTCTCATTACCAGCAGATTCACTGTGGAGCAAAGATAGATACGGGAAAACGAAGCCAAATGCTTCCTGAACCTTGTTCCTGAGAGGTATATTCTTAGATTAGCAGAGAAGCTTCCAACACCACTGGTAACATTTTCCCCAGCCCAGAACCACAGAAACAAAATCCATGGGCTGGAAAGACAGTGCTGGGGAGAACCATGTAGCCCAGAGGCTAAAAGAGCTGTGCATAGGAGTACAATACAGCAGCATAGGAAAATCCAGTGTCATTGTGACTTTGCATGGGTTGAAGAGCAGGGGGACTTGCAGAGAGAAGGAAGCAGAAAGACAAGAACATCTGATTCTTCTGTCATTTAAAGAATCATCTGGTATGAACTGAGCAGCAGCATGGGCTGGTTGTAAACCTCCAGGGATGCCATCTGCTCTGATGGCAATGGCTGCTGGCCTCTCCTCATGCTGACGTGGCCATGCATCCCACCTGAGATGTAATGTTAACAGAAACAGAGCCAGACAAAATTTTAGGCCTGCTGCATTCATTTAGGTGAGGATTGAGGTCAGGCTGAGAAAATACGGGTGCCGTACCTCAAAAGCAGTGTGAGGTTCAAAGCACTCCCGGGGATGGAGTAAGTAAATGAGCATATCCTTCTTGGTATGGAAAAGTCTTACATATGCATCCACATTCTGGATGACAGAGAGTAATTCTTATCTGCCTCCAAAGTTATCATGCCCACTACTTTGAATCCCAGTTATTTTCAAGGTGGGGCAGTGGGCACAAGCCCTCTGGTGGAGGCAGCGCTTGCCACCTGCCGGCTCTGCTGAGCCACCAGGAAGAGCAGGAGGAACATTGACCAAAACTCATCCCTATACACAGACAATCTTCACCCCCACTGGCTTGTGCAGGCACACAGGTATCGGCTAAAGAAGCAAATACTTTCCACTGTTCTAATCAGCACTGGCTTTTATCAGAAAACCTCTACAGTGTGGGTCTCTACTAAAATGTTTCTAGCACTCAACTCGTTCAGCGTTATGAGTCTGGGTGCAATTGTTTGGGTTGACTGGAAAAAGGTTCCCGAGGAAACAATATTGAAACTATGGAGTGAATACTATAAGCAGCAGAAAGGAGAAACCCATGAGTTGAAGGATACCAAGAGACCTGAAAATGAGACAGAAACAGAATGAACAGACTATAAGGAAATGGGCCATATGCAGGGAGGAAAATGGAGGAGGAGGAAATATAAGGAAAAGAAAAGATAGCTATTTATAATTAGTTAAAAAAAAAAAAAAGTGTGACATTCTTTGGGCCTTTGGCAATAAAACACGCAGGCAGAAGCTCTGAGAGTTAGAAGTGGAACAGTCAGAAGCCATGATATTGAGTTATCTGAGTAATGTACAAACTTCTGAAGGATCATACAAATCTGGTCTTCGAAGTTCATCATACTACTAGGATTGACATATAGTTTCTGAAAATATATTTATTTACAAAGAGCAATGTCTTTTATTGTCATGTCTCACAGAAACTCTCACTGCTCTTAAAATACTTTTTTTTTTGAGTCATTTCTTTTCTACATAAAATTCAGGAGGTCTAAGCAGCAGCTAGGAAACAAAGAAAGATGCCCAAAACATCTAATACAAGATAAGTTTTGTCTTATGTATCACAGCATCAGATATACTAAACTAAAGCCTTTTTAGCACATTTTTATGTGACCCTGCCTAAGTCAAAGACTTACCATATGTAGAGATCAGCTAAGACATGTGAATGTTTTTAGGTCACGTATCCTTGTTTCACTCAGTAAACCAGGGAGCAAGAATGTCTCCCGAAATTTGTAGTCAAGGATGTATCAAGAAAAGGACAAGAACAGCAAATAAATCTGCCTGAGCCAAGAAAGATGATGCCAGTAATTCCCAGAAAGGGGGACTTCAGCTCTGCAGCAGCAGCTGGAAGGAGTGTCTGGATTCTGAAGGGACCTTGAGCACAGCACAGGAGAGGGGCCTGTCTTTGGTAAAAATGCCAGACACTAAAATGAGCTGTTATGTACTGTATAAAGGATAGTGGCGCAAAGCTGCAGTAAATCCACATCTACTTCACAGTCCCAAATTTTTTAGGGGGGGGTTTTGTGGGGTTTTTGTTGTTGTTGTTTTGTTTGGTTTTGTTGATGTTGTTGTTTTGGGGTTTTTTTGTGCACTCTAAACTAGAATAGAAAATGTAGAGGTTAGTTCAGGACCTCTTGTTCATAAGTACAAATTTATTATTTATTCTACAGGTAAACCTAAAATCAAGTCTCCTGTTCCCTTTCTTTCAATTTGAAATGTTTGTTATTCAGCAGCCTTGATCCAAGCTCTAAGGATAATGGAAGTCTCTAATTAGGATCTTAATTTTCAGCAAATGTAGGACTTAGTCTGATGTGCTTTGTCTAAAAGTACTGCCAATATAACTATGGATGTTGAAGCAACTTACAGTGATGTAAGGGTACTTGGAAGTACTGCATTTCCTCTTCAGGTAATTATTTTAAATGTTGTGTTGACAACATAATTTATTTTCTGATTTTTTTTACAGCTTATGTATGTATTGATTATGGGAGGATCTGCATCCAAAAGACAATCTCCCTTCACAACTTTTTCCCTATTATGGCCTTTGGAATAGATTAATGTAAAGCTTTATTCTGCTCTGAAAAATAGGCAGTTATGGATGATCATCATTCCTTGCTTTGCATACCCTGAGTGTTTGGGCTTCAGAGAGTGGACTGGGGGTAGAACGCCCTTGTGCAGCTGCTATTTCCAGCTGATGGTCAGCTGTTACCTTGCACATGCGCTGGGCACTGGAGGACACTCAATTTGAGCCATGCTGGCACCTCCCCTAACTGATCCCAACATTTCTTTCCTCTTTGATCTCATAGTTGCTAGAAATGAACCTCATTCCCCAAGCATTTAATTCCTTGAAAGGTACACATGGTATACACACACCATGGTTGCACCTGTAGCCTGAAGTCTGAGTGGAATGACGTCGATTAAACAATGCTTTGTGAAGTTCCAAAAATGCTACTTTTTCCCCAAACAAAGAAGAAACCACATTAAAATAATGAAATTAGCCAGATTTTATACCCTCACACCATAGCAAAAAATTAATTCCTTGGGATTTTCAGTGCCTTTTGAATAAAAGTTATGTTCATTATTTTTACATAAAATTTTCCATAAGTTAGCCAGTAAGTGATAGATAAAGAAAGAAAGCCACTATATGCTTGACCTGATGGTCAAAAAGCCAGGGCACACACTGTTTATTTAAATAATAGAACTCTAGTTCTCTATTTCAACATTAAATTTGTTGGCATAAAATACATAGCAAAAAATTTCTTGGAGACTACACTAGAGCAAAAAATATATTAACAATGAGGAAATTTTCTAGCTTATGATTTATTTATTCTTCGAATTTCTAACAGCCACGTTTGGTAAAGCTGTGCGGGGCTCATTCACTTAAGAAGGAAATAAAATAGCCGTAAAATAAGTGCAGTAACCAGTTATGGCCTCAAGAGGGCAATATATCACCACGTCTGAAAAGTTTTTGAAAAAGAAGGGAAAAATCACTTTTTACTAAAATAGAGCAGATGCTGTTTGCTTGTGGGCAAGTGCTAAATATATTGACCTCTGCTGTATCACTGACATGACTTAAGATATAATGACCATCATTCCTTCTCAAAATCAGAACGTTTAATTCAGCGTTTTCTATTTTTCAAGGCTAATTGCTTAGAAGAGGTTAAGGCTGTCACCTCACAAGAGATATTGTAATTCTTTGACCCATGAACTTGTTTTTCGGTTAAGATTTCTGAATTTAAAAACAGGGAAATGGTGATTGCCACTCTTTGCTAAATACGGCTACAGTGAGGAGAGATTAAGATTCACCACCTCTTCTCTTTACTCCATTATTATTCCTCTAGTTTCCTCATTTAGCCTCCTGTTATGCACTCTGTTCCTGTTCACCTGCAGTCTCCAAAGAAATCCTGTCACTATTAGTTCCTCCATTAACTGCTTTTCATTTGCTTCCTAATTCGTCAACTTTCCATTTTAGATAGCTTCTTTTTTTAGTGGTCTCTAGGGGGTCTTCCTCTACACCCTCTTCAGACCCTAATTCTGACCATTTTTTATCTCCAGATATATTTACAGTACAAAATTAAAAAACAATCTCAGGACTTGTTTCCTTTTGTCTTCTTTATTCTTAATTGCAGAAGCTTTGCTGGTTTTAACACCTTCACTGTATTTTTTTTCTGTACCTCAACAAAGCTGTAAGAGATTTGCACTGCAATACATGACCCTAGTGACTTACCTAAGAGACTTTTAGGTTAGCTGCTATAGTTCTCTTGCGGCTCATGGTGCAGCAGATGATTTTAAATTACCCTGGGTGTCTTTAGTCTTATATAGCTCAGTGAGGAAACGTTCATGTAGTCACATGCTGGCATCAGCAGAGAACAAGCATTTAGTAATATTAAGTTACTGTGACTTGAACATCTACACTGTCTACTACCAAAAATCTCTCTGCTTGGGGATTCTCCCAGCGTTAGCCTGAAGAGTCTCCAAACACTGACCAAAGGAAACCAGAAGCAAATCTAGGTCTCGCTTGGGAAAATATTACTTGACCTGAATCTGAGTCAGTGATCAAAATAAGTCTTTATTAACAATTTAGGAAAATTCAGACGCAACTCCAGTCCGATACATGAAGGATTTCTCAGCTGTTTGTGAGGTTTATCATCTCTGCTCCAAAACCTGAAGCAAGGACAAGAAAACAATTATCTGCTCTTTTGGTTACTTTCAAAATAAATAAAGAAAACCTGCATAAGCAGACAGGCAGTCTGAAACAAGCCTCTGAGAGACAGTTTCCTGACCATATTTACCACAAAGTATATTCACTCTGATGCCTAATGATGACAACTATGATTTGAGAGTTAGCATGATTTAATGGCTCATTCCTGATCATAAGCTACTGGAAAGAATGAAGGAAAGAAAACTAGTTGCTGTCAAAATATATAAAGACACACAAGAAGAAAAAGATATGAAGAGATTTTGAGAAGTTATGCAATAATCTTATATAAGTGGATTTGATCTTTCCTCTCAGGTTAATCCTCTCAAGACCCTTGCTCATTTGTCTTGCTCTGACTCATCTCTAGCATGTACACATTTTAAGGCAATGATGTGTTAACAGTAGATAGACTTGAATTTGATTTAGGTGAAAATTACTAGCAATGTATTATTTAAAAAATTAAATATTTAGAATAGAGCATGGTGATTTTGGTATACTGTATCTTTCTGGAATATCCTGTACTTCCTCACAGAAGATATATAAAACATGAGTAGCCCAGAGACTAAGTATATTATGTAACAGGACAGCTAGACCTTAAAACATTGTGAAAGGCATATCCCTACGAATGTAAAAGGCAGTGAGCATTGTTTCTTGCACCTTTGTATTTACCGTATTTAAGGGAATATCAGTAACCATAATTTCAAATGTAATAGTTTTCTGTTTAATAATGGAGGCACCTCAAGGAGCCATAAAATCAATACAGTAAGTAATTAACAGGACAGATCTGAAGTTATCTCAAACTCTTCACAATGAACCAACCTTCTCCCCAGCACCAGCACCTATAAGACAGCAGTTAGAGATGATTCAGTCCTAAATAACAGAAGATTCTTCTTAAACCACCACACTCACACTGAAGTAAATTCCCAATAGCAATTTGACTCTATCTACGTTTTGAAAGCTTCCAAACCTACTTCAGTGGTTTCTGAGCGTCTTTCTCTACCTTCATGAGAAAACTGAATGCACCAAACAATCACAGACAGCAGAGCGTCTCTGAACTGATAGAAACAAGTATATCACAAGATCACCTTGAAGTCACCAGTGATTCGTTGTCCAAATTACAGCTGTGTCCCTGGTGAATCTGGAGCCTCTGTTGGCTATCCAGGTGAGTCGCCTGGCACCCACTGCTCACCTTCCTGCCTATCCTTGGCTACAGTGAGAGCAAGTCCACCTCTTGTGGTCTTACTTTTCCCTCTCTCCACCCTCAACTCTTTTACACCCTTTAGCCTATTAGCAGAGATCCAGCGAACCTCGACCAATATCAAGAAAGTTTCCAGTTCACAAATAAATAATGTGGACAGCTCTGATTCCAGCTTGTGTCTATGCTGTGGTACAGATGATCAAGACAGGACTCTAGGTCATAAAGCCAATAGTCACATAAAACTGGTCTGAGTGACTGCGTAAGAATGGAAATAGAGGGCTCACAGAAGCATTTATGCAAAAGCAGCTGCTCCTTGGTTCATCTAAGCTGTTCATAGCCACCCCTGAGGTATCTAACTATGTACACAAAAGGACAGAATTATGAGGCTTTTTGCAGCCAAAGGTCTCACATCAGATGTGAGCCAAACACTGGACGTAGGCATATACTCTACCACCAGTTCTAAATGCTAGTAAAGACATACCCTCAAATCCATGCTACTAAAATGATTTGGGAGCAGATTTCTTTCTATTTATTTCTCTCCCTCTCTCTTCCCCTCCCTTCCCTTCTCCGCACCACAAATTATTTAGAATGACTTGCCAAATCCTGAATGTAAAAAATTCCCTGATATAAAACTACTCACTGCCAAATCATTCTGAGGTCTTTACATTGGAAATTCAAACCATTCTGAACAAGCATATGCTTCACAATAGATGTGTTTCATTAAGGAAGCATAATTCCTGCAGTCAGCTGGAGATGTAAAAATTCAGAATTTGCACAGTTTAGATAGAAGCTGCCATTTTTAAAAAAAAATTGTTGGTTACAAACTCGCTCAAACTATTTCTGGTAAAGCAAATGCCAAAGAAAAGTGGATGTACTTGGAGGAGCTGTTTAAAATTCAAGCAAACTGTTAGGAACTAAGTGTTTTGGAGGAACAGAGGGCTCACTGTATTTCAATATCTTCTAGTAAACCTCTATTTGTCTGCCTAAAAGTGAGAGTTCCATATGTATACTACATTATTGCTAAATAATGATTTAACCAACTTGAAAGCTGAGGGATGGGCTTTTGAAGTAGGGGAGTATCATCAGACTCAAAACAGCAAAGCACAAACTTGTCTCTCAGTACGAAATGTGAAGTGACATTTTCAATTATGCTGCACCAAGCAGCAAGACTGCTGAGAAAACTGCAGAGCTGCCAAGGAATTTCTGGATCTGATACCTCTTGCACTTACTGTTTTTTATAAACTGGTCCTCAACCAAAAGCAGTATTTCAATCTAAATTTTATGAAGCAGTATAAGTAAGATCCAGAAATGAACAGATTTTGGCAAGCATACTATCTGTTAGGAAAACTATGAAATCCATTGGTTTTAAGAGAGCAAATATTAGAAGCACTAAGTTTTTAAAACAAGAGAAATAAGGGGAGCACTACTACACCTTAAAAATCCTTTATCTGGTAATTCAAAAAAGCCAGTTCTCTGCCCTGTTGATTATGTTTGCTTTTTTTCCACCTGTTCTGACATTACTGATTTCAGTTCCATGTTTTCCTTTGTTACCAACCTTCATCAGAGTTATCAGTTCCTATTAGTTTTTCACTACCTTAGCCCCACAGCTCAAACTGCATTTGACATCTGTGCAAGCTTTTCCCCCTAAGAATGAAAATCACCTCCAAACACAAGTAAAGCAATCCAGCTTCTACCTTAGCTGTACTGGTGTGTTTTCAGTCCATTCTCTGTCCAGAAGCAACTCTGTCCCCTTTCAATCTACACAAATTATTTCCCCTTTGTGTCAGCTCTCCAACTATTTTCTAACAAACTGGCTCTCTACTACTCAAATGGACTGCCAGCCACACCTCCAACACAAACTTGCTCTACCAAGTCCTTTAAGCACTTGCAGAAATCTACCATTTAGTTACTTCTTGTGACTATTCTCTAAAAATGCAAATCTTTCCCACCCCAACAGACCAGCTATTTGTCACAGTAATAAGTTTAGATGTGATTTTGCAGTCTCCTCTGCAGGCTGCATTGATTCGTAGTTCCTCCTTAACAGGAACATTATTCCCATTACTCCAATTTAAAACAGGGGTCTTAGATCTCTGCACTTCTGGGTCATCCTGGGTTCAGCTGGGATAAATGGTTATAGAAGGGTGAGGGGTTCCCTGCCTGGGTCCTGGAAGGCAGTAAAATTTTTATCCATCTCTTTACTGTAGGATCCCTGGGGCATGCTGTGACTGACAGCTGAAAGACTCATAGAGCAGCATTATTTTATCTCCTTATCACATCAAGAAGCTGGGCTACCAAGACTGACTGGGCTACCCAGACAAAATATAGAGCCAATGGAGTTCAAGGCAAATTTATGAAATGTGATGAACTGAAAATATGGGATCAATAGATATCAAATTGCTTCTTGCAGAGGAAATTCAGTTGCTTCTTGCAGAAATGGATCCTGCAATAAAATAAGCTATAAATCTATATTAAAGAAAAAAAATCAGCAATTTGCTCCATACAATTGACCCTGAGGCCTACAAAGCGAACACATCTTCACTTAAATGAAGTGTCTTGCAAATGGTTACATTTCTAACCTTTGTAATAGTGACCTCAAAAAACAAGTAGATGGAATTATCAATGACCACAGATTACAGCACAAGGATATCAGTATAGTCAATCTAGTATCAGTTTCTGGAGAAAGAGATAAAACTGCCTGAACAAGGTTACTTTATTGTTATTATATTGTATTCACATAAAATGATTGAAAATACATTGCCATTAGATCAGTCCAAGATCATTTTTTGCTCCCAGTTTTTCTGTTTGCACATAAAAATGGGGGAAAAAGCCCAATTATTAATATGATTTTAAGGACAACTTAGCTTTCTCACAGAAAGCAAACTTTGAAGCATTCTGAAACTGATACTCTGAAGTCCTAGTGTAACATATGAGAGGTGGCAATCAGCCAAATTCTTACAGCAAAAAACTCTATTTGTATTATCTGTGAGAATGCTGCTGTTATATCTCTTCCCCTTTCAGCTAGTGTGACAGAAACTATAGAGCTTAATCTGTGTTTTAAAAATTCATTTGGGGTAGTTCCTAAAAGCTGAACTAAAACAATGAGAGGAACTTCCAGAATTTGCTATCACTCATTTTCACATTTAACTCCAAAAAGTAATTTCTGAAACATAAAAGAAACAGCCACATAAATTGTTTTGCACCCCAGAATGAAAGTGTCCATTACCAAGGGTACAAGAAGCGTGTGCCAAAGAGTTACCTGCAGTGCAAGACAAAATATGACAGGATTATGCAATATTTATTGCAAAGCAAGAAAGTGACCCTGTGTAACAGCAAATGGGGCAGTCGAGCAGAATTCTATCTGTACACAGACAGGAACATTAACAGCATGATAATGCCCATGGCAAGGACATCTGCATAATTTGCAAGTATGAAAAATAAATATTTATCAGTTTCTGCCCATGACTATCATTCCTGTAACTAAGAAATTAATAAAATTTCCAATAAATGCTTTAGCATATGTTCAACAAATTGCTTTCTATCAAGATATTCCCAGATTTATACTAATTCAAAATTTTTCCCATAATAATCATAATAAAATACCAAAATTTCCTTGTTTTTCCTATTACCTAGCTAAAATATGTCTTTCAATGATTTGGAGGCTGCCAGTTGTTTCTAGGGTGTCATAATCCCAAAAAGAAAGACTGAGTTATTTTAGTTTTGCTTACAATCTTAATAAATAAGAGACATCATGCTAGACATTTGCAGCAGTGCAACTGGATTACTAATGGGAGTAAGCATGCTTCTTCTGTCCTTAAAATGAAGTTCACATTTCAGATCTGACTTCTTCAGCAAAAAACTGCTGCTAGAAAAAGGGGTATTGAATTATTGCTAAGACATGTATTCGTGAAATTAGGAAACTCCTTTTCAAGGAAAATCCTTTTCAAGGGATACATCTTCTTAAATAACAGAATTAACGCAACAGCCAAATTAAAATAATTGAAGAAAGCAATGGCACATTTTTGATTCTAGTCTTAGGGAATTGTGAAACAGGAGACCTAGCATAAAAAAGAACTTAATTGTGACACAAGTATGGTATTTTTCTTATATAAGTTTTGTTCACAATATTTCATAACACCACATAAGGGAGGAATTTTGTCTTTTCTTATTACTTATGCCAAATTAAAGTATCTCAGCAAGGCATCATATTGTCACTGAGGCAGGATTTCCCTTGGTCAGAGCTTTTGAAAAAGTGAAAAATTGGTTTTTAACTAGTATTACAAGTAGAAGATTTAATAACTAGCAACAATAGAAAAACTTGGGTAAATAAGCAGCTTGGGAAAAACTTAATTTTCTTTAAAATAATGTAATCTTTCTTAAGTATTTCAAAACTTTTCACCTGATTATTTTTATTCATTATTCAGGAAGCACATTTAGTGAAATATGAAACTTACTTATGTGCTGCTTTTAAGTGCATGGAATACTGAGCTCTCTCTCTCTTCCTAGCAGTGCTCTTTGCATCTGCTCTTCTTTCTCTTTAAAGCCCTTCTTTTACTATGAACCAAACATACTTCATAAACATTATTTTCAAACTCCACACTAACGTTTTCCAAACATTTATCACAACCAGAAACACTGAGAAACTGTAGAAAGAGCAGTGTCAGCAGCAGAAAAGTTCCTCAAGGACAAGAGCAGCAGCTGGAGTCACTAGCTAGGAGGGTTTACTCCGGCCACAGAACAGCTAACTACTTTTAATTGCTGTCACAAGCTCAATCCGCTCTCCAAAGGAGGTGAGGAAAGGATGGATGTGGAGAGGAAGAGAGTGTTTACAGCTGCAGCCAGTTGTTACAGCTGATTCTTACTCCTCCCTTCTGGGAGGATTGCACTGCAGCTGCAAGGAATCACACAAAGACAGATGGCCCCTCAAGAGAGAATAACCTTTTCAAAAAGTTTGATAAAAGTAAGTACGATGATTTGAGAGTATGATACAAGAAGTTTCTCTGCCACCTGTTTCTTGCCAAAGGGAAGTCAGCATCTAGTGGAAGGCACTGGTCCCTAAACACTCAACAATTCCATTCTTAAACAGGCTCTTGTAGTGTCATTTGAAAGACAGCATTTTATCTTTTCACAACCAGGTTTGATGGGCTTTGTTGCTTTCACAGAATGAAGGTCTCTGTATCTGTCAGCTTCAGCTGGACTAATTTTCAACAGTTCACAGACTTAAGGACAGAAACAATTTGCACTTCCAAAGACAGTTCTTTCATCAGAGTCTGGAAGATGAACCCCACCCATGAAGACAGAGGGAACAACTTGCATCCTTAAGCACTGCCCTTTAGAGCTGACAGCTGCTGCACCCTCCTTTTGCTGCACCCTCCTTTAAGAAGAAATTTATCTTTCTGTATTTTCTACCCTGACTTTATACTCAAACATCTCTAGCTCAACTATTTCCCTACTAGTCATAATACTTCCCATGCCTTCAAAAGTTACAGAAATCGTGCTTGGTAAGAAGGACTTTCTGGCCTTAAAAAACAAGTCCTTCTTTCTTCTCAGCTCATACACAACCTGGTAACACAGAAGACATTGTAGATACCAGATTTAGCATTTAGATGCCAACATCACTCTCTAATGCATGTGTTATGAATTTTAAAACATTTTGAAATCTAATAGAGTTGGAGCTTTCTTTTCTGAAAAATTAAATGCTGTTGAGGATGGACATGAAATGTTCTGAGTTGAAGAGCTCTCTACAATGGCCTGGAAGAAAAATGCTTCAGAAAACTGAAACAAACATTTACTGTGAATGTAATCTAAGAATTATATTTGTGAGATGGCTAGATCTTTATTCGATTATTCATTTAAATTCACTTCCCTTTCCAAATTTTGTCTTTTTTCTCAAAAAGACTTCTCAGTGAAATCCCATCTCATCTGAAGTTTAATGGAATAGTATATAATTATTGCTCTAGCATATTGCACTAATACATTGCTATTATTTCAGAATGATTATGTAAGTTAATAAAAAAAGTTATGCTTAGTTCCACCAACACAGGAGGGAAAATAATCATTGCAAGGGAAGAGAACTAACTAAAAAGAAATGTTGTTATTATACTTGACAGGAATTCCTATTCTTGGACTAAAGCAAATCTTTTTAATGAAGAAAATAGGCAGTCAATACTAAGTATAACTTCATTCAAATACAATGAAGATCCCTCATTCTCTAATGTTTATTTTTTCCTTCCTACAAAAAATAACTTGTCATATATCTAATTTTGGCAAAGTGCTGTTGGTAAAATAATGTTTTATCAAGTTTAAAGGCATTGATGTAAGTAAAATACTATAGGCACATTCTGTATAGTTATTTAAAGTCAACTTCAGCCTATTAGAATTACGATAATTGCTGCTCTTCTCTACTTCAAGCAGTCACTAGATAACTTTATTTTCTGCATTAAAAGAAAACAAGAAAGCAACCCTGTCCCTGCCAGCAGTTCATCTCCACATACAAGCTTCTCAAGAACACAGCAAAAGAATATAGGATTATTGCCTTACCTCAATTTTTTCCCATATGGTTTCATAATTCTCTTGATGTTGTATATCTTGCATCAGTTGATGAATTAAAGCTGATTTATTTGAAGGAGAAGACTCATTCCCAGTGGGCTGAGTGACAGCAGTCCTTTCTGACTTTTCTTCGATGTATTTTTTAACGCAAGATACAGGCATACAAAGATCTTCATCAGAGGGAATATCACTGAGAGGCCCAGATTCAATACTGTCACCTAAGGAGGATACTATATCACTTGAAGAACTTGGTGAAATTCTACCCCTTTTTTTGTGCTTTTTTGTCTGGTATGTTGGATACATTTCTGAATCTGAGTTCATTTCTGACAGCTCCCAGTCATCAATGTTTTGAATGGTTTCTCTTCTGGGCTTTTGGGGCAGCAACTTGGTCAAATTTTCTAGTTTTAAAGCTAATACTTCAGTCTGTTTGAGATGTGAAGGAAGTGCTAAATATTCATCAGATCCATACCACACCTCACTGTCCTTACTGGTTTTTTGAGTACAGTGTGGTGTTGAGGATAAGCTTTTATTTTTCTTTCTTCTCAGTAGAAGAGGGGATGAGTTGGAAAGCTCAGAACCAGCTGAAGAAGCACTCTTTTGGCTATGCGTTGGCGAACTGAAGGGCTCAGTTTTACCTTGTGATTGCCCATTTGGATCTCTCTGGTTACAAGAATCTGATGATGCAGAAGAATCTGTTTCTGTCGCCTCCAGAGACTTAGAGTTATGAGAAGTAATTCCATTCTGTAGAGAAGAACATCCTCTTTTTCTGGCTTGTGTTGATGGAGATGTTTTACACATACTTCCAGGTGTTCTCTCAGTTTTCACTTTCTCTGGAGAATCATGAGACTTCTTGTGCTTTGATTTTTCTTTAAAGTTGTAGAAAGTAGACTTTCCTAGAATTATGGGACTGTCTTTAAAGTGATTATTTATTGTGTAGTCAAGATTTTTATCACTTATTGTATTTAAGCAATCATATGACTGACTAACTGCAGATGGACTGTTAGTATAGGGTGACTGTAAAGCTAGGCAAAGCTTGGACCTGTCTGGTGGATCTAACAATGAGGGTGTACTTTTACTCATTTCATTTTTAACTATTTGAGAGATTTGCCTTTTTAAATCGTTGGCTTCCACATAATCCTTAAACACTTCATCTTTCAGAAATAGACCTCTTTTTGGCAATGTAGGCTGTGTAGGAGAGTCTTCATTATAGTTAAAGCAGTCTCTTATGGACCTCTTAGGTGTTGAATTTTCACAGTGAGAGTGTTTGATTTTTTCACCAGTGTGCTGTGGTGGATTGCATTCTGGATCCTTTGATATGGAGACTGCTTTGCTGTCAGTAGGTAAAACACCATTTTCAGAGAAAGGTCCTTTAGAAAGAGAGTAATTTGCAGAAGGAGGTGCTAGTGAGAGATCATGTGATGCTTTCTCGTCTTTGCTTTCTTCTCCATCTTCTGCTGAAAGAGGTACATGATTTTCTTTCTCCTTCAGTGCTTCATTACACTGGGAAGCAATGGAATCTGTTGCTACTGCAAGTAAACCCACACTTCTGATAAGTCCTGGAAATTCCTTATCCATGTCACTGTAGTTCCAGGATTCAAATGATTTTTCTTTCCCTTGACTGGAGGTCATATCATCCAGAGCACCAAGCAAATCCTCACTAGGACTGTAGTCAGATAGTTCAAATGCAGTAATACCACAATCCAGGGACAAGTAATTTTGAGAACATTTGATGGTTAACTGTCCAGAATCATCAACTTCAGTTAAAGAGTCAAGACGATCCTGAAATACACAGAAAAATGGTACTTTTTTAGAAAACTAATTTTCGTATACAGAACAAACAAAGTAATGAAACAAAACAATTCTTGTGTTTCACTGCCTAACATCTAGAAAAGGATTCATCACTGACCTGCCTATTTTTGCAGTACCCTGTAGATGACCTAACCATTCCAAAGTATTTGGGAATTAGAAATGGCAGTAAGCTGAAAAATGCTTCATTTCAGTCTGGTGCAGCAAGTTACCTAAAAACAGCAATTCCCTCTTGTATTGGTATTTTCCTCATTTAATTCTGCTTTCAGTTTTACTTACTGTGTAAGTGGGGAGTCAGAATGTCCATTCAGCAGACTTGAAGTATTTCCTGTGTTAACTACCTCAAACAGGAGGGAGGGTACCTTGGGGGCTGCTGAGTGTACCAGTCTCCTTGTTAATCTTGTTTTCTTAAGAATCCATGCTGTTCTATGGTCTTTCAGTTGACTGGCAGAATGCATTTTCCAAGCATCATGTAGCAATGATGGACATTTGCTCCCATAATTATAAAATAGAGATTGCTAATTTCACTTTTTTGTAGCATTATCACCTGAAAATTTATTTGCCAGATATTTAGAGCACAAATGAAAAACGGCATAAGGAAAAGAACCTATAGCCACGAATGTTAAGCATCCAGCCTGACATGCTCCCTTGTCAATATTTTCTCAATGGAAGTCCTTCAATCTCAGAAACATAGACATAGCCATAGGAGACCATCTCAGGTGGCAAATGAAATTTTAAGATCAAAGTCAAATTAACGCATATAAATATTTTGGTGTTGTTTGAAGGACAGTAAAAAAAACCTGATGAGATTAAAATCCAAAATTGCATGATAAATAACATTCATGGCAAAATTATAATTAGTATACAGTATTACAATAATTAATTAATAATTACAGTAATACAAGCGTATTTTCAGTAGATCTTCTAGTACGTGTACAGGACTTTTGCTTATACAGACTATTTAAAAAAAATTATGAAGGGGAGAAATTAATGTTCTAAGATTCTAATTTTACATGCCTATATCAGTATACTGGTCTTTCTTTCCAGGCTTTTTCTCCCAATAGTTTTTTGAAGCAAACTTCTGGATATCCACAATAGGTGTATGTCTGAATTATTCTCTGGAACAACTTGTCTCACTACACTGCCCAAATCCATAGTTTAAACACCTTTAGCATCACACTTGAAGAAGGTGCAGTAACCACGCAATCTCTCCATCTCACAACAAACTGCTCGGATTTGGTCTGAACAGGAATCCTCTCAATAAAGAAGGCCATTGTTTGGCAACTCCCATAAACATAAAAACATACAATATCTGAGCCCTGTACTCTATCCACCCCGCCTTGCATTACTCAAAGTGAAAATAGAAAAAAATCCTTCAACTAAAAATATTTATAGAAAAAATTTACTAAAAGGGTATTTATCAGCCATAGTCTTGGATACTGAATGTATCTCGTATTTAGCACGTTCTATCCAGATGCAGATGCCATGCCACAAATTCGGCATTGTCAACAGATCAGAATTAAAGGGAGAATTTTCTATAAATCTGTCAACTTTATATATTGGAGCTGCATTTGTTAAGGAAAATAGTGACTAAACAAGCTGCATTGTCCTTCTAATCTCAGGAAATTATTAGAAACTGTAAAACCATACATAAATCAAAACTCTTTCCAAGGCCCTAAAGGCCTTTATATTTTTCTGAATAATGAGCTCCATTCCTTTGTCTCTTAAAAATGTGTTTATTAACATTACTAAAATTTACAATCATATGCATTAAACCATCTTGCTTGGTCATTTTCCAAGCAGCCTCTGAAATGTGTGCTTCACATGAGTTTTATTTAATACCAGTATTACCATGTTTTGATTGTTTTTAGCTCAGTAAAATATTAAATTTAATTATTTGTATGGCTAACAATAGGAATGCCCTAGTTAAAAACTTTTTTCTCTTTTCAAGTAGTAATGCTTTCTTTAAAGATCTCTAGGCTGTTTCCAATACTTCTCGTATTTATATTTAAAGCAGTAAAATTCTGCCCTTTTTTTCTTGCTTTTTCAAATGAACTTATTTAAGGTGTAAGATATTTCTGTTTGAGAACATCAGGATTCATTTTTTTTTATCAAAGCCTGATCTTTTTCTTATTTCCTAGTTTCTCAATTCGGACATAAAATTCAGGCTGCACAGAACTTAGTTTTCTTTCCCTCTTAACTATCTCTGGTTAATTCCTCAAGGAGAAATGGTCCTTCAAAATCTTAAGTCTGCAAAGTTTTTCTGTTAAAACAATTACTTTCTTAATTTTGCATCTCCATCATGGCAGACAGCTTGCCTCACTGTAGCCTCTATTTCCTCCGAGCCGTAAAACTTTGTGTGCCCTTTCCTGCTGGCATCCTGTTCGGTGTGGCACTGCTGGGATAGCCTAAAGCACACTTACTGCCTGCCCAGTGCCGAGCTGGGTACCCAACCAGGCCGGTGCAGCCTGGGCTGTACACTCGTGTGTTTTGGTAGCTACTCAGTGTTACCCCTGTTCGTTATGCTGAGGGCAGCTTTGCTGTTTATGGGTGTTATGGCTACAGCGTAAATAAAGCCCAGGTGGGACTGGTGGGCTGTGATTGACTGTGCGGTCTATGAACTGACAGTGAATATTAACACGATGCAACAGTCTCACTGAACACCAAAGAAACCTTGGCGGTTCACTTCTTCTGGGGAACTCCTTGGTTAACATTGGCAGACAAAGCTGCTCTTCAGCATCAGGCAGAGCACAGCAGACTTAAGGAATGAGCCAAATGTTTTGTGAAATGATAGGTTCACGAACTACAGAAAAACGCATAGCATTTGAAATTTGTTCAGATCAAATTTCTGTCTGGCCCAGTTTCTTGTTCCTGCATCAGTTCGAAACATTTTCTGCTAGCTGAGCTCTAAGACATGAGTATATGCACGGGCCTTCTACACACATTTCATGAGGGATTTCCTCATCTGAAGGTTACAATTCCTCTAATCCTTGCTTATTTTTCACATTCTTTTTAACTTATTTGCACTTCCAAGTGTCCTGCACTAGTGAATTCCAAAATAGATGCCATTACTGTGGGTGAAATCCTCCTTCTTTTCATTTCAAACCAGAGGAGTTCTCAGTCCTAGGAGACAAAATAAACTGTCATTCCTGGTTCATAATCCCAAAGGGATACTGAAAATTAGGAGGATGATTCTCGAGGGAATAGTTGTCTGTGTGGGCAAAGGTTTTTAGATTTGCTCAAACAGACTCACTACTCATCTCTGCTTAAAAATCCCTAAAAGTAAATACTTGTGTCATGAGGCACTTACTAGTCTTACAATGTAGTCATGTCTGGGAAAGGATGGGGGAAAACACACAAAAAAAGATGGGTGAGAGTAGATACAATTGTCCATACATTATATTTTATTTATTTTTTATATTCATCAACTAAAGCCACTATCATTATACCTCATAAAAACTTGAATACCTGTAGGTTAGAAACTGCAGAGCAATTTCTGTGAATCTATTCAAGCAGTAGGGCAGAAACTTGATATCAACTTTGTGTCTCTGCTATTGCTAGCCATTAAATTTATCAAATATTATTTATGTTTTAATTGGGATAGATAAAAAGAGTGATGGCAGTATATTTTGTCTTTTATATTACCATGTAAGCCTATCTGGCAACACGTGTTTTCCCCACTGAGAAACAATCTTTCCTTCCCCAGTCAGTCCTTCTCTCTATAGCAGGGATGTTTTTTATAGCAGTTGTAATCAGATCCAGATGGAACATTTCCTGTTTCTTAGTGTCTGAATACGCATCTTCCCTATGCCTTGAAGTTACCGTGTCCTTGTCATAAAATAACAACTTCCCACTAATTCACAAATCTGGATATAAAGACAAGAGTAGATTTCCTTCAGACCTTCCAGCAGCTTACCAGCAACAGCAAAGTAGGAACTGAATCTGAAACAGCCAGGTATGAACGCATCAGGAAGAGGGGGTGTGGAAGGTGGGCGTGGGCATCTCTGAGCATTGATTTCTGGACCACCCACTTTGTTGTGCCAAAGACAAATATAAAACCCAACATGGAGCAGAGGAATAGCCACATTCTCTTTGAACTTGGGTGATATGAAATTCAGGACATGTCTAGGGGACTTCTGACTTCCTCTGAACACAGGTCACTTCACTGATCTAGAAGTCTCCCTTTGTAAATGCATCTAATTATTACAAAAGCATTTTATCTTAATCTTAGGACCATCAAGTGAAAAATCCTCTACATGCTATTAACCATCAATTACCCTAACTATTAAAAATGTACCATTTTCTTTAAGTTTAAAAAAATAAGGCCAGTAGTGTCCTTCTAAGTAAATTAATTTAGTAATGATAAATTCAAAGGAAAAGGAATTTTAGTTAAATGAACCCGGGTTTACAAACCATTTACATGTGTGTGAATTTGGCATACAGTCAGAGTAAGCAACGTAAAATTCTTGCATCGTTGTTTCTCAGACAAAATGCGTGACCGTTTAAAGGCATAATGCAGAGTTGACACTCAAATTAAAGACCACCCTCTTGCTATAAAGGAATGAAGTGAATTTCTTTCACTGAAGAAATCACTGCACACTGAAATTAACTTTTGAATTGGCTGTAAACCTTAAATACCCAAGTGACAAGATGAAAAACTTCGGAACAGGTGCACCTCTGTAAGTCTTTCAAACCCTTTCTGAAAAACATTTCAATCAAGTGAAAACATTGCTAGCTACTAGCATGACATTTCTGAAAGTTGATCTTAACTTGCACTAATTTGGTTCAAACAAGAACACACATCAGCTGAAAATTAAAAAAAAAAAAATTTAAAACAAATTTAGTGAAATATCTAGAAGTAAGTCATCCTTAAAACTGCCACCCTAGCAATTTTAAATGTGCAAGAGGGATGAGCTGCTTCGAACACAGATGAAATTCTTTAAATTGGATTTATTTACTGTACCTCCTTAGTCTCTTCAGAAAATGCTTGCAGAATATCAGTCTGCCTGGTGTAGTTTCCATTGGCGTCTTGTAGTCCCTGGAGAATACGCTCTCTCAGAACCAAGACAGAAACACGTAGCTGGTGCCAGAGTAGTTGTACTGTATGGATATCGACTATCACATTGACAGAGTAAGACAGAAGCTTCAGGGAAAACTCAGTCTCTAGTAGAGCATGAATTTGTTCAACGTGATCAGATATATCTTCACAAATATCCTGTAAAGGAAAAATAAAGTAGATATTTAGCTACAGGCATGGTCTTTTCATGGATCAGATCTACTTTTCACGCACTTTTAATTAAATGCAAAATGGATTTTTTCATAGAGGAAATATACTGTAATTAATACATCCAGACTTTTTTCCTTTTTTTTTTTAATTCATGGCAATGCTACAGCAACTGAACCAGCAGCTGTCCTGTTTGGCAGTACTGCTCAGTAAGTGCACTGACAGCATACAATAAAGAAGGATGGCACAACAAGATCACATGAATCAGAAGCAGAAAACTGACACCATAAAGTGACACCCTAGAAGACAGCAATAGGAATAAAAGTGATAAGATTGCCAGGAGCTGTCTCCCTCTCTGCTATACACACACCCACACCCACCCACCCACGTACCACAGTTAAAATGCAAAGAATCTGGTCTGTGCCATCATCAAAAAAATTCATTTGGACAGAATTTAAATCTAACCTCTATAACCAAGCAGGACAAAAGTTTGGGATAGACTCAGTGGGAATAAGCTATTTCTGCTACCCATTGCTGTCTGTGGTGGTGACAGGGCACTGATTTTTGTATAGTGTTGCTCTGGGCACAAAACTGAAGAGAAGCTTTGTGGAAAAGGAGAAAGAGGGAAAACAGAGAAGCTGAAAACAGCTGTGTTAAGAAAGGAGAAAGAAAATAAGGGTTATCAGGTTATAAAGCTAAACTTTTGATGGGATGGTATCCTCCAAATTTAAAATTAATGTTACAGATTACTAAGGTTGTGCTACATACAGAGTAAAATAATTTCAATCAACTCTTCATTTTCTTTGTGAAAGGACAAATCACAATACTAAAGAACATTTAGGCATATGCTATTTAGCAAGCAGGACTCTATAAGAATTCTGCTCAAAAAGTACGTGTAAAAAGCATGTTATATACAAGTAAGGAAATGTGACTAAAACACTGAAAAAAATTGGCACTGGACCCTAGAAGATTTTCTCCTACATCTCTGGCAGTGACTTAAGGTGACTAAGATTAAGGTGACTTAATAGCATATTTAAATCCAACACCTATTTATTAAAATAAATATGAATTTAATTCAAACCTTCAGAAATGTCCTATATATATATATAAATAAAAGTGAGAATAATCATAATTTTGCATTTCAAATTTGCTATTGAAACAATTCTATCAGACAATTACAATGAAAACTTATGTCTCTGATGATAATTTTGGAGTTTTGTACAGCAATAGCATAACAGGAAAATCAGTAAACCTGATTATTTCTAAATTAATAACACAGTACAGTAATTTCTTTAAGCTCAGAATTGGCATCTTCAGTATGAAAGTAAAGACTAAGTATTGAATATGTAATTGCACATATGTAACAAATTAAACCAAAATCAAATTTCTAGATACTATTAAATAATTTTGCACAACAGGTAGTACAATATTAGCTGTTATCAGTTGCCGTTGGTAGGTACTCATTTTAACAAAACACTGACAGTTACATCAAGTCCTCCGCACAAGTAGTTCTCAGAAATGCCAGATGAGCACAAAACTTTGGAGTTTCAATGAGCAGATCGTTGCAGCTGCCTTGAGAGAAAGGCAGTATATCTCTTGTCCCGTATCCTCAGTCCCCTTGCTGTAACAAGCAGAATCTGTATTTGTGAGTACAACACACACAGCCTCACCTGCCAGCACATAGGGCTGCAAGTGCTCAGGGCTTCCGATATGCACACACCTCCAGGTGAGCAAACGGACACTCTAGGTACCAGATTAGTGTGCTCATCTAATGCTGCAGACACACAGACAGAGCTAAAACTCTCTGAGCTTTGGAAAGAGTTCATATTATCCATTTAGCCAGCTACAACTGATACACGACTGAAAAGCACAGCTGTAATTCTGTGTTGTTTCAAACGTTTTTAAGAATATATCTAATTAGTTTAACTGAATTTGCATTCACTTCTCCAAGATTGTTAATGTTTTTTTCCTCTTGGCCATAATGCAGTTTAATTTTCATTTCAGTGATTAAAAAATGATTGTGTCCAGTAACTGTAATTTTGTAAATTAGACACAGTCTATAGAAAAGTACTTAATATACCTCCATTTAGATTATTTATGTGAACAAGCTTAAGGATGTGCCAGACTCCAAAACAAGCTTTTAGTATTTTTCAGCTTCACACACACAGTTACATGCTGAATTCAATGACCATATGAATTCTCAAAGTGGTTGAAAACACAAAGCCGTAAGAAGAAAGAACTAGCAATGAACAAGTGTCTTCTGACAATTGTTTGATAATGTACTGAAAATATTGGCTAATGAGTCTAGGTAGTACTCTAAATCAAGAATTCAGACCTACACTTCAAACAAGTTTTCTCTTGATGTCCCATTATGCTAGCCACAAAAGCATCTCAGATTTCTGAAGTAGACAAACTTTCCACAACAAACCAATTTTGCACTGAAGTGCAAATCCAAGCACCACTAGAGGTTTGAAAGAAGCAGATATTCAAGAACATATGCTATTAATTTTTGCGTGACTTGCTAGAATTTGCTCATTTTTCTCAAAAAGCAAAGTCTACTTACTTACAGACTACTGCAGCACACAGCAACAGCCAAGAGCTTTATGTACTAACAAGGTAATGAAGAGCTCCTTACAGCTTCAGTAATGTGGAGAGAACCTAAGCCCAAACTTGGTCACATCCAAAATCACATTCTCTAATCTTACCATATAAGACTACCACGTCAGTAAAAGACAAAGTACCAGCTCATAAAGAGTTTAGGTGATAGAGAAAAGAGGTGGCCTACATAAAGCTTGTAAAAAAAGATTCTAGGCACCTATTGATAGTCCCTTTCTTTGATTTTAACTGTCATATGATGGCGTGAAGGTGAAGGCTGTGCCAATGACAGAATAACTGTGTAAAGGTTAATGCTAGCCTTCAGGAGAAAATAATTACAAAGAAATGCTAACTATTGCCGTGTAAGTTAATGCTGATTAGTATTCAGCAGAACAGCATTAATAAAGCTGCATCCTATTTGCTTGCATCTTTTCTCTATACTTGCCTGTTACAAACCAAGCATATTGAGAGGAAACAATATGTCAAATCCATTGACATTTTCTAGTGAAACTTGTTCTTACTACTGTACCTCATGTCTAGATTTACATATAATTCAGTAAAATTAAATAATTACACCTAGCACAGCTTTGAATTTAATCATTTTGTGTAATAATTAATGCAGTTCAAATACTGCACAAAAACGTCATGTTATGTAAGTTCACAGTTTTACTGAGGCTTCAGTATCAAGACCCGGTGCAATATGGTTTCATTCTCCTCATCCTTCCTAACTCATTGTAGGTGACAGTGTCAGAGAAAAACCAGCAGAACACTGTTTTGTGCCTTTTTACACTTTGTATTTATAAATAAAGAACAGCAGCATCACAAGATAGTACCTAAATGCTGTCATGAGTGCCAGTTGCTCTTACCAGAAGTGTGCAGGTAGATAAAAATAAATCATGCACTTTTAAGTAATAATCTATTGGCATCTGTCTGTAAATAAGCATAGTTCCAGATCAATGGTAATAATATAAAGCCTATACACATAAGTGAGCAAAATCCTCCCCATTTTAACAATATGTAGTTTCATATCTGAAGATATAATCATCTGATTCTTAGAAAGCACCATTTCCAAAACAATTTTTATAATCATTAATCTCACATGTCAGCTAGGCATTTTTATTTTTACACAGTTTCAGAGCGGTATTAAGGTAAAGATTTTGTCATCCTCTCATGGGCTTTCCCGTAGCACTGACTGTGGAATTTCTTAGGCTACAGGGGTTGTACCCCATTTGGCTGCCAACTGCCTGCTTCACTCAGTCTTCCAGACAGCTGATCCTGTAATTTGCAGCTGCTGCATCCATCAGCCTGCTCATAGCCCTCCATGTCGACTAAAATAGCCTGAATTGCAAACACTGCAGTAGATGAAGAAAAAGTGCATAAACAAACCCTCAAGAGTGAATGAAAACAGCTTTGATGTTGACTTTTAAGAATATTTTCTCTCTGGTCTTCAAGAAATTGCGTTAAGATGTATATGAAACTGCTGAAAGATGAAAGATTGGAATATGTTGCTTTAGAGTTAGTATCAGCGACAGAGAAGCTGTACTGGAGATTTTGTTCTTTGATCTTGCAGTAAAACCTCGGCAGGAAAAACAGATTGCTACTGCGTCTTACAACTGCTGTACATGCAAACATAATCTATGATTTAAGAAAATGTCTATCTATTTGGTCTTTACTTTTAAGTGCTTTTTAATTCCTCAGGAGGCGAATATTCCAATCAGAATGTACAAATTCTTCTCTTTAGAAAAAAAACTTAGAATATATGCCACAAAATTTTTAGATTTGTTACTTTAATTGAACTTGAAAATTATAAATTAAACTAACTCTGCACTACCCTATTATGCTTATGCGTATATAAAAATGAAAAGAAATTTTTATTTCTGAACATCTTTTAGAATGGTATTTTCCTTTAAAATTCACTCTGACTAAGAAATAGTTTCTCATTTTTTTCATCCCTACCTGCTGTACATTCAGTGTTATAATAAAGATAAAAGTGTTCTATTATTGGTGAAACTTTAAGAGCAAATGCTACACATAATTTTTTGCAGCTATTTATAAGTAAACAATTAAGTAAAAAAAAAAAACCCACACATTAAAAATCCAGACTTGACTAAGCAAAATCAACTGCAAGGGAAAGGCCTGGACTGACTTCGAGTTAGCCTGTCAGAAAGTGACTGAAGTACTAAAGGCAGTGTACCTGGTATGGCTGTGGCATTCAGTGACTAAGGGAAATGAATGCATTCTACTGGGTGAAGAATGCAAAGGAAAGCAGCTACCAAGAGGGCTCTGAAATCACTGACCCTGCCTTCAGCTGACACTGACAGCTTGGAAATACCTTGGTCCTCAAAGCTTCTCTGCTCTTCCCTCATGATACTACACATACTACTGACAGTTATTTTCCTGGCCCACCATCATTTTCTGCACATTATTCTCTTTTCCAGCTTGGCTTTTATTTTGATTAATTTACTCTCATCAGTTTAAGTGAGCAACATTTTAATTATTGCAGAATTCCAGTAAGTGGATATACGATGATTCACTTTCTCTTGTACAAATATTGCTATTGAAAAATTCTCAAAAAAGTTTTGAAAATAAATACCCACTTTGGTGAACTCTAAGTAGGCATGTTTCTACTGTGTTTAGTTATCTCAGGAATTGTTGAGTTACATTCTTATATCCCTGTACTTAGAAATAATGTAAAGGAGATGTCAAATCATCAGTTCTTTGACAGAGCTGCTAAAATAGTAATGGTTTCTATGTGATTGTAACAAACAAAGAGCTGCTCTGTGATAATTTATTAGTTGTTTATGTGTTTTATTAGTTTGTTTGTTGTGTAAGTATATTGGTTGAATATTTATCTGCAAGGAAAATGAGCAAGAAGAAAGGAAGAAGTAAGATATGATACCACACGCTAAGCACTTCAGGCTGAGGAAAAATGCCTGAAATGTTAATGGTGGAACTCCTGTCTCAAGATTCCAGCAATTTGCATTTGTTTTGCCATATGGACCATTGCTGGGGCCAAAGGATCAAACACACTGGGAACATGCAAAAGGATCCTTTTGTCCAGAAACAGGGCAGTTGCTGCTGGAAGTTATTCCAGCTTACTTGCCAGGACCAGCTGCAGTGTCTTACAAACCTAGGCCAGCCTGTACCTTTTCTGCAGGAGGGAATGGCTGCAGGGAAGAGAGACTGCTTTCAAATGTTTATTTCTCCTGCTAAATTTAATCACTAATATAATGGAAAAAGACTTTCTGAACACAGCATTCACCACAGGCCAGATTCTTAATTACAAGGAAGCATTTAGTTCACCCAAGAAGCTTCAGATAGCCGATGCACAAAATCACTCCAAGGCCTGCGGTGGGACTGGAGAGTCACAGGAGAAGTTACGGCAGTAAAATGAGGCACATCAGAACTGTATTGAAACAGTATTGTGCAGAGAAGTCTGGGCTAGCCACTTCTGGGATATTCCTGACAACAGTAACATTGACGCGGGAATTATATTTGTGTGTGAAACTGCAAATGCAAGGTGAATATAACAAAAAAGTTGCTGTGGGAAGTGATGCGACCTCTGCAACTAAATATTGTTTTCATATTCCTGAACTTCCACTAGTTCTACTGTGCAATGTGCCTACAGCTACAACCTAAAAACCTTTGAAGGCTTCAAAACAAAAGATATGTTCTTGTATCCCCCAGTCCACAATGTTTAGAGAATTTTCCTGTTAAAGTTATCACTGTACAACATTCCTTCCATGCATAACTGCAAATTTTCATTTCTCTTACTTTAAGCACGTTAAAGCAAACTGATTTTTATCAAGGCCTAACTTTGAAATTTTTAAAAGAATTAAAACTTGATATAAAATGTCATGTTTGTGCTGACTGAAGTCTGGTTTTGTACTGCATTCTGGAAGACATCATTGCAGAGGTACTCTTGAACATTCTTCACACAAGAAGATAACTAGTACTGAACCATGCAATAGAGTAACAGGTTTTGTTTCTAGCTACTTCTGACAAAAAAGGAAAAATACCAAACTCTTATGAAAACCTAGTCAACTAAGTGGTAGTAGAGGTAAGTTTGGGGAAAAAAAATGAATTTTTCAAATGCCTGTTCACTGGATAATGGTAATTATATATGTATATTTCTAAATTACACTGATTATTTAAGATCAGAAAGAAATAAAAAATTATGAGGTAGCTTTATACTAAGCATGCTCATCATGTGTTATATATTCATATCTCTAAGTGGAATATCTATTCATATTTATGAAATGGAAGAGAGAAGACTTATTAAAACATCTTTCAAATACCTTGTAGTCCTCTTCACATAACTCTACTTTTTCTAATATAATAGAAGAACATAGGACTTATTTTCCAACTCTCTTGATAACTACCTTTGATTCTTACCTTTTTTACTCTCTTTACTCAGCGCTTTCTTGCTTTCTGTATACCACGTATACACTAAGTAATTTAAAAGCATTTCTAACTATTTCAAATTACCACACACAAATAAAAATTGAGGATGCAAATGGAAGTACATTTTACTCACAGTGAACATTTACACTCTGCAGTAGCTAAGCCAACCCATTCTTGTTAGCCTGGCCAGGACTAGGTAGTTTTTGACCTCAGTGTAGAGAGTAGTTCACTGGCTGTGAGGAAACCCCTACTACAATTTCATGCAAGACATACAAAAACTTAATGCAACAAAAAATCATGTCAGCCATATGAAGAATCAGAAAGAAGACCACTCCTATAATTTGATCATAAATTCTATAATTTCATCTACAATATGAAATAACTAGCAGAATTCAATGCTATTGCATGAATCGTTCAATAATTTTCCAGCAAAACTGGTTATCCTTTTGAAAACAGTAAGTTTCAAACGTTTGTGCTGGCAAACTATTACCCTGACAGCTCAGCTTTGAATGTGTCCCACTCTTGTTCTCTCCTCATTTTTAGTTCAAAGAAGATTGGGAATTACTCTTGGCATAGAACAAGAAAATTTCAAGAATTGTTTAAGCTTTCTGCAGGGCCACAGGATCTTCATTGTCTGAGCTCTATTTTCTGGTTAGCCAATCTGCTTTTGTTGTTTCCACAAGAAAATACATGCATCTATCTTAAAAGATTTTTTCAGCTTATAGATTTCTTTAGAAAGACTCAAGTTTTTATTGAAGTCAATAGATTTAATTAGGGTCTTTGAGAACAGCTGCTCTCAAGAGAAGAGTTTAAGTGAAAGAGAAAAATTTCTTGGAAAAAAGTCGCGTTCTTGAAATAATGAGGTTTTAAACTACAAACAAAATGTATCCCTACATAAATAGCATGAACTTTGAGCAGCAATGAACTACTGAAACATAAGATATCAAAATTAATAAATAAAGAAATAAAAGGAACTTCAAGTTCGCACAGGAGAAAATTTCAAGCCTTCTGCATAGGCAGGCAGAACACAACAGAAAAAATTTAATCAAAATATTTTGATATTTTAATCAAAATCTTTTGCTTAAGCCAAAGAATGCTAACCCCATTCACTCTCTTTGACCAAAGCTTAGTGACTATAACAGAATTTAATAAAGGATGGTGAGACTCTACTCTCATCTCAAATGAGATATGAAGAGTCAGAAGTGAAGAACGACCATCTGTGCCAGGTCCTCTATAATGAAAATTGATAGTGTGATAGGAAGTCTTCAAGATAAATGGCTGTTTATATCATTGCAGCTAAGCCTCCAAGAGCTTCTGTGACATGTTTTTGAAGTTATTTTCCATCAGTCATTATTTAGGACAGCAAAAGGCACAGAATCCCTCTTAGTCTTTATTACCAGACTTCACTTTATTGGCACTGTGGTTCCCTTGTATGTTGTTCAATGAATCATAGAATCATTGAGGTTGGAAAAGACCAAAAGCTAACATTTAATCAATGCAATCTTGTGGGAATTACTGAGATTTTTTCGTTTGGTTTGGAAACATGGAAAAGAAGCCTTAGAGTCTATTTTGCATGCTGCTAGATGTTTGTGACCTTCCTGCTCTCTCTCCTGAATGACAAATATTCAAGTCAGCTGGAAAGCCCTTGTAGCTCTCCCAATGAGTTAGTAACAATTACAAAGCACTTAGAGCATCTGGAGGCACTTCCTGTAGTCTGAAACAGCTACCACCTACCCAGAGTACCAGGAAGCTTCTTCCATTCTGGATATCACTTACTGTGTTGTAAGAGTCAGGGTTAGAATGTATACAGCCATGCTAGAAAAAAATTTAAATACATAAATAAATAGATAGATCCCCACGTACCACATACAAACAAACAAACAAAAAGAAAAGAAAAAACACTTAAGTTTGCTATATTGAGGAAGACCAATTTGAAAGACTGGCAGAAAGCTATTTTACATATTTAAGGTCTTAAGTGAATGAAGAAATAATGGAACAAATTTTAGGAAAAAAATGTATATGTCTTAAAGACATCTGAAATGTACAAGATTTTTATTCTAATTTCAATTCTGAAATTGCACGTGAAATTTATTGATTTAGTTATGGATTGAACTCTTTGAGCAGACTAATCAAGTCCCTTATCACAGAATCAGAGAATGGTTTGGATTGAAAGGGACCTTAAAAGATTATCTCGGTCCAACCCAGCTGCCATGGGCAGGGACACCTCCCACTAGACCAGACTGCTCAGAGCCTCATCCAACCTGGCCTTGAACACTTCCAGGGATGGGGCAGCCACAGCTTCTCTGGGCAACCTGTTCCAGAGCCTCACCACCCTCATAGTAAAGAATTTCTTCCTAATATCTAAGCTAAACTTATTCTCTTTCAGTTTGAAGACATTTCCCCTTGTCCTGTCACTGCTGTTCCTGATGATTATTAGTACTGTGATTCCTGATTAGACGATACATTAAAAATTGTTCCTCGTTAGTTTCTGATATATACAACATACATCATAGAGAAGTTCCTCTGGTTTTTAACCTGAAATGCAATAAAGAGGAAACTAAACAAACTCCCTCCCGCCCCGGCCAGTTTACATCCACAAAAGGAAAAATAGGGTAGGGCTTTTTGCAGGCTTTTTTAGAAGCAATATAATGGAGAATAAATGGGAAACCTGTAATTATGAGAGTGGCATGACATTCAAAGCTATCTGAACCATTCAAACCTCATGCTTACGTGAGACTTTACATACAAAAGCAACTAACATATATTAACTAGTATTTCATGCTATCTGATTATTTCCAAATCTCACTGTCATCCTACATGTGTATAATGTTAATACAAAAGTATATTTAAAAGTTTGTGCATAGTATCTTCTTTTCAAACAAAATCACGTCCATAGTATCCTTGAATTTTCAATTTAGATGTAAAAAGTGTGCTGTATAAGTAGCAAATGATCAAAAACTCAGATTTTGCACCATATTTGCAGAACATTGGTCAGAAATACTTCTAAGATAAGCTACTAAAAACTGCCATATCTACAACATAAAGCACTTCTTTATAATCAAATCGTCTCTAAGGAAACTAAAATCTCTGGCATTAATAATAATGCTTGTTCTGGCTGCTTATAAATATAAGCATGACAGACATTAGCATTTAAATACTAGAAATTGATCTAAATATTTAATTTTAAAATTAGACATAATATTTTAGTTAGAACTACTCAAATGCACTGCACTTGTAGTTTAGAAACATGTTACAACACTGTAGAGCACATTCCAACAACATATTCCTACAAGGCATATTCCAGAGTGACAGTTCTGAGAAGACAGCTTGTGCACTGTTAGGATAATTCTAATAGTGCCAATTTTTGGCTTTCCAAGAGAATTCTCTGGTGTAAAGCACTGACACACTTAATGGCTATTAAGATGTTGCTGCTTGAGAAAGTACTTGTGCACTACACAGTAGGATTGAAGTGCCTTGAAAGAAGGAGGAAATGAGCAGTGTTTATCTAAATATTTATTCATTTTTATATATTCATATGCATATATGTAGGGAAATATATTTATTACAGGTTAACTGGAATAAGATCCTTGATTTATAAAGCACTTCATAGTCAGTGTCATTTACATCTTTACAAAGCAAGACAGCATGGCCTGTGAGATAAATTGTTTCTTATGCTGACAGTAAACAGTTTTATCTCTGAACAGGCTGGTATTTCTTTATATGCCATTTTATTTTCAAGCTAGAGAGATAAGTTATAAATTATCTTTGTCCAGACTGTAGCCTTCAGTGATGCGTGTAACTCTTGCCACTGTGCAGGCTCAATGAGAAAGAGAAAAGTTGTTTCCATGCCTGGGCTTGTAAAGCAACCCTTTGAAATTCAATAGCCAAACTTGTCTGTGCAGAAGTTAATGAACCTAAGTGGCTTCAAGCTTCTAATGTGTGTTTGTGCATTTTAGTCACGTGTAAATATTTATATTTCCTGCAAAAGTAGTCATCATCAATTTAGCCTTGAACTGAATCCAAAATTAAGACAAAGTCAAATCTTTTATCTTCCTCAGATAATAAGATTCACAGTAAATGGCATGGGAATTGTGGCATTCTGAAGTATAGATAGGGAATAGGAAAGGTAAGTGGCACATAAATTGCAAGTGTCCATATTTCCATATTCCTCTTGGAACAACTGGAGCCCTAGCTGGGTCACAAGCTTGGCTCTGAGCTCAGGCGGCCGTGCTGCGGCTGGGCTGGACTGGACGCGAGCCTGGAAATACAGTAACCCCACTCGCGGTATCGCGCCGGAGCTGACGGCCCTGCCAGAGCCTGGCTCACCCTGCCAGCAGGATCAGCAGCGCTGGATCCACCTCCTGCACAGGCAACAGAAAATGCCCGTGGACACCGAGGGACTGCCTGACTCTGGGAGGCTAAAGACAGCTTTAGTGTACAACAATCTTGTGGCAGCCCTGACCACAAAACTGTGATTTCTAGTCTGGGACTGCTAACGAGGAACGCCCCTCCCACCCACACACCCCAAAAGACTGAATTTTTAGGGGCTCCTGTACCTTCTGTATTTTCAACGCATTTCAAAAATACAATATATTTCTGCGCAGGTCATCTTCTACCAAAACATGAAATCCGTAAAGCCGTAGAAAAACAAAAAATATTTTCCTTTTCTTGACAAGCCATAGTCAGATCAGCCAATCCTGGCAAGTTTGAGTAAAATGGAAGGAACATTGGTATTTTAAAACAATATTTTTTATTTCGCTTACAGCTCCTAAACATTGAGGCCTTTTCACAGACACATATTCACCACTTCATCAAGAATTTTGTGAGACACTGAGTCACTCTGAGCCAATGGGAAGCTTGGTCAGCTGAGAAATTCTTGAAATAGTATTGATAACAGCAAGTCTGTCAAACTAATATAGTTATATACCCCCTCTACATCCATTCTCTTAAAATTCTACCACTGACTATAATTCAATATCCTGCCCAACATTTATCAAACATGTCCTACATTAATCGAGTATTAATGTGTTATGTAGAACATTGTGATTCCTCTCAGCCATTACTATAAATTAACTTCCAGAAAGAAGATGTACTAAAACCCACACCAACTGTTTAGCTCGTTTAGTAAGGAGTCAAGGGAAGCCATAATTCATAATAGAGATGTATCACACTCCAAGACTGACGCACGGAGGACGACAGAACATTACAATTGCTCATTGTAAGGACCCTTTCTCAAAACATTAATCCTACCTTCCTTTGAATTTCAAGTGTGAAGAATTTCTAAAATTTACCATTACTGTTTATATTTCACTATGTCTTTTACAATTTCAGCTGGGATCAGGATCATCAAAATAATTCATAAATTTCAGATGAAGATGTTTATAATTTATGAAAACCATTTTGTAGACTTAAAATGAAATTCAGGTAGTAATCAGAATTAAACTCGACACTACATTTTCTGATTTTGTGTCTCAGGTAAGCATACTGCAAAAAGAAAGTAAACCAGGAAAAGTATTAATTCCTGAGAAAGTTTCTTCACTTATCAGTACAGACAGTAGACATGGAAGAGGCAATTACCATACCAAACATGTATCTCATTCAGGGCAATCACATCAACATTAAATGCAAAATCCGTTTGCACAAAAAGTTATCAAGTCAGAAGAAATGCAAAAGGAAACATCACTACAGATGTGACAATAAATGAAACATAAGTAGAGACAAAGGAATTGAGAAAGCAAATTTTAAAAAGAGACCTCTACATGGCAAAGACTGTGAGCAATAGCAAGCAGTTTGCGCATGGAGGAGCTGCTCTCCAGCATGAACCCAAGGGTGCTGAACAGGGATAAACAGCAGATCCACTTCAAAATCATACTCCCAATCCAAATTAAAATGGTAATATAGACATACCCACAGAAGAGCAAAAACACCGCTTTAGTTTTTGTTATATGGAATAGTGTGAATTCAGACTCCCACTTCACTGATACATCTCAATACTTGAAGCAGCACTCAGAAAAGGATAAGAAATGGAGCAATGAGAGGCACCTACTACACTTAGTCTAGTAATAAGCACATAAAGCTGTAGCAGAATTTTCCACTCCTTTCTGAGCTTTAAATGAAACTTTCACAAATAGCACTTTGGAGAAGAACATGGCAACTTCCATTACAGAGATGAAAGTACTAACTTGTTTAGCCAGCAAAGTCTAAACAAGAGCAATTGGCCACTGATGCATGGGCAGCTGAAGAGCAAAAATAAAAACCTTTTAAAAGTCAGTGAAAAATTCCTATCCAAATAACAGATGCAACTGCTGCCATAATCTATGGGCTGATTTCCCATTCGTCTGGCACCTTGTGGAAACTACACATCAACAATTCTCTATCCAGTGCCAACTTTTGCTTCAGAGAAGTCAAAAAGCTTTATCATCTTAATCCAATGCAAATCTTTGAAGAAAACAGTCTTGGCTAACCAAAAAATTCCTGAACTTTTCCTGTAGATACCGTTTCAAAAGAATGAATAATTTTGCAGAGAGAACAGATGCTTTTGAGCAGTCTGAGCGTACTCCTCAGGATATGGCACACAGAATTTTGTGAGCTGAGAACAAAACTAAAACAAAGGGCCTTTGGAAAGCATACAACTCTCAGAATACTTTTTAAATGGTCTGCTAAACTAGTGCAACTGTGATAAGCACCAGATTGTTCAGGACATTCAGTCTCCTTATGAAAAGCTACAGAATTTTTAAAGGTTGTAATAGAAATAGTAAAATCTACTTATAATGATGAAATTCCTTGTTTTCTATTAGTTACATTCTTTTCAGCCTGCTGGTTTCGTAAGCCTTTACTAAACACTTATCTTCACAATACAGATCAAAATTGTAGCCAAAGTAATGCAATTACAATTTTAAAGTGTCTATTTCTAATTATACTGTGACCTATAAAAAGTTAGCTGAGTAATGTCTAAGAGAATAGAGAAGATTGAGCATTAAGTTTCACCTCAACACCCAGGAAAAAGCTAAAATCTCCACATGGAAACAGGACACCAAGAGCTTTACACATGACAAACATCTTTTTTACCTTCAGAAGTGAAAGGTTTTAATTGTTTAAGCCTAAGATTGTGATTGCAGAAACTTTACAGTGTGAAGAACAGGGAGTGAAAGAGATTAAAGAATTCAGAAATGTAGATGTACAGAGAAAAAAGTCTGTCAATTTTGCAAGTTAGATTCACAGGAAATGCAATGTATTGTTTCAAATCAAACACATTTAGGTCATGCAATACATCTAAAGAACTTGAAAACCAACTGATTTATTAAATAAGCTTTTATTTATAAAAAATTCAAACTGAATATTTATTGGTTCTTTAGCATTTTGCAAAATATTTCAGCTTAATGGTGTCTTACCTCATTTATAGTGGAAGGAGAGTTTTCAGTTATCAGCTTTGCAAAAAAAACGACTGTCCCATTTCCTTTCCTCAGCTAAAGGAGTTACATGCAACCAGCAATTCAAAAAATACATGTCTGTTTAAAAGACAGACAAGTAAGCCATAGATGATCTGTAACCCAATCCATCTTCACTGAGGAGTCAAGAGCTTTTGTTTTCCATTAAATATAGAGAATTGTCTGCTGCCTCTACCTGTGTTATTGTGCAGATCAAGTTTAGGCCTGTCTGCTCTTCCCCTGCACGTTCCGAGCTACAGTAGTGATTTCTCAACATCCAGATCTGCTGTGTGGCGGCTCACTGAAATTTCAGCCGACACTTGGAGACTTGCAATTAGCAAGGTTATTTTAAGCGCTGACCTACGTTCCAGCAGAATGTTTATGGCATTATGACGGGAAGGAATCCAGTATCATATCAGTCACTTGGTAACCCTGTAAAGCTGATCTTGGAGACGAGACCCTCTAATTCACAGTGTAAAATTAAATATCTGACCCCAACTTTGCTTTAGCTTTTGTTTTTAAGCTTTGAATAGAGTGGAAATATCTACTTGGTTAATATTAGGAAGCTTAGAACTTATTTTAGGACCTGGTAGATCATATGCTTGGAACAAATTTATTAATAGGAAGTTATTACTTCCCTAATGGAGAGATTCATTGCTTGCAAAACAGAGACTACTACTTTTGCAATGTTCACACTTTTAATAATTAATTATTACATTCTAAATGGGAGAAGAAAATAACTTGGAGTTGTTGAACATATTACAGCTGGACTCTATAACAATACCTTTTAGTTTTCCCTTGGTTATCTTGAAAAGGGCTCCCTCTTCTGTACAGGCCTTTGGTAACCCTGGATTTTGGGCTGCCCTGGATTCCTTTGGAATTCTCTGGCTGTCTAACTCTTTCTAAGTCATGTCTAAAGGCTCAGTCATACCTCCACACCCTCATTTGCTGTTCATTCTTATTCTCCCCCTTCCCCTCAGCACTCTTTTTTTTTTTTATTTTATTCATGGCTCAGATTTCTTGTTCCCACCCATCCTCATACTTCCAATAGTGGCAGATCTAACCTCAACAGGGAACCACGACAAACAGCTCATCTGACTGTATAGGTTAGGGCTATACTGGTCAGCCAGCTCCTCTGTGTGCACACACACCCAAGAGAAGCTTTTCTGAAAGCACTACAATCAGAAACAATATTAAATGAGAGAGATTCTTTTAAAGGAGAGTAAATGAAGGGAAGAAAAAACAAACCACAAAACCAACCAGCCAAACAAAACCCAAGAAAAGTTGCTGCTTTTGCAAACTATTTCATAACTTCTACACATCACTTATCATAACAAAACTGCTCCTTTGATATTGTAGCAAAATTCACCAGAGGCAAAACGTACTTTTGAGAAGTAAGAATGTTAAGAAAACAATGGTGAAAACAACATAAACTCCTGTTGTCCTTTTAAAATATCAAATGTATCCTGAGTTACAAACTTGAGATGGCATTCAAAACAATTAGCAACAAGCTAACCATTAGAAGTACCCCAAATAGCAAAATTCAAAATACAATATGGGCAGCAGGCAAAGTCTTCAAATATACCACAAGATCAAGAGCTGGAGTTTTGGAATGAACAGACCATTCATATACTTTTGAGATGGCCAGCACTCAGAAGGATACTGTAGTCACCCCAGATAGTGCAGTACCTGAATGCCTACACACAGCTGAACTCTGAACATAAAGACAGAAACATTACTGTCATTATTACACAACTACCTTCCTTCAGAAGAATAATTTTATGAGAGAAGATTTCTTATGAAATACCATAACCTAACCATTTGAAAACATCATGAAAGCATTGGCTTGCTGCTTCAGCATAGCCTCAGCCAGTACAAAATCTAAGAAAGTTAAGAAAAAAGATTTTTTTTTTCTTGCTCAGACATCCTCTTTTTTAAAACCTGGGAACCACAAAATCTGCATTTAAATAATTTTTTTTTCCATTTTAAATCCATTCCTGAACATATAAATAGGTTGACCTCTGTAGGAGCAAGCAGAAGTCTTAAAAAATGAGGGTAAGAGAATTTGATTGAAAAATGGCAGTAAAACTGCCAGTAAGGCAAATATTTCTTTTTCCAGTGCTTAGTAAAAGAGTAGATTAGGACTGCTGCCTTCAGAGTAGAGGAGAGAAAAATTTGGCTGTAACAGTTTTTCCAGGTTTGGCCACAGTTCCTTGCTCTTTGCTCAAAGATTATATCCTACACTGCATTACCTGTTTTGCTCAAGTCATTTGAAGAGTATTATATTAAGATTTCTGGCTAAATTTAAAAAAAAAGAAAATTGCTCAAAATTATTTCAAATAATTTCAGTTAAATTTTTCTTCAGTTTCAGCTTCAAATTATTCTGATTTTGGAAATACTATATAGTTCCTAGGAAAAATGTCAGTTTTCATCTGCTGCTACTATTGAAACAGGCAGCTACATAGGCTACAGTAGACTGTATCCTTTTTGCAACATGAAATAGATTTTCTAAGTTAATTAAAATTGTAATTTTATTTATGGGCAACAATAGCATGATACATTGAGATGCTATGATTCTACAAGGGTTTCCTCTGGTTTGGGGCTTAACTTGTAAAATACTGAGAAAGAATAACTGAGGGTCAGTGGCTCAGTTCTCTCTGAAACTTGATTCATACCTGCCTAATAGCAGGAAATCCCTTTTCTTTGAATAGCAGGTAACTCCAAGAAACACATCTCAGAATGTTGTTTGCATTGTTAGGTAGTGTTTTACTAGCTGATTGCACTCCCTGTTCCAGGAGGGAGCAGTAGATGAGTCAAGTTGGGTGAGAAAGGCACATAGTGTACTGATGAGTAGGAAATGGACTACCATCTTAATTAGGAAAACTATAAAAATCATAAATAGAACAATGGTGAAAGAAATATAAGCAGAATAATATACATGAGCTGGCTTTAATAATGAAACATTGCATAGTAGGAGGACAATTCAGCAAAGCTGGAAGGTTTCATCATAAGTGTTTTGAAAGATCTTTATTGCTAGCTCTGCAAAATGGGGCATATTTTCAGCAAGTTGTTCTGGAGATGTAAAAGAGAGAAGGCCAGAAGGAAAACATCTGAGGCTAGAATTAACGAATGAGTCATAAGGTTTCCCTGAAATACAAATACTTTTGGAAGGGTTAGGTAAAATGCAAACACTCAGTGAAGTGACACCCATGATCAATTTCGTCACTTGTGTTGACTTATACAGTCTAAATAGAATTACTAGTGGGGTGGTGGTGTGGGAGGTGTGGGTGTATTATTTATTACTATTATTATTATTGTTATTATTATTTTATCATCATTATCATTATTAATTTGTTTGTTAATAATGAGGGGTTTGGCAGTTATTTTAGGGGGAAAAATGTCAGAAATTATATGAAAGGCTTCTAATTTCAAACTTGTAACATCACCATAGCTTTTTTCAATTACACACTTTTGCTTGAGGTTTAATTCCTAAGCTTTTTCCCTTGAGCTAACCTTTACCAACCAGACAGCCTACATAATTTGTATTATGAACTTAACATTTTTTATATAAAAGACTAAAAATGCAGTCCTAGTTTACAACCAACTTGATCTTTTATGAGTATAGCAAACAGACCTGGATAAGACAAGTTAAGCTAGCTTCAAATTTTCCAGTTAAAGAAATCTTCACTGGAAAAAAAAAAATCTATTAATTTAAATCAAAATTTTGCAAAGAAATTTTGACTGGAAAAGCTTCTCAAAAGCAGAATAGGCTTTCTCTCCATTATATTCACTTTGTATAGGTGGCTCAAATGTGTACAACGAAAAAAAAGTGTTTTACAGCCTATAAGGTTTCTGTGATTCTCAACAGCAACAAAAGAGACCAAAATTCAGATCTCTTTTCTACTTGGTATTTACTTATTCACACAAGTGTAGCTATGCTTGGAGTACATTAAAGACCTACACACAATAATTCAAGATGGGTATCAAGAAAAGTGTTGGATGCATAATCTTTTCTTATTCTAAAATTTTTAAGATAAAACTCAGTTTGTGGATTTGAAAATACCAGAATAGGATGGTTTTATCCTCTTGCAGATAATATAACCAAGTCTAAATACAGGAGTGGGAATGTTCAAACTTAATGAAGATTCAATTAACAGATAATTTTATTATTTCCCCTAAAATTTTCCCTAAACACCCCATCAAGTCATTATAAGCAGAAAAGGAAAACATTTCCGTTAGAAACAGCAAATAGATTGAAAGCAAAGCAGATGAATTTTAACAATACAGTTTTAGCAGTCTACCTCCATAATTAAAAATTGAAGTTTAACAACAAATCTGTCCCAAGTGCCTGCCCGATTGCCTGTATTTGCATTTATTTTATATCTTCAGAATGACTACATGAAGAAATGCACCTGTGTGAGGCAAAGAGAGGTAGCAGACGTTAACCTCTCCTTTTGATAGAAGAAGCATCAGTGAATACCACCTTTGGCCTTTTCACTGCTGTCGTTTACACTGGGTATCACTGAGAGTCACTTTTTTCACTGCATGCCTATTAGGTACCCATTTGCTGCAGCCTATCTTCCATTCACACCCAGCAGAGGCTGAAGGTTTAATCTGCTCCTCCCTACACTTTCAAATTCTTTCTTTCAGAAAACAAGGAATTAAAGGGACCTGCTTGGAGTGCACACATGTTGACTCCCTTGTTATTCTAGCAAACAACTGAACTGAAAACAGTTGGAGCTGCAGATTTCACTCACACCATTCAAGCTTAGTATCTTATTAGAAGATCCTCTATGCATTACCATTACAAAGTATGAGTTGACATATTTAAAGATATATTCTGCAATTCAAAGACTCTAAGTGGAGTCAGACTTCTCTGTTATAACATTTCATCATCCTCCTGACAAAACAAAAGATAAGCAAGGTTACTGCAGAGGAACAGCTTATGTAAATTGCATTTCTAAAATTTCACAGAGAATAAATAGGTTGAACAAGGACTGTATTTTTAGTCTTTTATATAAAAAATGTTGAGTTCATAATACAAAAGCAGTTTTAGACTTTGCTCTGAAGGATTTAATAATGAAAAACTCTAAATATGGTCTTTCCTAGGAAATGAATGGCTGGCTAAAACTGGTTTTCCTTCTCCTATTCCAAGTAACTGATTGTCACATTCTGGACATTTCTAAGCAACGGGATTACATCATTCAATTTTTTTAAAAGAAAACAGCTGTTACATCCAATATTCATGACCTATAAGTTTTCCATATCAAGTTATTCAGCTGTTCTTTCAGTCCATGTGAGTTGCAGTGAAATGAAACTGTGCAAAAGACCAAACAGTTTTACTCCATAGTTAAATGAATGCACATATTGTTCCAAAGCAACAGAAAGAAAACATAACCTACAAAAATCTTGGTCTTATCTTCAGTGGACTGGAAGCCCCTTTTTCATTCCACACACAAAAGCAGTACAGCATTTTGTTGCATATTTCACATTGCTTCATATTAGCATTTGATGTGCACAGCTGTATGTGCTATGTGTGAATAATTCTTACAGAACTTCACAGATGGAAAGAAAGGAAGGGAAAGCACACACAGAGATTTTTGAGACAGAGCACAGATACTTTTGAAGATCTGTGCCAGCTCTCATAATCAGCTGCTTCAAATTCAGCCTATCTTACATCTTTTTCACTGGTTTTGTTTTGGATTGTTTTTGTTTTTTCAGTGAAGGGTAAGATTTGGATAAAAGGAGTTTATCATGTTGCTATTTAGAAACTTATTTAGATATTAGATATTTAGATAGTCATAAACTTATCAAAGGAAGTTCAACAAAATCCATTAGTCTCCTTAATGCATAAGGACATTTCTCATGCTAAAATTTTAAAATGCTGGGTACGTTATGTTTTCAGGATGTTGTTAAATTGATATCTGCACCTCTTCCAGAAAACTGATTTTGTAATAACACCACAAAATATAAGTGCTCTATTTTGCTTTAAATAAATTGTTTTTGTGAAGCAAAACAGTAAGATGCTGTTACAGAGAGAGAGCTTGCCTTAGGGGCTGCCTGGGAGCGCGAGGGGGTGATAACAGCAGTGGTCTCGTGGATGGGTTGAACTGCAATAACTTGCTCTTACCGCTGATTTTGCTGCCAGCTTATTTTGGACATCGTACAAGCCACGTTGTGTCCGTATGGTCTGCACTAGGTCAAGTATACAGTGCGTGTGACGTGTAAACAACTTCAAAACAGTAGGCAAAACCAACCAAAATATTAATTTACCCAATGACCCATGCAAACCGGAAGAAGCTTTAATTTTGTATCCCAGCAGAAAGGTCTGGGATAATAGGTATTTCCATCTTTAGGGACACCCTTAATTTAAACACTGTCTCCTGTTAGTGGTATTACCAAGCTGGTATTTTTCTGACATAGAGAAATAGCTGAAATTCACTGTAGATATTGAATGTTTCAAGGTAGCAAGAGTATATATATATATGTATATATATAAATATACGTGTATAAATGCATACACATTTCTCTAAGGGTTCTATGTCAGCCTTACCACTACAAGATCAAGCATTTTATTTTGCAAGTATGTGAAACTTGACACACTGGTAAAGATTTTTTTTTTTTAGATAAATATTAAAAAAAAAAAAAAATTGCAAATTACTATTGATAATGCTGCAAAGTTACGTGCATGTGATAGCAAACTTTTCCCCTTTCCCATCCCACCCTTTTTCTTTTTTCCCTCCTCGGCAGCACGGGCAGCAGCTGGGCAGCTCCTGCAGCACTAGATGGTGCTGCAGCACAGCCGCAGCAGAACCTGCTGCCTCTGAAATGTCTCACTGCTCTTTTTAATACTGAAGTTACTAAAAATGTTACTGAAGACTATTGCCCAGGGCCTCTGGGTTTTCATGTTGTTTTGTTGGGATTTTTTTTTCCTTTGTTTTAACATAAATTCTAGCTTTCTAGGACACTATGCTTTGTGTGGTTTTCTTGCCCATGCTGTAAGAACTGAAATAATGAACAATAAGAAAACTGACGTACATAATAAATGCAGTTAATTGCACACAAAGTAATTTTTTCAAGCTTATCACTTACCTACTTTATCTTTTACAGTGAACCAAGAAGGAAAATAGCAAAGATTTTCCTACAATACTACGACACAAAACTTATACCTCATGAAAGTAATTTTTCTAATAGAAATACAATGAAATAAATAAAGAAGTAACTGAACAAAGTATAACAGTATAAATATGTTATTTACACGTTAAAAACTCATTCAAATGTGTTATTAAACTCCCCATTTCTGTAGTTCCATACAGTTCAATAGCTTCCCAGGAGTATAAAGTTGCCTACGTGCACATTTGTAAAACTGTATCTTAAATGTCCATTAGTTTCCTGGCTTTCTTTATCTTACTAAATGCAAAGATTTTGACTTTGTGTATTTCTATTATTATCATTATTATTATTATTATTTCTGTTTGGTTGGCCCTGATAAGTAGACTTCCATGCACTGGGTAATTTGCCAACTGCAGCTGGTTCTGCAAGTGAGCAAAGTCCACTTGCTGGGAAGAGTTTGATGAAGTGAGGCCTTCAAAGAAGACTTGAAGCATTTAATAATTGCTGTTTAATGGAGGATTCTTAGAAATTCTTGTAGTTGTCTAATTTATAGTTCCTCCTCATCTGCAGTATTTCACTACCAAAATTAAATAATCTCCTTTCTATAAATGCTAAAAGCTGTATTTCTTATTCAAGGGTAAATTATTCAATCATCAAGGCAACAAAATCATTAGTCATTCAATTATGACAACTGAATCTTCATCTTTAATAGGCGAGCAAAGAAAACTAAGCATAAAATCTCCAGTAAAATCAGCAAGGTCAGATTCTAGTAATGCAGGACTATGTCAACACAAAGCCAGCTGCTGACTACCTGGATTGGTGCAGGAACATACCATGACCACACTGAAAACTGTTTGAAGCAAAAGCAAGTCCTGCACCCTATTAACCTATGCATTCATTGGTTTGAGCATACTAGGAAAGGTATTAAAACACTTTAAACTCATATTTTTGTTACTCTTTTATGGTCATAGACATTACGCAAGACCAGATTTTAAAAAACAAAAAAAACTCTACACAGAAGCATGCTCCATGTGTAGACAGCAGTACTGTCATCTACTTCCTTCCCTCGTTTTTAATGCAGTTAAGTATTCTTAAACTTGTGCTCTGTCAGGCTCCTGCTCTCTCCACAGAGCGTGGCGTTGGTCCAGGTTAAGAAAGAAAGCACGGCTTTTTGAAGTAGCAGTTCAGCATGGCAGCAGATGACTCGGCATTGTGCTTCAGCGAAGGACGAACAGGAAGAAGGAAATTAAAAAGGACAGGAATCAGATGGGAGTTTTGAAAGACAAAAACTTTGAGAGAACTAACCTGAAAATAGCTGAAAGGAAAATAGAACAGAAGAGAGAGGCTGGAAAAGAAAGCTAGCAACCAACAGCTAGAACATAATATGCAACCTAACGTATAAAAGTGCCAAGCCAATCTGCACCAATGTGTATTCTTGAGAATAGAGGAAAATGTCTTTTTCAGAAGTTTGTAAGACACCTGTGTAACATGGGTTTTTCCCTGGTAATTTTCAAGCAACCTCTTTAATAACTTACAGGTGGGGCTCTTTCATTCTGATTTGCTGTCTCCTATATAAGATAACACAGTAGCAAAGAAAATCCATTTAATAATTGAGAATTGGTCAAAATTCACAAATCACACCCAAATACTGTAACTGAAAACCTGAGCACAGTAATTTAAATTGCAGTGGCAATCACCGTGAAGTCTTTGCTGCTCAAACGCTTAGTTTGGTGATTTAGCTATTCATTAGCTTAAAAAAAAGGAAGGTAAAACAGACATTAAGAGATACTATAAATATTTCATTCATAATTAGGATCAAAACTGAATCTTGAACAGATTTGAGACAGGGAAGTTATTCTTGCAGATCTCAGCTGAAAATCAAAAGCATGTAACTTAAATTGTAATGTGGTAAAAAAACCCCATGTTTTCAGCACTCCTTATTCTACCTGAAGTTTGAATGTAATACAGCATTCAGTATTTTGTGAGGTTTTTTGAAAGCAAACAATCCTATTTGTAACCAGAAACACAGTGTTCCTTCGGAGAAAAGAGTGTGGCTCCCTTCCCATGTATTCTTCTATTTACCTCTGCTTTAATCCCTCTTACTAAACTCCTGGTCTAGATTCATAAAAAAGGTGGATATTTAGAGTACTCTTTGAAGAGAAGGTTATACTTGTAATAATACATATGAGGTTACCCACATTTACTCACTATGCACTGTGCAAAATTTGCTATTTTAATCCAATGTATCAAAATTATCTATTTCAAGCTAAGATCCTAGTCCCGTGTGAAAAAGGGATCTTGTACCTGATAACAGATAAACAAATGTGTAGCAAACTGTTTCGTCTTCACAGTTAAACCAGGCATCTGGACTTTCAGGAAGTGCCCATAAATACTGTGTGAAAGAAGTGCAGATAACCTTAGCAAAAAAAATGTAGACTGGCTTCAGTGGGACCACATCTGTACAAATCCTGCTCTATTGCCCTTGGAGATATGCCTCTTCCCTTTGTTTTATCATGAGTCTTACAATATCTGATAATATTCTTAAATGTCCAGGTTGTGAAATTCATTTATTGCCTAAAAATCCTCTGTTTAATCAAAAGGATTCTATCCTTGCTTGCTTCCTCAAAATAACTGTGGAAGAGCAAGTACGAACGTTCAGTTCAGTACCTCAGCTCTATGATTTTAGAGCATAATTGGCTAATGATTTCGCAGACTTCCATTTGATGATTTTGTCTGCTTGGCTGCTGGACAGTGCTGAGATGTAGAAAGAGATGTCAGCCATACCTTTCTTACAAGCTGATTATGTGGTGAATAAACCACTTTGCTCATCCCACGCACCTTAATGGTCTTAAAATGCGATTCTATTTCTTTATTTTGTGGGGTCTTTTGGATACTTGACTGTATCCAAAATTACAGATACTTGGGACTATTTAGAATACAACATTTCTCCGTGACTATAATTTCTTTTTCCCAAGGGGTACTAACTGTACTCTTGTCACGTCAGAAGATTTTATTCTGTCAGTGTATATATACACCTACAAACACAAAGTAAGCCCTCCATATCTATGAAGCACAAGGTGAACTGCAAACACAGAGGTCTTATACTCACACACATTAATGGTGCACTACAGTGAACTGTAGTGTAGTTGCTCTAATATTATAGGGCAGGTAATTCAGAAGAATTTTTGAGAACAACCAGAAATGAATGAGGAATAAGTGCATGTGCAAATGCTGAGGTAGGAGTGGCACTGTATTTGTTATGGTACTACAAACATACACATATATATGCCCATATGTATGTCAGTTATAAAAATAACATATTTCATAATTTCAGATCACAATCACACTGGAAATGCACATGTGGAATCATCTTTTCCCTATACATTAGCAGATAAACTATGATTAAATCTATAGAACCTATTCTGAAGAAACTTGCTTTCTTGCCTGTGGAATATCTGCATTGTTTTTTAATCAGAAGCAAATGTATTCATCTCAACACAAAGAGATGAAAGGCCACACCAAAAGAGAAGACTGTATCTTGAAGCTTGCTTCAAGTCCCTTTTGAAGTACGGAACCACAGTGAAGGGCACGTATGGCTCCAGAGCCAACTGAGGAGAATAAAAGAATATAGCTCAGACATTTATATGATACCTTTTCTCAGCTAACATAGATTATGAAAAGGAAGTACACTGCTCAGTGGGAAAGGGAATGTGCAATGTACTACTACATTCAGTAGATTTTATATTTTATGAAAATTTATAAATGTTCTGTCAGAACTTTGGAGTGCTATGATTGCTGTAGTAGTACTGCTGTAATGCAGTGCTGCTTTATTCCCTTCCTATATGTTTTCCAAAAAGAGGTGGAAACACTTCCAAAAAAAGAAGCGCTCTGTCTTTTAAAATGCAAGACATAGAATCATAACTGACTACATGAAAACTACTGTCTTTCTCCAGGGAATCACCTACAGGGAAAAACTGGCAGGTATTAGTTCTCCTTTTGCCTTCTCCACAGGAAAATACATAGAACCTGTTTGCTTTGCTAATTTATGAAGGAATCATATCAATTCACAGCAGGGTTTCTAATGGTTAACTATAGAGAAAGGGATTTCATTCTGAGGAATAATTCACATAATGCAAGAGGCAAATATCCAAGGATGTTTAAAAATCACCAACTTCCAGAACCTGCTCTTACTAACATGCAAGTTCGTCATGTTATTGAGATATTCATGTTGCATTTTCGGCATTCAGACAGCAATCATCCTATAACCTGAAATTTCTTCTGTTAACTCTCCCATAAAAAAAGCCTATAAGGAAATTTTAAACATGATACAACGAACTAAAAAATTCCTTACGTTTTGTGCAATTTTCTGTGCCTGACTGTGACTGCTCCCTTATGCCATATTATAGTTCTTGGATATCTATTACAAGTGACATGTAATTATAAATTGAGAAAGTAACAAACCCAGGCCGTATAACAACTAATAAGAAATATATCCACAAAGACTACTGAAATATGCAAAGCAAGAAAACACCTATGAACATCATAGTTCACACTGCAGATCAGAAATAGGTGACTGTTATAATACATCACATTATTTTACTTTGTAACATACAGACTCACACAAATCATCGAGAGAAAAAATCACCCCTAGGATTTATGTGGCACTGCTTTTGTGTGTATGCCTTTACTTACACACACACATATATATTTGCATAGATATTCATTAAAAAAATTCTTGCAACAGCTATCATAACAAATTCCCATTGGCATCCTTACTTTTGAATAAAAATAACTATATAATGTCAATGACCTCTCATTTTAAAATTTGACAGTACTAAATCTTACTCACACCATTAAAACAGTATTAATTTATGGGTTTCCAGGAAATCTGATCATCAGTATGTGTCATTATCAGCACATACACAAATACTAAACAACACAATATATTCTCTCAGCAAATGTTTTCATTAATGAATTTACACAATGACTTGACATACCAAATTTTTTCACTATAATGAAAACTATTTATATCATTACAGCATTGTATCCACTAAACTTTCATATTTGAGTCAGACTAGGGTACAGGCTAAATGAGACTGTAATAGGTAACATCTGTGCTGGAATCTGATAGTTACTTTAATATTTCTCCAGAGACAATTGGTAGAACATATTAGCTCATTTTCTACAGCCTGTATTAACATATTTTAATATAGGAGCAATATGGGGCGAGGAGAGGAAGAAATAATAATTGTATTGGGTTGAAGTGCACTTACATGCATTCATGAATTGCTAACATCTAAAACTGAAATTTTGGAGGAAGTATATATTTCAAAAGTCTAAATATCCAAATGAAAATGAGATTTTGCAGAGTTTTTATTTTAGAGCTAGAAGAAATTATGAGTGGTAGAAGACCCACTTTTTTCCTTATCACAGGCAAATGTTTACCTTTCTTCTTCTGAGTCTTCTGACTGCTGAACAATCTAAATGTCTATTTTAGGACAACCTTTAGACCTCCACAGCATTGCAGATGCTACTGTACTCATATCTACAATCTCCCTGAATTACACATCACCCTTCTATGTCCAAATACGTCACTCAGAACTAATGAATTCATCTCTATCCTTGGAAGAAATATCACAGGTTGCAGAATTTTTGCTCAGTGTCTCGTTAGGGGTTTGCTTTGTAGAAACTCAAGCTGATTAAAGGAGCTGTTCATATTGTCCCTTGCATTAAAGGGAGGGCTTAGATACTCCACACATTGTTCCAAACTCCTTTCCAAAGGCCGTGTTTATGGACCTCAAGTGAGTCTATCAGGTAACATGTGCCTTTTCTTTTTCATTCTCTTTTTTAAAATCTGTTTTGCTCAAGTCCAGAAGGAATATCTATGCTGATGTCCTGCCACTCCAAGGAATATTCAAATCCCTTTGTCACAAGAACACTAATTCCAACAATTTTTTTTGGTCACCTTTCCTGTCTCTTCAGAATGAAAGTCTAAGCTTAAAAGGGTCCAGAATGCTGTCTGCAACATTTATTAATTATTCATTTATCCTGATAAATTATGCAAGCCAGATCTTCCATTATCACTGGGGTTACCAGTTAAGTCTTCCCCAGCTTTTAGCTATTTTTATTCCCTTGATACATAGATAACAGCAGACTAACCAAGTAGTGCTCACTTCTCTACTCAGAAACAGATAGGAATTTCTTATTGTTTCTCAATTTTTTCTACTTTTTATTAGCTCCCAGTTCTTTGAGCCTCTCATTTTGTTCTAACCCGCAGCCTTCCATCTTAATGTGATCCAGCTTTCTTTAGAAGGGAACTGAATCTCCAGTAAAATATATATGCTCTTTCTGTATTCATACAAAGCACAGTCCTGCATCATCTTGCTCAGTTGCCATTTAGCTAGTAGATATCTAAATACCACAACAACACCTCTGTTGCTCATTTCAGTGAAAGTATTCTACTGCCTAAAATTTTGCATTTCTGAGCTCAGACTACCATAAATCTTGACAAGTAACTTTGCACCCTAATTTCTAAACTTAATTACTACCTAGAAAATTGACTCGATCGTAACTTTCATCCTTAGAGGCATTGACATGGTAGGCAAGTGAACAGCACGTCCGACACCTCCAGGCCTGCACTCTGCTCAGAAGGGAGCATTAGCCTCTGTTTATGTCTGATAACACATAGCAAGGGATTAGGACAAGTTTTGAGGGATGTGGAAAAAGTGATTTTTCTTCTCTTAGGCAGAAGGGAAGTTAGCTTGAGAGCTACAAAACCAAGATGACTTTTACAGGTGTGCTATTATTGTAATAAAGCACATTAAGATGAGGTAAACTAGTCACATCTTTTTCCAGAAAAACTTCATTCTGAGCAAGACTGTAAAATTGCCAGACAAGATGGAAGGTTTCTAAGCAGTCTGATTGTTTGACCAGATAGAACTTGAGAAATACAGATTTATTCCTTGATTTCCATTCTGACTTTTTTCCAAATCAAGGAGTATGCTTAGGCCATGCTTAGGGAAAAACTGAAAATTTAAAAAATGTAGGCCTACTAAACTACTCAGAAGATTAGAAAATGCTAATTAAAGAGGAGGGGATGAGAAAGATATCTACTGTACCCTGGGTTTTACATTTTCTCAAAATGCTCATAATGTAATGAAGAAAGGAATAACCTGTATCTAACTGTGAATATATTAGATATATAAAGATATATTAGATATATAAAGATATATTAGACTGTAATACCCTTTAACATCTTGTTTTGATAATTTCTCATACTCTCCTCTGAGCCAGGATTTAAATTCAAGGAAAAAGAGCAACCAAAAATCTTTGTCCCTCAAAAAAGTAGAAACAAAAGTAGTGAAAGGATAATGGCTACATGATATTTGATCTCTATCCAAAGTCCATGAAAATTTTGTGGTAGGAGTCAAGAGGAAAGATGAGAGATCCAGTCGAAAGATGTATGAGACTGAACCAGGTATCCTGGAAAAAGATGACTGAAGTCTCTCTACTTGGAAAGAGACACAACATCAGTGGTCTGCAAAAAAGACTCTATCATAGCATAAACTGTGTTTGTTTCTATGTCAATATATAATATATGGTTCAGATATTTAAGTCACAAAGCAGTGGTGGAGTGCTTTACTCCAAAATAAGATAGAAATTAACAGATATCTCAGATACAGAACATTATACTAGCTCATCCCAAAGAACTTTTTTTTTCAAAATTATAGAAAGCAGTTATCAATAATTTGAAACAGTAGGCCCTTCCTTGTGAGAGTTAAGGGATATAAAATAAAGCAGAAGAACAGTTGAATCCAAGTTATACCTCAGAAGGATTCCAAGAAAGATTTTGCTGTAAAAGCAAATATATTTTATTAAAAATATAAAAAACTAAATGGATCATGAATGCACCTCAGCAGTTTAAGACAACACAAGGACAAAGAAAGCGCTTCTATATTTGCTTGTAGCAAAAACATCATTTCTTTAATCTCTTTTACAATATTTGCAATTGGTAACGGCTACACCGAATGTGTTAGAGAGATGTAAAAGTATCATAGAACAGCTTGAGTTCAGAGTGATGCCAGATGAATGACTAAAACAGGGCATTCTGGAATCTGAAGAGTTACAGTTCATCCAACTATCTTCCTGAAGCATTTGTGTGAAGCCGAGCTTTCCAGGAAATTTCTCAAGGGACAATATAAGTAAAACCTCCCACTCAAGCTATGTGGCTAGTCCTGAGAAAGGGCATTGCAAAAGTGAGACAAACAAGTATTTTCAAAGGATCAGTGGTGGTTAGTAAAGCCCAAAGTCATGGAGCATGAAAAGAGACTAGCAGCAAACACCAAAATCCCTGGGGGACAAGCCACAATAAAGAAGCAATGCTCTTGATTACAGAACAAGAAGAATCACAGACAGATCTGCAAGTGACATACTGAGAAAATTTTCACAAGAGAAAGAGATGATCTGTGTGCTGAGCAATTTTTCCAAGGAATAATATAAAGAGTCTGCTATGGCCTGGATCCTCAAACCAGTCTTATCACCACAAGCCAACTGACAGCCAGAGGAAGGAAATCAACTCTAAGCATCCAAAACAAATAGAAAGCTTCATGAAAATGGAATCAGACATCTCCTGGATGATCAAAACAAACTATGAGAAAATGAAAAATTGTTCGTCTTACTGCCACATTTGCATTTTGAAAATTATATTCAGAAACCATTATGTTATAGACTTTTATCCAGAGTCTGTATAATTCATTTTTCTCATTATGACTTGGACAAAGGAACAGAAAAAAGACTTCTTAAATTTGCAGATGAAAACAATGAGTGTGCTTGGAGGAGATACTTGTGGAATGAGTTAAAAAAAAAAAACGTTTAATGATGGACAAACATAAAATCTTACATGTAAAATTTCACAGATAAAATGGGTAAGAGAGAGGTGAAAAAACCATATTGTGGGAAAGGAGATTTAGAATTACAGCGAATTACAAACTGAACTTGAATCAACCATCTCCTGCTGTTTTGGAAAAAAAGAAAATACTAAACTGGTATGTATTGTTTGAGAGATATGTGAAACACTTTTTCCAGTCTACTCAGCAATGGTCAAGCTTCACACTGGCCCCACTGTCAAGCCTGGGCACAACAGTTCCAGAAGGACACACATCACTTGGAAGTAGCCCCTCAGGATTATTATCAGAGGACAGAAGGGAAAAAAAATATCTGTATGAAATTATAGTTGGGTTCTTGTTTGGTTTGGATTTCTTTGTTTTGTTTTGGCTTTTGCTTAGTTTTCATTAGTTATGTAGTAGATAAACTATTCAAAATATATTAAAAGTCTATATTATGTTATAGCATATAAAATAATTTCACAACTCTTGTTTTCACAGTAATATTTGTTTTTGTCTGTATACAGATCTTAAAGGTCAGCAGGTTACAGAAGTTCTGTATTCCTAATGTGTTTGTTAAAACTTTGCTTCATTTGTTTACATAGATAAAACCCTCAGGAAAGTATTTTATGAACTCCCATTGACTCTTGTAAGTTAATAAAATAAACAAATAAACTCTAGAAAGAAGAAAAACCATGAGGAATGCTATTCATTCACTGACTTCCATTTATAAATAAAATGCATTAGTGGACATACGAGGGTTAGCTATACGTACAGAATATTCTCATTTCATAAGCAGGCACAAATCAGTTCTGCTTGTGCTCTGAACCAGCCCAAAGCTGTGTGCAAACACCACCCACAAGCTCCACAGACCTTGGGTTTCAGCTCAGCCCTGCGCTAATACAGCCACAAGCAATTCCAGATCAGAACTAGCACCAAGTCCAGCAGATTTCTCATGTCTGCCTGCAGAAATACCTTTTCACAGTATCTGCTAAAAACTTACTGCCCATTGCAGATTTAGTCCTTTTTTCTTGTCAAAAGCTGACAATGTCTACCCTATCTTTTAGAAAAATGGTGGGACCACTGAAAAATCAAGATCAGTTCTGTGTTTGGTTAGGACTGATTACGGTACAATCACTCTGGTTAGTGTTAGTACACAGTGTTGTATTTTAAGACAGCTTACAGCTCCAGTCCTAAAATAAATGCAAATAAAATACCATTGCACTGAGTACGAAGGAAGGCTCAGTTCACATAAACAGGCCTCAGAATGCAACTCTGAAGACAGCTCAGTCTGAAGAGATAACATTTGTGCTATTTTTGGAGGTTGCTGCCTTCAAAAGCATGCTTCATCTGCTGCAGCAAACCAGGCCACACAAATGAACATACGCTTACAGTCCCAGGCACTAATTATTTGAATTTTGCCTTGAATTTCCTTAATATCATTAAAGATTTAGCAACAAAAATTAGATCTGAGACCAAGACAGAGATAATTGTTTAAAGAAACGTGAGTTCAGCTGTCAGGTTGGAAGGAGATTGTTGCTCTTAAAGCTTAAAAAAAGCACGTGTTTTTGGGAGACAAATTCGTCTTGCTAATGCATTTTCTTGCTGGAAAAAGAAAGGAAAAAATGTTGATTTACTGTTTTTGACTGTTCAGCTCTCATCACTTCATAATTCTCACCAAGTCTGCGTTCTGAAAAAAAGATCTGAAGAAAACTTTTCAGTATTTAAAATTTTGTATCTAGTTCCACCTGAATTCAGTCTTCAGTGTAATCTTTCCATAACTGAAAGGCCAGACATTAGATCACCTGTTATCCTACTACCTTTGAAACTTGCATAGTTTTCAAATGAGTGGCCCTGTTTACTGGAATGTTAGGAATTTTGTTGGAATTTTATTTGGGAGTTTTAGGTACAGAAGCCCATTAAAATCAGTGGGAATATTTCCGGGCACTTGTGAGATGTCCAGTCAGATTACTGCTAATGTTTTATTACCTGCTTTTGGAGTGTGAACATGTTCATGAATATGGTTATGACTGTTGAATTAAGTCATGAGCAAATAACGTTGCAAAAAACCTGATAATTAAGTGGTTTCTATTATCCCCCTTAAAAGGATTTATTCACTTTTTAGCAGAGGCTGTCAGGCATGCTTCAGCAGTTAGGAAAAGCCCTTTTGTTTATTTTACTAACAGCAGAGTTGAATGAGACACCTTCACTGAGAAGCCTGTAACATAAAATTCATCATACCTTCAGCTGTACTAGGTGCACATCCACATGCTTGCTATCCGAGTCCTGCTGGACGGAGTAGGTCAGATCCCGGACTCTTTCAGACGTCATCCGAAGCCAGGTCTCGATTTCTGGCAAGTGGAGAACAATCTTCCAATCAGCCCCGGTGTGCAGAGGAGGAGGCTTTTCGTACTGCTGGCCAGAGTCAAGGTCCTTCATGACATCCCCTTCCCCTTCTTGTTCCACTGTGGGAGTCATGTTTATGAGCATGGGAGAGGCATCAGATGGCATCGGATCCAGTTCTCGTGTTCTCATGGGAGAAAGTGCTACATCCATGGCTAACGCGTGAAAGCCTAAACCATACTTCTTTCAAAAATAGCTGCAAAGATAAAAAGAAAATGCGCTGCTGTTTTAAGACCAAATTTAGCAACAAAATGTTCAAAGACAAGGAGCCAATGATAATGTTTAAGAGGTACTGTACTTGGAAATAAATTCTTCACTCTACAAATCTATACTGGAAGTTCAAGGCTAAATAGATTTTTTCAAAATAACTTTGGTGATTTGAACAAACAAGGTCTTTGCACGAGAAAAAGAACAAATACTGCATTTCTCTCATTGTAATTTCCAACTGTAATTTCTCATCTAATGAACAATCACCTTGGAAATGGTAGTTTTCATTAATGAAAAATATGTTCTGATTTTTTACAACTGCAACATAAATAAATGATCATTGACAAGGTCAGCAGAACTTTACTGAACTCCACAAGTTAATACAAGACTGGTATTCATAAACTAGAACACTTTGGAACATATTCCTTGGCCTGGAATTCAAGACTAAACACAGAATATTTCAACATTTAGTTAAATTTCCCAGCTGTCCCCTCGACTATTGATCATGTACAACACAAAAAGTTCAGGCAAACTTGAAGTAATTATTGAGGACACTTGGTTGATTTATTGATTTTCGTTTTGAACTTTAAATTCTAGTAGTTTTGTTAGATTGAGAATTGTTGCAATAAGCAAGAACTCTAGCAAAACATTGATATAATAATTCCAAATGCTAAAATATGTACCTAAAATTAAAACACCGTTTTACAAAGTGGCTTTATGAAAGCCCAAATGCTGTCATCAATATGAAGTCCACTGAAAAAAGTAAATAAGTAAAACATTTTACTTTGTACCTCTTCCTCTGAATGTTCTAGTTACATGTGTACTAACTGCCATAAAACCTATGAATAAAAAAAAAGCCCAAAAACTCACAAAAACAAACAAACCAAAAAAAAACCCCAAACAACTTTACTTACTTAACATAAAAGCTATAAGACTGTAGAAAAAACAGTGCCTTTCACTATTAAATCAACTACCCTGTGACTACTGAATTATATTCCTAAATATTTCATGTGGAGTCTCAGCATCCAGAGACTATGCCTGCAGGCAGTGAGAGTATCAAAGAAGTATCCAGTCACAATTTCACTTATCATAGCCAGGAAGGACAAAAGATTTCTACTTTATGTTAATTTGATTTTATTTCCTACCCTGACACTTCTTAGTAAATCAGCATTTGCACATCTATCACGCTCACAAAACAATATATTAAAGTTATACTAAATATTAATACTAAATATAAATTTGGCACTTCAGAACAAAATTTTCTATCAGTGCAATTAAGCAAAGGGAATGAAAGAAGAATCCAAAAATGCTCAGTGCCTGCTGTACAATTTCCAACTCTTTTAGCTCAAATTTTGAAAAATTCCGGATTAAATGGTGTTAAACAAAAAGTTCTGCAGCAATGCTGAATGAAATTAACATTTCAGGATGCTGACTATTTTTAAGTTCATCTCTTTACACTGCCTATTTTTGAGCTTAAACTCTGTTGCCAGAGATACTCAACATATATTGCTAGAAAAATCAGTGTAATAACATTTTTGTCTTAGACATTGCTGATCATAGCCCCAGTTCTAAAGCATAGAATTCACCTATTCTAACAGCCAAAACTATTTCAATATTTTAAACATATTCTTTGCTTTACTTCCTCCTGAAAGAGAAATTTTGGTGAAACACGAGGTCCTTATTTTCGCATGTTTATTGTTAAACATGCCTATCAGCAAAACAGTTGGTCGTGAATCACTAAATTATACCGAAGCACAGGAAGAGCAGTGCTTGCTTCATAGCTTTTTCACAAAAAATAACCCCTGGCACTCTGACAGAGTTTTTCAGTATGACTCAGCTCTAGTAAGGACATTAAAGCAATTAGCAAACAGAAGCGAAAACATGCTCCTGCAGAAGCAAACAAAAGCTAGTCCATGCTGCATGCAGAGCGTACTTCTAGCTTTCATACACCGAGTGTGCAATTAGCAACCATTAGGAACCTGCTGACCTGGTTTTGGTTACGATGTGCTTGACTCTGTAAGAGTGGCTCTCCAGCATTACAGCTAATGCCTCCTTAATCCTAGTAGCTCTTACAGTCGAGTCCTTTACATCCTTTCCTTTCTGCCAGATCACAAGAAGCTGAAACACTTCAATTAAGAACATGTGGAGAAATTTTAAAATAAATAATTCTACAAAAGTAATAAAATGCACTGTGGATACTAATTAGCAAGGTCTGTGAAAGCTTTAAAAAGCTCACAAATGCTTGAAAGGAGAAATTTGCAGCTAGAAATGACTGAATCCAAACACTAGGACACAGATTTCTTTAAACTGATTCTTGGCAGAATAAAAAGGCATCATCATCCAACTATGCTGCGAGAAAGGACAGCTGAAAGGCTCTCCTGCGCTCTCCAAGAACACCGGCACCGAAGGAGTGCGGTCACACTCGAGCTCCTAAAACCACCGGAGAAACCGAAGGCTGCGCGTCACCTGCCGCCCGCAGCTCCTCCGCCCCGGGGGCGAAGCGGCAGCGCTGCCTCGTCCCGCCTGCGCTGGCACGGCGCGGGGAGGGCACCCTGCAGGCACCGGCACGCCCTGCCCACGGAGGGCGAATGGCAAGATCCCCGACGCAGAGGTGTTTTTACAATATTCTGATGCTGAAGTACGAAACAGCAAACAACAAGGCCCAGCAGCAACAGCCAACCTCAGAGACATATCTATTTGATGCAATTTAGGAGTCATCAAACTTGCCGAAACACTCTTGATCAGAAGTAGGTTACGATCTTTGGATTCCTGACCGCGTGCAAGCCTTGCATTCATGAAGTTTTGTGAAGCCGCCAGCTACTGAAGATCACCCAATTATCTGTGCTCCACTCCATTCTCATATGGGCACTTGCCTCTACTGTCCTCTGGCTGTATCCTTTCTCCCACAATGTTTAGGATAACAATTTCATACTGAAACACGGGAAGTGGAAATAGCAAGACAAGGCATGGAAATCCCCGTCACTTCCAGTATTTGCATAATATACCATAAGTGACATACGATAAATTTTAGCAAAACCAATTTTAATTTGAAATTTGAAAAGTGTATTTAAGAACAATATAGCAAGCTGTTGTATAGGGGACTTAAAATATCTGCTAAAAAATGGGATAAGAAGGGATGATCAAGTTAAACAATACTTTGGGGTCATATATTGATATTTTAAGTGACTGATTTAAATGCTGGCCTGAAATTCTGTTATATTTCTGGAGTATTTTGTTTTCCCAGATTTTGTGACATATACAAATAGTGAATTGTAAACCACTACAATAAGTGTTAGAACACATATCAAAACTGAATAAATTTTTAGAGGTGCTCATTATACCTTGCAAAAATAATTTTTAAAATGAGGTAAAGAAAGGATTTTTTTCCTTCTAAGCAGGACCTCTATCACTGCCAAAAATTTTTTATAAAACTTAAAAGCTATGCTCAGTCTCATTTTCTGCATCACAAAATCCTGGTAGCATCAATGACAGTTTTAGGTAGGCAAGCCATACTAAATCACGTTCCAGCTTTCTTCTAAACCAAACCTTTTCTGTACCCAGAATAGTTGGACAAACCAGCTGATTTTAAATTTGCAGGTGAATAGATGAAAATGCAATGTCAAATGTTCTGATCAATAAAAAGTTCGTCTTTCAACATTTGTGGGGCATAACCTTATTTTCATCATCGCAATCAGAGTGAGAGTTATGATACCATTATTTGTAAAAAATACTCCTCAAATTATTGATTTCTGCCACTTCAAAAGCTACTGTTTCAGTCTGCTGAAGGACACGTTTAAGAGCTATGCAACACAGCCACCAGCTTGCATTCCTTATGGTGGGAGAAAAAAAAAAAAAAAAAATCGATGAATCAAGCATATTTTTTTGCCTTGTGTTAATTCTTCATATACAGTCTTACATTGTCATGGATGCTTGCATAAAAGGTGAGAGATCCTGTGTAAGCACATGCACGCATATGCTTTCTATCTTCATCTTTAGTAAGCGCATTACGCCTAACAGATGGCTGATTACCTTCCACTAATCACACAGACAATCTCACTTTCCCCTGCTTTTCTGCTCAGTCAGATGCTAACACTCTTATGCAAAACATAGAACGTCTGTGTCAACCATATACAGTTTATCAATCACCACAAGCCTCGAAAGGCTTCTCGCACTCATTCTGCTCCCCAGTTGTTCGCATTTCCCCTGTTTATAAAGTGCAGGCCGCATTCACTCTGCCAGCTATCAGATCATCCACATTTTCCTCCAACAGCAGTTAGTTCCTGTCAAACAAAGAATCATTAAGCATTTTAAGCCCTAGAGTAGTCCAGTCATTGATCAGCGGTGCAGACACTGGGTCGAATGAATGTTAATGAGCTCTAATTTCCCTTACTGTCACATATTGTTAAAATCAGCTGTAATCACTATACAGCCACCTGTCTGTCAAGTAAACAGTTTATTTCAATCTCAAAAATGCCACAAAAAAACCCAGAGAAACTCCATCACTAAATAACTTTTTCTGCTTGCTGACTTTGAAATCTAATGATGTAAATTTTAACATCGGATTTAACGAGCTCATTGATGCTGAATTTTCTTGAATAGATACAGTGAAAATGAATGTCTCACTCAGACAAGTTATATTATAATGTCTTTTCCATTTCAGTAGTCTCAGGAATTCTCTGCCAAGTTATAAGGCTCATTATACTTTTCCTTGAAAATGTAATTAACTGTAGCAACTACGAAGATAAACTATGTCAGTGCATAAAAACCCTGAAATATATCATGCCAGTAACATATAGAGCAAATTGAATTTAATATCACAGTAACACTACCCATGATACACTGATCCTGTTGCTGATGTCCTATATGATTTAAGAAATAAAACCATTTCAAAAAGCTTTGAAAGAACTGAATTCTAATGGACCCAGTTTAGGTTTTTCTCTTCATATCATTCCTCGTGAACACATTTCAAAAATACCTCCTTTGCAATTACCTTATTACATTTAAAATTCTGAATAAATTGGATAATTTTTCATTTAGGACTGCTTTACCTCCTATTTTATGTGTGAGACTCTTAAAAAGTATATCTGGTAGGGAATAGGATGATGCCTCAATTCCTTCAGGATATAGACCAAAGAGGTTTGCGCAGTAATTCCAGTATTAAAGCTGAACACTAGCGTGAATCATGATTACAATTCTTAATGTGACTGATTTAATGTGCATTAAAAAGTCTGCCCCCAAGGCTTTAATGGCAGCAAAGCCAGATCATCAATTTTTAACTGTGGAAATCCAACCATGACGTTCGAGTTCCTGATTACATGAATAAATCAGAGTTTAAGACACCACGATGACCCAATATAATCTTTGCTATCTACTGTTTCTCTTTCTAATACAAGGTGAATGAAAATGTGGAGCTTAAAAGGCAAGTGTTCAGCCAGAAACCGGAAATTACTGGGGCAAATCAGGGAAAGTGGAAATTCTACTGGAGGATTTAGCAAAGGATCTGTCTGAAAGTGCTGGCCTAGCAGGAGAGACTGTGAAACAAACCAATAGTCCATAAGGTCAAGGTGTTATATACCCAGGCAATCTCCAAGAAGCCACGGCTGAAATAGGCAAATTGCTGGTTGTGGTGTGCATCTTCTTTCATTTGGAACTTCTTTGGTTCTTAGGCTATCAGATTGTAAAGAAAGGTTCTGCAGATCCTTTCACATGATGTTTATGTCATGAAAACTAGTAGAAACTGTAGCAGAATGAGGCAACTCCATTTTTTTAGAGGAAGAACCCCCACTGCTTTTGAAAAGCATACTATCTGTGTTTTCCAAAAAAATGCTGTTGACAAGATCCAGTGCCAAAGGCTAAATGAATCTAAATAACCATGGTATAAGAAGGAAGGTCCTTGAATGAACAAATAATGGAAACAGTAAACAGTGGAATGAAGAACAAATGCAGATCACAAGCAGGGTTTCACAGAAACCTCTGCTAAACGCTGTGCTTCTCGAGAAACTGATCAATGACCTGAAAAATGGGTGAAAAATCAAACAGTAAAAGTCTGCAGAAGGTATTGAAATACTTGGGACAAATATAAACTCTGAGTAAATGAAAGATGTTACAAGGCAAAAAAATTGAGTAATAACATATAAGATTAAAATTAATATAGACAAATATTAAGTTATGTGCATGAAAAGAAAAAAACCAGTCCAACAACAAAAGAGTGAAGACTTGCCCGAAATTGTGCATTAAATTTATATGCTCCCAGCTCATATAATTTTATGTTCTCACTCATAAAATAGCAGGGAGACTAGCTGGAAATGATCCAAATTAGACAACTGCTATGAGGTACATCAGAAAAAAAAAATCTACACTACAACATGTACAGACATTGAAAACAGTTGTGTAGTGCCAGACTCATACAGACAGAGGAGTGTATTCAGAGAATCATGAATTGCATTGTGTTTCCTGTGGTCCTGTCTGAGTCAGCACAGGTTTGCGATGCAGTGAGTAACAGCGTCTAGGAGATGATTTAGCTTTAAAAAGAGATTAGCTTTAAAATGGACAAAGACAAATTAGCTGCTTCATATTAACTCGTTGCTACTTCAGCATCCTTTAACAGCTAAGTGCCCTACACCACCTTAGGCTTTTATTGTCCTAATTTTCACTCCAGAAAGCCAGCAGTACATAGTGGCAACTTTTATATGCTGATTTTTCAGCACACGTGTGAGTGTTTTCTCCTTGGTTTTTTTGATTTGTGTATTTGGGCAGGTTGTTTTAGCTTCCCTGGATAAAGCCATTTTTGTCATTCTAGTGGCTAAGAGTGAGCAAAACATCTGCAAACATAAAATAATTTTTCTCTTCAGCTACAAAAGTCAGATGCTGAAGGATGCAAAATAACTATTCTAGCAAGAAGGTGATGTCTTGTTCCAAAATTTTTCTCCAAAGAGATAGTGTGAAACATCTTTTAAATTGGAAGATAGGAAAAATCAAGATTAGGCTTGGCTGAATACCAATCTGGATTTAAAATGATCTTTCCGTATAGAGAGAGGCAGTGAGATATAAGTGAGAACATTGTGAGATGTTTCAAAAGAGGATCTGATTATTCACTTAAGTGTATACTTTTCTCCTTTTCTCCTCCAAAACAGAAAATAACAAAAAAATTATTTTCAGCAAATAATGGCCATTAAAAAATACAGTCTTTTGATGCAAACAAATTACACGGAAAATTTCCAACCAGTCCTGTCTTTTTTCCCAGGTGTTACCTCACAACCAGTATTTTCAGGGTTTCTCCTATCACAGCAAATGAAAGAAACTGGTGCAACTCTTAGCTCAAAGTTAGGGCAAATAAAAATAATGTTTCACTTCAATTTCACACTCTAGTTTCATTGCAAATAAACGCTAATCACTTAGGAGAAATCTTAACGTTGTTTCTGGGAAAATTTTCCAAGGGCTAAATGAGCTTATTCCTTTTTATTACAAAAGCTGATTAGAAGAAATTAATTACTTGTATGAAGGAGCAATATGATCTTATAATAGATCAGATAGGAAGAACTTTCTTGCATGCATTGTACAAAGTATGTCAGTCACAGCCAATGTCTCACTGCCATGCCAGTCTTACATCTTTCTCTAGCAGAAAGACCATCATTTCAGCTTCTTCCTTAATTATGTTACAGGTACTGCAATCCTGGATGTTCCATCAATCAGTACAAATGCTATTAAAAAAAACACCCAGACCAACAACAATCTACCTGCAGAATTCTTCAGGGCACAATATTAGTATGTCAGACCCAACAGTGCAACTTGAGGCATTTACATTGCCCAGCCCCAATCCTAATGACAAAATAGACCAAAATCGCCGCAAGACACGCTGTCATTTCCGAAACTAGTTTTGCTACACTAAATTTTAACAATTTTATGATAATAAAGACAGACTTTTGAAGAAACTGCTATTTTTTGGAATGGTGCACAATGCAGCTGCTGAGACCAGAGAGCCCTTTGTTTTCCTCCTCATTATGACTGGGCTACACAATGTCCTTCTGCACAGTGAGAATGTACAGACAGCTATGGTTGTTCATTTTGGTTTATTATTTTTTTCTCCTGATATAAAAAGTACATGCAGCATCATGTTCTGAGACTTCTCTGAATGTTTTCAAGCACAGAAGATTGTCCTAGAAATGTGACACGGGATTTATATTAGATTTTCCAGGACCAGAAATAATTATACTAGGCAAATAGGATCTCAAGAACCACTTTCTTCATAAGAGTAGCTCAAGAATGACAGATCTTATCCTGTCTGCTGCCACCAGCAGGTGATGTTTGCACCAGCACATTTTATGAATAAAAGAGCTGCAAACTCCCCGTTCTCCACGTAGATATGGGGTACACTTTTAGTCATTCTGTGCAACTCACTTAATTTTCTTATTATTTTCAAAATTATACTGAACAAGTTAATAATATGACTCAATTAACAGAGACGCCATAAAACAGTCCACAGGAGGTCCATTAATTTGCTATGCAAATTACATTTTAGATCAAGCACCTACAAAACCAGTAGGATCTAAACACTTTCTGAAAAACTGAAATAATTATATGAACTGCTATTTTTGTTTGGTTAAATTTCAAGTCAGTATATATATGTGTGTGTGTATATATATATATATCTATGTATATATAGTTACTGGTATTTCCAGTTCAGCAAGTTTTCCATCCTACTGGCAATTATGTGCAAAGTGCATGAAAGAGGAAGAATATAAATAGGCAGAATGTAGAAATAGTCACTTATCCAGAAGTAATAGCAATTGTTGCCCATGTTATTCACAGTTTTATTCCATATTTTCCTATTCTATTTGACCTTCAAATTTTGTACATTAAAAAAGTTGCCCATCATGATGGAATAGCACATAGTTCAAAAACTACATTTCTATTGCTTTTTTGAACACACTGCTACAAGTCAATCATATGTCTTCAATTTACGGAGTATTATTTTAATTATAATTTTTGCTCAGGAAAAGCAAGTTAAATAGACAACATTTTTTCAAACGCCTGTGTAAACATACAGCTGTGAACTGTATCATGAACTGCATGCACGATGTTTTATTCTTCCAGAAAAAAATGTTATTATGGAAAAATACTAAAAAGTAGAAAAATAATGCACAGTCATTTTAGAACTGTGTGCACTGTACATGCAGATATATGATAAAGATTGCACTCAGATGGAATTTCAATAATAAGTTTTTTAAGCATGAAATGATTGAATTTATAAAAAGTCATGTAGTTCTCTGTGTGCTTTCCTAACCTTAAACAGCAAATTCTGTATTGAAAGTACTAAGCATCTGTTTATGCTCTATGTAGCTCTTAGTCTGGAAATTGGGATTGAAATTCCATGGCACTTCCTCTCACCAGGTGTCACTGCTTTTTAAGTCTGAAATGTTCACAAAATAGAATTTCTTCCATGACACTTATTTGTTCCTCAGCTAAACCAAGGAATTTGGAGGGACATAAAAGGCTTAAAAACCCACTAAAAAGTTGAAAACATGTTAAACTATTTTCTCAGGGCTATTCTGAAATAGCTCTTGGAGAGCTTCAGTTTAGTTACTTGCTGTTGCCAACCTATGGGACACTAAACCATGCAACTGTGATGACTATAGTAATTAATGAACAGAGGTTTCCAGCATAAGTTAAAATACTTTTTGCCCGAAAACTCAAGTTTTTGTTCAGAGAGAAGGAAAAACTAACATGATTTTATGGAACCTACAGTTACCTGAACTTTAAGGATAATCACTTGGGAATGCTCAGACCTCGATTCCAACGACTACATTAAAAGAAGTTTACAAAAGGTAGAATTAAACTGGAACGACTGAGCAAGTTCCACTCAAAACACCTCATAAAGTTCTGTTTAAGGTGCTTTCTTTCACAGTGGATGCCGGTTCCTAAAAGTAGCAGGAATTAGAGCTCTGGCTTTAAGATACCTGCAACTATGTGTGAATGGAGGAGGAACTATTCCTCCACTTTTTCTTTCCAAATACAAAGAAGTGGTTTTCCTCCAGGCACGAGGCTTCACATTTAGCAAATGTGATTTATTTGTGTGTGGCAAGTAGTCAAATATTCAGTAAATTGTTCAGTTGTACAGAAAATAGAGGAAAAACAATATTCTGCTTGCTTGTTCTTCATATGGAACATGAGACTGGAGGAAAACCATCACAGAATTCTGAATTGCACAACATGCGTGACTATTCTTATTAGGACAAGATACAAGACACGTTCCTGTCCTTTCAGCTTTGTAAACTCCAGTCAGGGATAGGTCCACAGGGACCTAATTTAGCAGGTAAAAAATGCAATATATGTCCCAATTTAATTTTGAAAGAATGTGTTTTGTCAAAAATATCTAATGATACACACTCTGCTCTGTTTAACTATTTGTTAAATTCCAATTTACATGTGTTATTCTACTTTCATGGTATGCACACATGTGATTACTAACTTGAAATTAGTTCTGACCAGCCGTAGGGCACACGAAATGGCATAAAGTCTCAGAATTAAAGGCCTTATCTTTTCTTCTGCTGAAGTATCCACTGTTTCTTCAAAACTAACAGTACAGAAGTGCACTTTCACTTATCCAAAGACATATACTTCATAAATTATTACACCAGTACTTATTTCTATACCTCTTTCATGCCAGTGGGCCACTTCAGTGCATTGCAGGTATAGTAAAAGTTTGTAGAAACAGATAAAACCAAAGCAGAAAAGAAAATTATGTTATTAAATACCATTGGATTTGCATGTTTCAGTCATCCCATCATTTAACCAATCCATGGAGAGTGGAATTTCTCTGACAGGTGTAACAAGGAAAAAGACAACTGATGAAAAACATTTGTGTCTATTCTGCTCTGCTGTGGTGAGACCCCACCTGCAGTGCTGCATCCAGCTCTGGAATCCTCAGCACAGGAAGGACACGGACCTGCTGGAGTGAGTCCAGAGGAGGGCCAGCAAGATGATTAGAGGAGTAGAGCACCTCTCCTGTGAGGAAAGACTGAGAATTTGGGTTGTTCTGCCAGGAGAAGAGATGGTGTCAGCATGACCTAATTGCAGCCTTCTAGTACCTGAGGGGAGCTGTGAAATGGAGAGGGACTTTTTACAAGGCCGTGTAGTGATACAAAAGGGAAGGGCTTTAAACTGAAAGAGAACAGATTAAAATAGACATTAGGAAGAAATTCTTTATTGTGAGGTGGGTGAGGCACTGGAACAGGTTGCCCAGAGAAGCTGTGGATGCCCCATCCCTGGAAGTGTTCAAGGCCAGGTTGGGTGGGGCTCTGAGCAACCTCATCTAGTAGAAAGTGTCCCTGTCCATGGGCTGGAACTATACGACTTATAGTTGTCCCTTCTAACTCAGGCTATTCTGTGATTTTATGATTCTTTTTAAGTCTGTTTTTATACTAAAGGCTTCAAGTTGGTAATTTCAGGTTTAGGACTATGTCCCCTTCAAACAGAAAACAACATTGGTTAGCTGTTTGAGCAAAGAAGTAGTAAGGAAACAATCTGCAAAAATAAGTTTAAAAAAAAAAAGTGGTCTAGGTCATAAACTCAGAAAAGACTGTGATGAGCTTCAGTTATTCTAGAGTCTAGTGACTGAAAGTGATGGACTGGGATATTCCAGCTGTCAGAAAGCTATCAGGACAAACAGTGGAAAATGCTAGAAATGTCTGTGTTCCCAGCAGCTGTGGAATTAAATGCTATTTACAGAGCCTGCCACAAATGATAACATTTTTTCCAGAAAAATCTTGAAATCTGTGAAAAGCTGAGAGGGAGGGAAGGAGGGAGGGAGAGATGAACAGTTTGCTGGGAAGGTAATTTCCTCCACAATTGCCAAAATCTGATGCAGTTAAGATGACATGGATATTTTCTGCATCACTGTTCTAATTAGTAACTACACCCCTTGAATGTTTTAAACAGAAACAGATGCTTCTGTCTTACAGATATTTTGCAAAGCAAAAGGGAAACAGAACCATGGACAAGTGGATCTGTTGGTCTTTTATGTTGAGAAGAATTGATTTTGCAAGGATTATAAATACTACTTTGTGGAATGAAAACTATGACAACTTAAAAACTCCTCTGAGCTTAGAATAGTAATTTATATAGGATAATATAATAAGATAATTGTCCTTCCCAAGCTTCTTCTTCCATTCACTGATAAACATTTTTAGGAGGTAGAAAATCATATTATGAGACGGAACATATCATAGGAAGATAGTTACATGGAAAATTCTTTCCTGCTCTAGTGCTGTCATTTATGATCTCTATCATGTAGATGAAGAACAAACCATATCAGGCACCTTAGCTCTACTGCTCATTCTGCATTTGTTGAATAAGTAAATCATCTCCCTATACCTCTGTTTCCGTTTCTGATGAGCAAATTCCTCAGGCTAATAACTCTTTTTAGTACACACCAGAGGCAAAAAAATGGAGCCAAACTGATATCTGGAAATTTTAGGCATTAAAGGTTTTAAACATTAACTTACCATGAAGAGAAGGGAAAAGCAAAGTAACAGACACTGTGGGTATACAAGTCTTACACAGCACGGAGGCCTTTTTCAAGTTTGTTACAAGCAAATTTAGGTGTTTCCTCTTCTGTAGTCCCAAGAAAGTACCAGAACTGCAAAATCATTTCTAGATTTGCTTGATACTGTAATTCACTCGTGTTCACTGCTTTGTCATTTTCAGCCATTCCATGGTCCTGCACGTTTATCATTCTTTGTTCCTTTGAAGAGCACGGGTAATAGTGTTACGATCTCCTCCTTGAGAGAGGATCATACTTGATACTATAATGCAGGTGAATAATGATATCACATGCTTGTTTGTTTAGCATCCCTTTGTAGAGGCCATAAAAGTGTACATAATTAAAAAGTCATTATAGTCTGCTATTCAGTAACTCTACAATGTGAAATGGTTCTAAGCAGTTGCTTACTAAGTAAAGGGAAGGTCTGTAAGAGTAAGACAATAAATAACTGGGAAAAGTTCAGTCATGGGAGCATGAAAAAGAAGAGCAAAAACATGAGTGAGTTCCAGAAGCAGCCCTAATATTAACTTCAAAAAGAGGTTTTTGTTTGATCGACTTTTCATAGCTGCATACATAGCTTAAAATTTGTTTTTAATTATTTTGAAAATTCTCCCTGTGCTTTCATGCGAGCTTAGGCAACAGTGACATCCACGATTTGATTAGACTGCAGTGTCATTAAACATCTATGACTAAACAGCTTTTTACTCATTCTCTTGTGATACTCCCTTCTGATTGAATTAACTTCTCATTCCTAAAATTAGGTTAAGTTCTTTTTAAACTCATCTACAAAACAACCTCATACCCAGTAATTCTTAAATGGCAATCATTTTCCTTACCCGTATCTACCCACTAGATATGGAAGAACTCCACTCATTTGTTCAAACACCATCGCCCAGGCCATCCATACCTTTTCAATATCTAGGGTATTAGCTATGACATAGGAGCTACAGGAAAACCGTGATCTTCAAGCCATAGGCCAGGCAAAATATTCTAGGATGGTGCAACTCTAGTCTTAGAGACAGTCCCACTCCACCAGATCTTTACAATCTGTGCTAGAAGTATATTTCCCTTCTCACACCAAATACGAATTGCACATATGCCAGCATCAAGCCTTGCACGACTCACCAGAAGCATGCTGCCTGCTCATTCACGAAATAACAGCATTAACTGCAGCTGAATAGTTACCCTACAAAAGTACCCCAAGTTTCAACTTGCTGCTTCAGGAGTAAGAAGCTGTCATCCCATACATCAAAAAGTAGTTCTAAATGCCAAGATATGCAATTCTTTTCGAGTGAGTAATCTCTCCGAATATTCTGAAATCTGGAAAAATTTACCCAGATGGTTTATGCACCACTATGTAACAGAAACATACAGAAGAAATAGAAATACATAATGACCTAGTAAAATGGTTTTAGTATGTAAAAGTATCTGCATGAATAGTATCTGCTCTATGAACTTTACAAGTTTTCATTTTTAAAATATAAAGAGATATTCACAATGAGGGCAATATAACAGCGGTAAAGCAAGAGGTGAACTTTGGTATTTGATGTTGCTCCTTGTGGGAGTTCTAATGCATGTTTTGTTTCAAACATCTTTGTTTTTGAAAGCATCCTTCTGGATTAACATAGCATGATAGTAATTGGCATTCTCTTCTGTAACACTAATGACCCTGTTTTTTCTTGTTACCAAACAGTTTTAGTCAGAATAGAAACCAGCTTCTTGCCTACCAGAGAACAGAGATAGAGGCCAGTACTGAACATTAATTTTAAAAGTTAATTGAAACAGAAACTCTAAAGAGTAGTATGCAGTGACAGTCTTTGCCATCCCTCTGCTGCCCTGAATCTCTTTCTGGCTGAACAAATCTACTCATCTTTAACAGACACAGCTGAAACAGGCCTGGAGGCAGGAGATGCACCTCTCCAGTGAGGAAAGAAGAAACAAGTTGAAATTATGCGAGTTTTCCCATAACAACCTACCCACTTTCTGAGCTGATTGCTTCTATTCAGGCACATAGGCAGGGTTTCCTGTGGCAAGAGTGAGGGCCTGTTAACCCCAAAGTCACGCTTACAGTGAGGAGAGGTAAACACTAATAAAACATGGAGTGTTTTTTCAATAGAAATAAAGCATACACCAAAAGGAACAAAGATGTGGCTGGCTAGCTAAGGGATCGTGGGAAGAAGCATTTGGTGGGGAATCAAACAAGGCTGTTTTGAGTGAGATCCCACAGGGATTAGCAAGGCCCAGTGCTATTTGACATTTACACCAGTGATCTGGAGGCAAATATTAAAACACTGCTCTTAATTCTTGCAGATAGACAGACTGGAAAGCTAAAGAATGATCAGTCTGGCTGCAGCAAGAAGCCACCTGCTTGTCAGAGGAGTCCCACTGGTGACTAAGGTCATGCTTTTTGAAAACTAGAACAAGAAACAAAGTGCGTTTTAATCTAAAAAAACGTAGAGTTGGACACCAATGATCAAGGAATGCAATCAATACCTGACGGGAGAATCCTGGGAACAGTAGGAAAAAACTAGCACTGCCTCTGAATATAAGCAATAGTGAGAATGGAATGCTGTGTGGAGGTGTGGGATACACATTCCAAAAAAAATGTTGAAAGACTGGAATGCGTGTGACAAAAGTCATTGAAACAAAGAGATAGATGCTTAAAAACAGAGAAAAACTCATCTATGAAAGTTGAAGCAAGACAAGTTCAAATTACGAAAAAAGTGTCCAGCAATAAGGGCAATTAATCATGATAATCAAATTAGTGAGGGGAAAAAAATAAAGGGTGGATTCTCTGCCTGTTGCTCATGAAGAAAGAAAGATAAACAGTTAGCCAAATGAAAGTTACTTGGCCCAAACATATACAAAAATTCAACAGTTTTAAAAGCTAGAGACTGTTCGGGAAATTAAAATGTCAGGTAGGTTGCTGGAACATAAATGAGGATTTCTGCAGTCAGAATTCAGACCCTTAGGCCATACTATATTTCACAACACTACAGTAAAGAATGCTGAACGACCAGGAAAACAAGGATCTGACCCCTTCTGATCATGCTGTAAAGAATTCTTGGTTTATTGTCATTACTGTTCCGAATATCTAACACTATTTTACTGCTATAACCTCTCTCCTGCCACCAAATGAAGAGATTCACTAGTAAAAACATGCTGTTTTGTCAATAATGAATTTTACCACCTGTTAGCATTTCTAATAAATTTTCTGTTGTGGCAAAAAGAAAATTTTGTTTCAAAGCACTTTTGAAGGAAAAAAGAGACTGAAGTTAAAGAAGCTTTACATTAAAAACACTTTTTAATTTATGGAGGTTATTTTTTCTTACTCTGTATCTTGCTATATCTCTACAGAAAATATATTTCTATAGAAAATTCAGTGTGACCAATTAAAAAACAAAAACAACAAAAAACTTGGATTAATGATTTTTCTTGAGTCCATTAAATAAATTATTCCAATAAACATTCAGCCACTAACTTTTTTCCAGATTTTCAGAAAATAGACAATGAAAGCATCATCTTTAGGACAGTCTTTAAATAAATGTTTCCTGAACTAGAGCTGAAGTAACATGACTGATAAAGCAGCAAGCCTATTCTGGGTGCCTTCCTTTAGATTAAATTACTCAATGCATCATGCTAGTTTGATTCAGTCTGCTGGTAATAGAAGTTTCTGCTACTGAAAATAAGTTTCAAAAAGAGGTGTTTATTATAAGTGACAAAGAATAGATCTGCTTCCAAAAGTGCATAGTCAGAGAGTCAGGAATAGTTAGTCCATGTATTGCAACCCTTGAAAACACAGCCTGACACAAGGAGGAAAATAGACCTCTTCTTGCATTACTTTTCACCTATTACATGGAATGATTCTGTTTAATTCATAACATACCCAAGCAGAATCTGAATGTTCTGTACTTACATTCATATATTGCAATATATTCTGTGATTACTGCAATCTTGTATATAGCTTCAGTCTATTACTCAAGGTTTCATTCTAATAGATTTTTTTTCATTTGACATGTTAGCAATTGAAAATTCACTGACTCACAGAACTGCTCCATCTTTGAAGAGCTGCAGAATTGTTTATGTAAATATAGTTCTATGAACAGCAAGTCTGTCTGCAATTGCTGTAAAACTGCTGTGACACACCACGCGATTGTTGTCAAACCACAACCATCACATATATTATAGACTCGGTCTAACCCTTTCCAGAATGAGGGATTTATAACCTCACTTATACAGTCCACAAACTGCACATCAGATCTTTTCAGTTAACCTTCAGAGTAAAAAAAACAGCAAAGCGTGACTCACAGCCTTGAAAAAAACATGACCCTCTCTTGGGAAAAAAAGTACACGCAATCTCTACAGGATCTGAGCTGATGCCACGCGAGAGAGGGCTGGCATGACTAAACGGTAAGAATCTATATCAGCTGCCATTACCACAGCTTTTGTTTGTATAATATGAAATATGGAGCTGTCAATGGCTAACTGTTCGCGGTAGGTATAAATAGTCCTGCTGTATTTTGCATTCCAAGCTCGTAAGTTTTGCATCTCATACTGCCAGTAGCTGTTCACAGCAGAGCTGCTCACCCTCCAGGGGGAAGGGAGCCACAGCCTCCCCCGGGCACCCCTGCCACACACCTGGGCGTGCAGACGTGTGTGCTACCACGTAATTGAACTTTTGCCAGTGACACAGATGGCTGCACACGCATTCCTCACAATCTTGAGAGCTGATCCTCATGCCTGAGGGACTCTTGACAGCCGTGCTGACAACTGTTTGTGTAAGTGACAAAATCTGTGCTCCCATGTCTAAGGTCCTTCAAGAGGGAAGGAGACAGAGGGCAGGTGGCAGGGTCAGGGGACAGCTGACCACAGCTGCTCACCTGTGGGAAACCCTGCTCCAGCTTTTCCTCTAGGACATAGAAACAATAAGGAGGGAAATTTCTCCTCTATTCCAGACAGAACAATCAAGTATTGTTACACTGCACTTCACAAAACTCTTCCCCAGTCCAAATAAGGAAAAATTAATCATTTGTGTACGTGATGTGCCATACAAATGTGGCCTGACAAGGGCATTGTGGGTGGTTTGCAGTCTGGTGTTACTGTGCATAAAGTGAAACCCCAAGCTACAATGTTAGGGGCTATGTGACCCTAGTACTACCCTATACCCTGCTTCCCTAACTCCAGAGGCCTCCCTAACTCCTTCACACTCCCAGCTGTGCAGGCCCTGGTAGCTGAGACTGCATGCCTGCTGCAGACTCTGCTAACAAAACCCTAAATTTGTCATTTTACCACACTACTTTGAAGAGTCACAATGGATTTGCTCAGTTTTTCTACAGCATTAGTATCATTTTATTCAGAGGTCCTTTATAACTAGAGATGTCAGCTGTTCAGTTATCATTTTTATTAGATCATTATGTTACGGGCCATTAACACAAGTTCTCTTAACACCTCCTTTGCCCATTTTAAAGTTCATGATGTGTTATACTTCTTTACCACAATACAGCCACTTTTACTATGTTTAACTAAAAATTGCCCTTAAGGCCTCAAACATATAAATCACTGCTTTCCCTCTCCCACATTGTTTTGCTTCAAAAAAATGTATGTAGAAATACTACAATCTGAGTAAAGCAAGCAAGGGTAGTAAGGAGAAATAATTTAACTTTCATTCAAAAGTTCACTGGTATTCTGCACCACAAACAAGAATGGGAAAAAAATCAAAAAATTTCTTTAGCAGCCACTTTACAATTAATATTACGTATTATTTTAGAAGAGGCCAGATTAAACTAATATTCAGAAGCAAATTGTGTCAGCTACCAATTCCATCACTCATACATTGTTCTTGTGGCTTATCTCAACTCAAAGATTTAAAATTTATGTTGCAATATAAAGCAAACTCATGAGCAAAGGGATGGTGGGGAGGACAGTTAGTATTTTTTATTTAATTTCTAAAAACAGACTAAGGTTTGTGTTCTTACCTGCAAAACACTGCTTATGCTGTTATTTCAGGAACTTCTGTTGTGGCAAAAATCAGATCTAAATGTTTATATAGTATTGTCTTTTTCCTGTTTTTATTTTAACCTCTTGCTGTTTTGACAGTTTCCCTTCAACTCTTGATTATCAGGCCACCTAGCTCTACATTAAAATTCTCAGAATCAATGCACCACTGCATATCTAAATGCTCGCTCATGGATACATTGGATGTAAAGGGCAGAAGCAAAAACAAAACACAGAGTCATCAGCAAGTTTAGGGAAGTTGATACATTCTAAGCCGTCATGCTGTAGTACTAGATGAAATATCAACACAACCTTACTTTAATACTGATAGCAAATTATGAATACCACATCCTTGCAAGAGTTTGCGTCCCTAGGCAGAAAGAAGCGGTGGTTAGCTATTACCTAAATAGACAGGAAAGTAGACATCAATAGACCAATAAAATAAGATTATCATACTTGCTTCTGGCTGTAGTAGCATTTTGATGAGTAGTTTGTAAATAGCCTGAGACTGCAAAATTATAGGAAGGCCACACAAACATTAACATCATCCAAAACTATTTCAAACCCCTAGGAAGTTTGTGAGATTCAGAGCAAAATGCTTTGCTTGCATGAGATTAGAGTTGGATGTTTATTCAGGTGTCCAATTCTAACATCTAGCTGCTAATTTGCATTATCAAAACTAGCTCAGACCTAGACGAGTGCGAAATCCCCAGCACCCGGTAACATCTCTGAGGAGCTACAGTCCCATTCCACAGCATGTATTCAGCCACCTAAATCTGCTCAATTCTCAGTGGTCATCTCACACCAAGACTCCAACAAGATGTATAAATTCCCCCATGTCCTCCACAAGAACCTGCTCCGGTGGATGTGATCAAAATATGTCACTTTCAGAGACTGAACAGGGGGCTCTCTTAATCTAAGCTTGAGCTTGGAAAACGTGATTAAAGTTGCTTTCTTGGGAAGTGAGACACGTATAAATTCCTATAGTGGAAAAGGGATTTGAAGCCAAATCTCCAGCTTCCCAAGAGATAGTTTGTCCTCTAAGTCCCTGGGCTTGTGATCTAAACTTATCTTTTAAGCTGTTTCACCTGGCTGCAATAATTAAATACACACTGAACATACAAGGCACAAGAACTGCTCCCCAGCTAAAGGTTTGAATGACCCATATAGGAGACTGAAGATTTGTATCTCATTCCCAAGGTAAGATTAATATCTTAAACAAAAATGACTAGATTGCAGCATGAAATTTTTCAGTCCACCTCATGCTTAGTACATTTTCCTGCAAGATGACTCCAACTATTTCTCCACTAAGACTATCGCTACATGGTGTGAAGTCATCATCTCTTATTCCAAGGAAGAAAAAATACTTGGCTAAATGCAAAGCCACAAGCATCTGAGGAGAGAGGTATTTGAGTTGGGGAAAGCAATGTGAGGTCGTTTTTAAATTATAGCTTTGTGTCATGCTGGTTTTGTTTTGGAGGTTTGGGGGGGTTTTCAGTTTCAAAAAGGTCCTTGTTTAATATGTTGGACTACATCAAATACATGTTATTCTTCCATGTAGCTGGAGTTTAATTTGATGTTATTAATTCTACAGTGTAGGAAGTCCTTAGAAGTCACGTATTGAACTTGAGCAATACCACCCTGCTCCTTTTTTGGTTCTTGATAATCCAGTTAACTGCTGCATGGTGTTGCTATTAACCTTTACAAAAAAGCAGATACATTTTTTTCTTTTTCAAAACTCCCTTAATGTTATGCTCAATCATGCTTGTACCTGCCACAACTCTGCATGATTTGTGGATAAGTATTACCAAGCCTTGCACCAAATGGGAAAATTGGAAGGTGAAAAATACATATTCAAAATGTCTTTTTAAGGCCAGAGTTAGCCATTATTATTTAATAAAGTTCTCCAAAGCTAGAATCTGATACTAAGAAACTTTTCTTTATACTTTCAGGTTATAAATGTGGACTAAACCAGTAATTTCATTGTTTATACCACTTACTAAGCTTTGCATGGGGACAAAAAAATGCTCAGGATTTTCTGTGAAACAGATAAAATGAAAGAATACTTTTTAAACACAGGCGGACAAGGACAGAAGTCAGAAGCATATTTTAATAACTCATGACAGGCGTGAATGTGGCTGAGAAACTTCATATGATCAGATGACAAGCCTAATTAGGAGCATGCTGCTAAGGCAAGAATTGCACATTTCCTGAGATCTTAAGGAAAGAATATTTATTGGTCCATAGCAAGGAAAAATAAAAATCCTGACACAATACCTTTCCCAAAGCTGCAGCTGTAGCCCACCTCTCCACATATGTGCCTTCCAAAGAATCTCTTGCTCCTTTAAAAGATTTCACTGGCACTTGTCAGGTTGTTCTCAAGCAGATAGGCCTAGATTTTTTCCCAGGTTGCTCACAGAAGCAAAATCCATACCATGACAGAGATATAGTCTGGTGAGAAGCTGTTTGGCATTTGTGATCTTTTACTTCTGCTCTTCATATTTAGGACAGACCTACATCTACAGAAGTGATTTGGGCAGGATTTATGCAAGTGCAGGGTGAAGGGTGGTTGCTTTCCTAAAAGAAAAGATTGAAAATTAATAGAAGCACAATGTGAGATAAGCTAGTGCTCCAAAGACAGCACTTTAGGTACATCTGAACAACTACAATAATACCACCCAGAACCATTTTCTTTCTGCCTTCGTGGAGCTGTATGGTGATCAGCTACCAGTCCTCAAGACAAACACGGGAACTCATGGCTCAGGAGGACCAAAAATTAAAAAGCACCTTTAGAGTATCTTTGCATTTTTCCAAGTCCTTATACTGAAAGGCATCTTCAGTGCCAAGAACATGTAACCCAGACAGGTGACCTGTTCAAGCCACAGCAGCCTTCCTGAACTGAAGCTCTGCCCTCTTTGCGCTGTTCTCTGACACAGTACAGGGTCTGTTTTATAACCTTTACTCAGCTGGGGTTTCTTGCTTAACTGCTTGTTAATCCTGCATAAGTACCTTGCATCTGACTGGGGAATGGTTTGTTCTAAAATCACTGGCTTTTTGTTTACAAGAGGAATATCCACTGCTATAGACTGTCTGCTAATACCTTCCCTGATTTTTTTTTTTGTTGTTGTTATGAATGCTCCTTTTCTTATCCTTTCATAAAGACCAGTAAAAATGCAAGAACTGAAAGGCTAAACAGAAGCAGGTAGTGTACCCTATGGATATTTTTCAGTGGAAAAAAAATCTGCTCTCTGAATAGAATCACTATGGCCCCATAAATAGAAACGTGAGGGGAAAAAAACTCGCCAGATTTTAAAAGCTTGTATCAGTAACTCATAGACACTGAAGTTTCTAGGAGGATTAAGACAAAATGATATAGCTCCTTTACATCTGAAAATAAGAAAATGCAACAGCTGCCTGGTTTGCTACATCTCCAGATTGCCCTGTAGCTTCACCTGTAACCTACAGCAGGTAACACTGCAATGTAAGGTAAGTTGCTGCTCTGTGATAGTAAGTATATTCGAGATACTCTTATGGGCAAGAGCATAATGGAAGCAGACGTGATGTTTGTTGCAGAAAATCCGTAAAGGAAATAGTAATAGTAGGCACCCTGGAAACAGGGCATGGGGCAGAAAACTCCTTTACTGTAAGGATAAAACCCAGCTGTCAATGATCTCAAGCTACAGATAGAGAGCTATAGGAGCCGCTGTTTGGAAGAGATCAGGATGTCACAGGGAGAAGGAAAAGCGATCCCAGTCACACAGAAGAGTAGTTTAACTGCTCTGCCACGACCCTCACTAACTCAGGGACAGCCTGCCTGCAGGCAGTGTCTGCAGGGAGGAAACGGCTGGAAGTTGTTTCCTCCAAGTGCAAGTCCCTGAAGTAATAATGTGGTGTTGGTCCTCAGTCTTGTGAGCCAGCTGTGAAGACCAGTTAAGAGTTTTTGTATTCCTCATATTTCTTCATTTAGGGACCTTCTCTTAAAAATATACACATATATATATATATATATACACACATATATATGCGTGTGTGTGTGTGCATATATGTTTTTGGGTTTTTTTTTTCTAAATTAATGGAAGAAACTGAAAGACAGGCTGAGCGTGAGACCACAGTGCATCAGAAGGGAGCACCCTCTGCAGTGCTTCTTGCTGCTGCTGCTGTGTAACAGAATTATACAACTGATAAGAGAGATGGGGTATATTGCAAAGAGAGGAAAAGAGAAGGGAGTCATCTAGGCAAACATTTTGCGTTCAGTAACTTAATGCTTGTTCATATAAAACACGTTAAAAGATGCCAATATTTTTTGTTTCAAGTAAATACACAAATCTGTTTGTTTAGATTTGAGGCAGACTGACTAACATAGTTTTGACAAAACTTTTGGTAAGTGCATTGGAATGCACAGAAAACCAGCACACACACTGATCTATGTTTGCAGCAAATCTTTAGGAGAAAACATACAAGACTTTGCATAGCTGGTAATTTTTGGGCACACCGTGCTCTCAAAAACACATGATCTCTTAGAAGTCCCAGCCATCTTCCTTTGAACTGCACTCCTATCAAATGCGAGAGGATGATATGCCACAAATAGCACGGGGTAAACACACTAAAGAAGGCAAAAACAACCCCCCAAACGAACAATGTTTCGCTCCACTCAGGCATGAATAAGGCACGCTTTGATGCAATTGCATCTTATCTTTATAATTCATGTTCAAGTAGCTTGCAGCAACCAGAGTCGAATGAAACCAAAGACCTGAATGCATGTAACTTACACTTAAAGTGATAATAAGGATGGCTCTTTTTACGAGAATCATAAAAAGCAGTAACCAAACAATCACAACTGACTAATGAACTGATCTGGGGTCTTGAGAGAAAGATTTCTGTGATAAACACTGGAACTACAACACTACATTGTAATGTTAATTAGGTACATAACAGTTGGTAGGCAAAGCACTTCTCTGATTCACTTCAACAGCACAAAGAAGGGAATGGATCCCCATGGTTTTTCTTAGGCACAGCATAATTTGAAAAATGGACCAATTCTGTAAGTGTGATTAACCAAATTAACTACCATTTGTTTTGGACAAGATCATGGGCAAGGAAAGTAAAGTGCTCAGGCTACACAGAAGTGCATAGAACATCTACAGATGTATGCTTAACTAATATTTAACGGATATGATTTTTGAAAATTTATTTGAGGTAGACAATGAAATACAGCATGTAAAACTAATTTGGGCTGTACTTTCTATTTAAGGTGCTTTTGGGGTAATAAAGAAATCTAGTCATATAAGAGTTTTTAATCTATGATTGGCAAATAATTTTTAACCTGTGTAATAGCTGAAAAGGAAATAGACATTTTTTGATAATTGAATGGTCTGCCATGATGCATGCAGTCTGAATCTAGAACACTATTTTGTGATATGGGAAATCTTGCACTTCTTGTGAACCTTTTGTAAATCCCCTTTATCTCTTCAGTGCTTGCAAAACTGCAAAGAAATCATCAAAAAAACAGGAAAACTATGTTCCTGCTCTCATTTTCCTGCTGAATAAAAAAATTACCCCTGGAAATTTCAATAAGCAATGCACAGTAAGCTGCAATCAACTGTAAATCTCACCCACATGAAGAATTTTTCAAGACAATATCTCCTGACTGGCTGTTGAAGCAAAAAAATATGCAAGACATGAGGATAAGCCTCCTACCAATAGTAAGTTCATATTTTACAGTACACTTTTAAAGTCTTTTTTCAAAGGTACTAAAGCACCTTAAAGAAATTCTCATGCTTTGTTTGCTCATTTTTTTAATATTACTAGCAAATCTATGTTTTCTCTTGTATTGTGCAAAAGTGCTGTCTCCCTCTCCCAAAAGAAATCCTAAGAAAATTCAGCCTGAGGCATTTACCCATCTGGAAAACTTCATGTCAAATGTTACACATTCATCAAGGTCTTACATACCACTTTACACTGATATATAGGGGGAAAAAAAAATCACCTGGATATAAATATAAATGCATTTATATCTTTATGCGACCTTACAGACACAAAGAAATAGGTCTCATACAGGACAATATCTTGTCTACTAGATAGATTGTATTTTTCCCTGAATGAGCACAGTTTACAAAGCTCCAATAGTTTCCACATCCTAAGTATTTTGCTGTGACCTACTTATTCCTATTCTTCACAGTCAGAAAATAGCCACTGGATGAAGGAAAGTTAAATAGCCATTATATTAAATTTTGCAAACCTGCCAGGTAAATGGGGGTGGGGAAGGGAGGAAGGAAAGAAATGCGGGAGAAAAGGAAGAAGCTCAAAACAAAGCACATAAGCCCCTTAAGGCTGACCATCAGACCCAGTTAGGTTAATAGTGTTATACTGATTTGCTCCAGTTGCAAAACTGGTTCAAGTCTGTGTGTTCAGAGATGCAAGAGAAACAGATTGTACCTTGTTCCTAGCTGAGCCTTGGTTCCAACTGTACCTTATTCCTAGCTAAATAAATAGTGAAGAATGTGCCTCACACTCCTGTCACTAGAATGCTTCTGGATCCTTCTCCCAGTACAGTGGTGAATTACCCTGATCAAATGTCTTGGTCGTGGTGTTCTTTTAAGCCTTCCAATCCTAACACAATATTCACATATCTTTGCTTCTCAATTCTGTCTCACTCTCTTCAGCTCTTAGTGCAAATCAAATCCTGCACACACGGACACCTTCAGTGTTTTCTCAGCACCTGGCTCTTTTGATGCGTCAGAGATCATTGCTCTGGGTGGCATCCAGCCCACAGTTTGAACATTATGGAACTGCAGCATATTTGAAGCACAGAAAAAGCATCCTGGATTGCCATCATGGTAAATGTAGCTATCAAACAGCGTTAGAACTATACATATGCTGTCAGCATTTTCACCGCTTTGGTCTCTAGACTAGTGCAAGTTGTACGTAAGTATCTCAGTGATTAAAGCGCTAGTGGCTGGTCTACACCAATGTTCCTATAAAAGCAGGGAAACAGTAAGAGTGAAATAAGTAAAGACTGAAATAAGGAACATGTCTGGTGCCCCTAAAATAATTTTCACTCCAAGTTAATTATGGTTCACAAGTCTTCTCTCTAACTTATCTGCTAGCCAACAAAAACACTCAGATCCAAGCCCTAGGTAAGTCTGAGAGACAGATTTGACCTCTGTCTACTTCAGTACAAGTTAGGGATTCAGGAGTTGACAGCCCTCCAGTGCATTCACTGAGGCTTCCTTCCAGCTCAGCTACATTCTCCTGTTTCTTCTTTCTGCCCTTCTTAATTAGAAATGCCTTGCATTGGCTTGATTTTTACATCCTAGCCTGCTCAGACATATTTCTACATACAGGGCATTTCAGCTGAGAGGCTTGACCTGGCAAGTCCTCCTTCTGAAATGCTGCCCACAAGCAGAAAGAGGAAAAAAAAAATACATGAAGATTCTGGACAACCTCATAAGGTGACTATCAGTAGGGCTCTTGACTTTGGAGAGGCATCAGGATGCAGCAGTTCCACCCAAAATTTTCAGGCAACGGCAGATAGTTATCAGAGGATGCTTCTTTGAGCACATTAAAAAAAAAAAAAAAAGTTTTTCAGAATGCACATGGAAAAGTTATGGCTTATAAATTAAAATGAATACAACAAGGACTCACTAAGAGGAGTTTGACCCTTTCCCTTTCTCACTGGCTACATTTAGATGAGAGAGCAGAGGTAGTGAAGAAACAGCAGCTCCAAGAACATGTGAAGGCGAAGATGTGGGGTTGGTGTCCACACCCACTCTGCTGACAGAGTTATGGCTCAGAGTTTTTTAAGAATACAGTGACAGAGAGAAAAATCAGAAGGCATTAATTACCACAGCAAGGGAAGAACCAGATAGGAGCTAAATTATAACATAAAGAAAATCTTGCTTCTGTTATAATCTCATTTTGCTGGTGACATTAAACTTTGAAGAATTATGGTTTTCCACTCTTACGTCCCAGATATTCAAGAGAGTGGGAGCAAGAGTGAGCATAGAAACAGCAGGCAGTTCTTTTTGGCAGAACCACATGCAGCATCTAATACAAGCTGAGTAGAATGTACAAATACAGGCATACTTGTCTAGTTATGATTTCACTATGTGCAGTTGCTGACATCAAGACCAGTACTGAGTAGTTTTAAGAAGAAGCCAATGTATTAAGGCCACTATCATCTATGCCACTATTCAAATCAAGCAATTTTCAAATCTTCTGGTATTGCAGGTCTGAAAACCTACCAAAAGTTGACAGGACGTGGCAGAAATATTCACCTGCACTTCTTTTATGCTTTTGTTACTCACAAGACTTCTTAGAGCTTAAACTCCATATAAGTCATCAGAAAATACAGAACATTTTAAAAGAAATGCCTGAAAAGCCTCTTTCCTCTTTGAGTCTGGACCATGCAGAATGTGACACTTTGGCCATATTACAGTGCAATTGATGCTTCAGTTATTGCTAGGATCCTTTATAGCTACTGCAAGGTCCCTGCCCTGCTTCTGGATTAATCGTTACTAATTTCTGTTTATCACTTCTTATCCTATTCTGTGGTTAAACTAGTTGGAGCAGTTTCTCAGCAGAGAATCTAAGCCTATACCTCAAGTAAATAAAGAGCTAGCATTTCCTCTGTTCTGGGACTCAGTAACATCAAGGGGGAAAATTTCTTTTCCAGCTTCGGATAGAATAAATTACTGTTACACTGCTTTTCACAAAACTCTGCTGCAGTCGAAACAAGGTATGTCCACAGGAGTGAGTGTGTGTCAGCAAAAGGAACAAGAAGCCTTGAAGAAAAGAGAAGTGGTTGGAGGCAAGCTGCTGCAGGAGCTACAGAGAGAACTGCCAGCAAGTCAAACCAGCTTCTAGACCAGCACAACAGCCAGGGCTGGTCTGCAGCTGAGCAGCTGCTGCAGGAGGTTGCAGCAGACTACACTGCCCATTATCTCGGCAAGGAGAGGGGGGAAACGCAGTGCTGATAACAGCTAAGCAAACTGCAAGCCAGGGAAATGCTGAAGCGGCTGCCAGACTGCAAACGGTCAGCAGCAGAAAGTACCCACCACCAATGGAATAGAAATGCATGTACACAGTTACTCTATTGTATTCTACTTCCAATTCACTTTCTGCCTTAATTAGAATTAATATTTTAAGGTCCTAAGAGAAATGTACCTTACACACGGCTGCTCTTGCAGTAATAAGGATTAAATCAATCCTTTCTTCCTTCAGCTCCCCACAGGGAGCAAACATATGGCTTCTGAGAGGCTTTGACCCATTTCCCATCTGCCAGTGACCAAACTAGAGGTAGTGAAATGCAGCATCAGCACCCATCTATGAGAAGATGGAAAGAGACCTCTTGAAATTAAGATGAACTGATTCATCAAGCAAAGATTTTGAAATAAAGGAAAGCTTTTCAGTATACCAGAACTCATTAATAAGTACAGGTATACATTTGTATGAGTACATTAGGGTTTCATATAAATCTATCAGTGATGCTATGATAATGCAAATTCTTCCATAGTGAATATTCAGCTGAAGTTATTTGTCAGTCTTCAAGATCCCTTTCATCATTATTTTAGTTGCTTGTAGACACTGCATGTGGATAATTTTGAGGTGGACACTGTTGATCATTTCTACCACACAGCAGGATGCAGTGAGGGGCTTCTCAAGCTTGTGAATTTGATTACTCCAAAAGTAGTCATATTCCATTAATAATAAGTCGATAAATATATTTATTTTTATTTATTTATTATGTTTATATTTTTATATAAATATATTTATTTATTTATTATCTTTATTTAGTGGAGTAATCCACTAATGTGGCCTTTCTGTTTTAGTGGCTGGAGTCCTCTGCATCAATGTGCTATATGGTGCAAAGCTATCAGGTTCATTTATTGTTGTCTCAGGATTTCTATACTGCACTTCATTATAGAATTGACAGTAGCAGACTTGTCCCAGGATAAAAGAGATTTAGTATATGCACTACAGTTTTTTGGAGCTGTGGAGCATTATGGTTCATATCCTTACAGTCACTCACGTCCATCTTTTAAAGATATGCTAAAACACAGAGCAGATTTTTATTTCAATATAGATCTATCAAGCAACAACCAGCCAAAACTTGAGTATAGGCCTTTTCAGGTTTGCCATCATTTCAGCTTTGATGGAATCCAGCTCAGCATTTGTACAGTTTAGGAACAAATTATTAAAGGTCCCTTGCTGTTGATCCATTTCTCCAAACTCTCTAAAGAACTTCATCCTTTATAAAATTTTCATAAAAAGCAATGCACCTAAATTTGTATTAGTCCCTCCAAGAGTACCAAAAGTTATCAAGTGCTAGATGACTCACAAATTTTGACTGCTAACTCAATTATCCAATGCTTTTCATTCTAGACAGAAGTTTATTTTGTTCCTGTCTTCATTCATTCATTCGGCAGTATGCATCACTTCTTAATTTAAGGGATTAAACAAAGAGCACTTTTGAATGAAAGGTAAGAGTTGTGAAAATAAAGTTTTTAGCTTTAAGTTAACTTCCAGTCATTCAGAAATTACGTCTGCTACTTTGATTTTAGGAGAATTGAAGTTCAGTGAACCGGTGTCTGATTAAAACCCCAAGAGTTTACCAGTTTAGAAACAATTTCCTAGGCTTGGTAACCAGCACAATGTTTCCTAAGGTAATCAGCTTCATTGATTTAAGAAAGTTATGGTGTTACAGTTATGTGGGCAGTAGATACAGCAGACACCAAAAGTGTAAGTGTGTTTTCTGGTATTTAATTTTTCATTTGGGTCATGTCAGAAAAGCCACAAGAATGTGTTCCCAGAGGACTCCGCAATTTCAAAATGCAGAGCAAAGTAGGACAAAATGTCCCAAAAATTCACATCACAAATCGTTTTGAGGCCCAAGCAAGCACTTAGTCTAAGCCACATATTAGCCACAGGAATGCTTTTTTTCCCTTCTGAGAAGCCCGAATAGCTTGAGAAGACCAAATAACTCAAAAAGACCAATACCTTTTCCTATACATTAAAGCTGCAGTCTTCAAACCTACCTATTTTTAGCTGCATTTCAATTTCTCACTTAGATTTTAACTCTGTTATTGCACATAATACATTTTTCTTTAGGAAACTGTCAATGAAAGAGGCTGGAATGGGTGTCAGATTCAATATTACCTTTATTCTTACTATCAAAATTTTATTTATTTTTATATCTGAAAATTTTTTATTCTGAAAACTTTATAATTCTAGAACTACATACAGTTCTGAATTAATGTGATTAGGGAGATTTTTTTTTTCTGAAATATTAGAAAACATGGAAGGGGTTCTAAATACATGGCCAGTGTTACAGTTTTTGCTGCTTTTTTGTGGTTAGTATCCCTTAATCCATTAATTTTGAACTCGTCACAATTTTCTAGTCATTTCAACACTGATAAGAAATTTCTACCATCAGCATCAGAAACTGTCCTTTTAATTGCAAATTCTATTCCCTTATTCTTTAAAATTTATTTGTAAATTTTTAACTAAAAGTCAGCATTGTGGGAAACAAGACTTCGAAAAACATCACCAAAATGTTATATTAGCTTTGTACCTACATTTCTCAGAATAAAGTAGATCAAGTTTTAGAATGTTTCTGAAAGGTTTTTAAATTTTGAAAAATGGAGAAGCTCTACAATAAATTATTTTTATTATTTCTATTATTTTGATCAACAATTTTATAATGCTTTGCAATGCAATCATTTTTAGTGATTTTCCATACATATATGTGTGTGAATGTAAATATCTTTAAAAAATATAAAGAATAAACTCATTAAGGCAAAAAAGAATAAATGAAAATATCTGTTTTCATCAATTTCATGTAAAATAAAGGAAAAAATGACTCCCATGTCTTATATTCAAAAGAAAAAAATGAAATCTGGTATAATGCACTAAGATGATTTATTTATGGTACATATCTCTTAATGAACAAGCTGTGATAATCTCACCACAGAAAAATCTAAATTATGGGAACCAAAGAGGCTTTTTCAGTCTTGTTCCAGATTTTTTTTTTTCTTTTTCACCTGGGGAGGCATAAAGAACTTTAAATTCTGGCCCATGTAATTGTATTGAAAAAAATTTCTTGGGTCTCACTCCAGTCTATGGCTAGTTCTGCTCGCCAACTATGGTAACAGGTCAGTACATGTCCTTTTGAATACTTTTAAAACCATGAGCAATCTTCAGACTCCTGAAGAAAATGCATTATTTCCCAGAGAAAAGAAAATCACTTGCCTATTAAGCTTGTCTACCAAACTGGTTGAAAAATGTATGCCTAACCTATGTGTTTCAGTTGTAAAAAAATATGAAATTGTGGCTCTCATTTAGTTTCACACACAGAAAACAGAACTTATACCAGAATTTTAATTTAACTCCTTCTGTGCTATTTTAAAGATAGTGTTTTACTATGCTTGGATTTATTAAGGAGATCATAATTCAGTATTGCGATCTAACAGTCATGGGGAAAAAAAAAAAGGCAAAGTCAGCATTGATGAAATTGAGCTACATGCTAGAAGGATATAGCTATTATTTTCAGAAAGTAGCACAACTATTGATATTTTCTGTTGTTTTGCAGAGGCAATCAGCCTATTCTTTGCAGTATCTGAAATTTTAAATGTAAAGTCAGTAAAAATACTTTGTTTACAAACAGAGGGCTTTTTAAAATCACAGCACGTAAGATTTTTTTATGTGGACTGATGCTAAAGTAAATATAGGACAGATCTATTGTTTCATGACAGATGTTCTAAAGGAACCCGGGTTTTAATTATATTCTTCACTATTTACTTAAATTATGTTTCATTCATCTATGAAAAAGCATCAACATATAGACAAAATTAATAGTGAAGAAAACAGATGTACTAAGGCTTCATTAGTTAATTGACTGAACACCTCAATAATGTTTAGTGGATGATCCATCATTTTCAAAGGGTTCATGTAACATTTCTGACCCCAAAACACCTGCTTAAACAAAAAAAAAGGACAACTGCGAATGAATTACAAATATAGGACTAGCACCAAACACAACCAAGCTTTCAGCACTCTGAGCTTGTGAGCCTAATCAATTTAACCATTTTTAATTATTATATTAAAATATAATATAAATCCAGATAACACTGGGCACAAGTATAAATGGGGAGAGGAGTGGCTGGAGAGCAGCCTTGCAGAAAGGGCCCTGTGGGTGCTGGTTGGTGCTCAGTGTGAGCCAGCAGTGTGTGCCCGGGCAGCCCAGAGGGCAAACCCCACTCTGGGGAGTATCAAACAGCATCACCAGCCAAAACAGAAGATTACCCCACTGTGTTCAGTGCTGAGGCCTCACCTCGAGTGCTGTGTGCAGTTCTGCGTCCCATAGTTCAGGAAAGACAAGAAGATGCTTGAATGCATCCGGAGGGGAGCACCAAAGCTGGGAAGGGACTAGAAGGCATTTTTATGAGGAGCAGCTGAGGACTTTGGGCTTGTCTAGTTTGGAGAAAACGAGGCTTAAAGGCAACACCTGATTGATCTCTACAGCCTCCTGAAGAGGGAAAGCGGGGTGGGAGGTGTTGATCTCTTCTCACTGGTATTCAGTGACGGCACAGGTGGTTCAAGTGAATGGTTCTTCAAATGGTTCAAAGATGTGCCAGGGGAGGTCCAGACTGGGCGTCAAGAAGCATTTGTTTAGTGAGAGGATGGTCAAACACTAGAGCAGCTCTCTCAGCTGTTGGTGTTTGATGTCCCAAGTCTGTCAGTGTTTAAGAGGCACTTGGACAACATGCTGGTTGGCCCTGAAGCAGTCAGACAATTGGACAAGATGATCATTGCAGGTTCCTAACAACTGATTTCTATTCTACATTATTAAATATCAACATGTAGAAAGGTGGATAAATTGTCTTTTGTTATTCTTGATATTTCAGACAAGAGAGATTTTTTTTTTTTTTAATCTTTGCAAATCAATACTGTCTTCTTTTAGACAAAAACTGTTTGTATTTATAAGACTACAGCTGGTATTTCAGAAAATTCATTCCTTATTTAGCAGCTCATTACATTACACTCTTTCCTTCTTTTCACCCAGAAAATAAGTTTAGTTTATGGTTTCAGTGTGGTTCTCTGCTAACCCCTAAAACACAGAGGGAGACAATATCTTTCTGGGTGGCAGTGATACACAGATTAGGTTTTTCCTAATTACAGAAGACTCTGCCAATTTATTTTGTCAATGAATGGCTTCAGAGGTTCCCCAATGTCATCAAAAACTGTGGTGGAACTATTATTGCCTCTTTTGACAAATAACTGTGTATTAAGGACTTACTCATTAACTGCAAGCTTATTGCCAAGAGGGTAAGGATATAGACCTGAAAAGCTTTGTAATGGGATATGCAGCGTTTCACTGTTAAGCCATTCATCCACATCTGGTCTAGCTTAACAGTGACCTAAAATCATTACCGTATGAAGGCTCCTTCCTAAGTTATGCAAAAGGAACCATTTAGTCCAGTTTTTAAACTGAGGAAATATCCACATCACAAAGGACCCATTAAAACATCCTGCAGAGTCTCCAAGGATTTAAAAAATGAGCTTGCTTAGCCGAAGTTAAATTTATTATCACTGTGTTCTTAAATTGCTGCTGATTCATTTTCTGCATGCTGTAACCATACAGGATAAAGCCAGTAGATTTTTTTTTTTTGGATGTTTTATTCTTTAACTTTTTAACCTTATTCCAAATATGATTAGAAATAGTGCATCATACCCATCAGATGGCCACAGGGGAGTTTGCAGTGTTCATGTGATTTTGACAGGAACTGAATAGGAGCCAGGGCCTGTGGGGTCTTTAAGCAGCAGTTCTGGCCTGTTTATTTCAGCTGTTACCTTATTCTCCCTTGGCTTCTTGTAGCCCTAAAGAAATCCATTCAGCCTTCAGCAACCCAATTTTTCCCCCTCTTCTGCTTGGGGTAGCTCTGGCCAAACTCTTTCTTCCTGCTCTGTGTCCCTTCTCTGAGGCTTTATCCAGACTCTGACTGTTCCCAGCTGCCTCTCTGCACCTCCCCACGCAGCAGGAAGCCCTGATACCACAAACACACCCTGGGCACATTCTTTTCTTCCTCACAAGTCCCGTCCCTGTCTGCCCAAGCATCCTAAAAGGATATTGACTCTCATATTTAGCACTCCCCACATATTTCTAGCAGCAAGGATCACTTCTCAAAAAACAAAAGGTTTGTTATAGGTCATGTAGGAGGTCATGTCACAAATCTTTAACACCCTCTCACATACCTGCCGTGTCCCTGGTGCATAACTTTGCAGGCCTGCTCTCAGACTCGTGGTAGCACAGTGGGCATCTGGGGTGGGGAGCAGACACTTGGGACTTTTTTGAGCTTCTGTGCGTGACTTTGCACACAAGTCTGCCTGACAATGTTGATAACAACAAAAAGCATAGAAATATAACAGTAATACCAAAATGGATCACAGTACTGTGTTTGGCTTATTTGTTTCTACAAAAAAAACCGGCATCTACCGTAACTACTCTTGACTTCTCCAAAATCAGGTTGAATTACATCAGCAGGTGGAGTTGTGAATTTTGATCCTAATGTTCTTACTCCCTGTCTGCTTTGTCACTACTATCCTCGCTTTGGCATTAAATAGGACTTCATTTCCTAGGGCTATCGTAAATAATTCCCATAAATTCATGTTTTAAGTTTACCACCATGCTTTAGTTCAAATAATTCACTGTGTGAAACTTTGTTTCCTATACAAAAAGGATCTTTTATTTTCAGATTCAGTGCTAAGAATTTTTTTATATTTCAAATAAGAGTGAAGCAAAACCAATAAAATGCTAAGACATTATCAACCATTATAGCCCACTCCACATAAAAACCAATAATTTTTTCAATCTTACTTTCAAGCCATGGATACCTTACTCAGTCTTTTAGAAAATAAAGTCACATCTTTAAAGCTTTTGATGCATTCCTGAAGATTTTGGCTACTTTACCCTTTTAAAGATATATTTCAAAAATTGAAGCCAGGATAAAATTTGGTAAGAATTTTTATCATCTCTCAAGAAGGCAAAATACTCATGTTAGCTTCTTGAAAAATTAGTTTAAAACATACCTGCATGATATTACTGGTACTCAGATCATAATCAGCTTTCCAGCACATAAAAAACACTTTAGTGCTTCACAATACTCTAATAGCAACCGGAACTTCACAAACAAAACTAATAACATTTTCATTCTTTGGCAGGAAACTGAGGAGCAAGATTATTCCCAACTCTTTACAGTCCCACAACCCTTTATCAAACCTTTATATGTCAAATGAGGCACATACATTTCAAATGTTTTTACTTCTTCCAAGAATTCAGCTTGGCTTTGTTCAATTTCATGACACTTTCCTCAGGGAAATCATAGAATCAGGAAAAGAAAAAACAAAACCAAAACCCACACAACTTGAGAAGATATTGGGCCTGAAGCTTATTAATGGCTCTAGTAAGCCTTGAATAAGACCTACAGATTTATATTTCAATTAGAATTGAAACATGAGAAGTCAGCAGGAGTTGAGTTAGATCTGCACCAAGAACTAAGCAGCACCTCAGGCAAGATTCAGTGGCATGCCTGTAATAGGTGCAGCAGAGAACTAGTTGAGAGAGGGAGTAAGTGCTAAGGTAGCCTCAAGAATAACCTAACTCTGATATTTTGGAGCAACTCCAAAATATAATTTATCAGCATGCAATATCGTCACTGGTAATAAACCCCACTCACTGCTGCTGTGCTGCAGACTCTGCTCCTCCCAGCCTCTGCACGGCTCCCAAGGGAACTCTGACAGCCTTCCTCCTCTTCACTGATGCAGAAATTATCGCACTCAGAGCATTAAAGTACCATTATACCTTGTTAGCTCCCTCACTCTTATTTTAAAATTTAAAAAAACCCACTCTCAGAAGCTTAGATTTTAGGGGGGTGGGGAGGAGTGTTAATTGAGCTTTCCATGCTGTGTTTCAGTATGTTCTAGATTTGTTACTTGGAGTCAACATCCCTGGTGAACACACATCTGTGTCAAGTGAATGCTTAGATATCACTCTCCTTTCCCACCTTGTACATCTACTCCTATAATCTCTAAAGAACAATGTTTTTCCTCACGTTGAAAAAGGATATTTTTGGTACTGCATTACCACCCAAGAAGTGTAAGACTCTGTGATTGATGACATTATTGGACTTTCCAGATTCTCAAGACGACAGAGTTGCTAATTGAGTCATAATTTTTTTTTTTTATCAAATGGCTGGTGATCAGCCCTATATTTACATCTTTGTCAGCTTCCTAAAGGGTCACTGCACAGAATTTTGGAGTTTATCACATTACCTGTTTCATCCCATTTGAATCTAACTTTGATTCTGTGATGTCTTACAAGATGTCTTAGAAGAAGAAAGCAAGCTACCTTCTGCTTGTGGCCCAGCTGGCAGTTATGAACCATCAGTCAGAAGAGGAGGACTTAAATAGAGTGTTATGGCACAGATCGTGTTTTCCTCACTTTCAATAAAATTATTTGAAAGGCTGGAATAAAGCACTGTGCATCCTGGCCCAGAAGACAACCACCTCTAAGTATTCAATACATCCACCGTTTTTCTCATAAAGGGATTTATTCTACCAAAAGATTCTTTTCTCAGCTGCCTGCAGGGAGAAGTGAAATGCTGGACTTTCTTCCACTGGGCTGTCAGGACGTGTTATTCTGCTGATCAAGGATCTTCAAGTACCCAACACTAATCAGCCCAAGACAGGCTAATTATAATCCCTGAGGCTGCCTCCAGTCTAGGAAAATATTGCTAAAAAAAAAAAAACCTATGAGCCTTGCCAAGCTGGCATTTTTCCTAGCTCCAAGTGGTATCAAATTTCACTTTCAGACTGTATAATTTTCAGGTTGGATATAGCTGGGGGAAATATCATTTCACAGGCTGAAGGTTTGTTGAAGTTCTCTATAACCTCTACCTTCCCTGTGGTTCTCCCATACCAGTGAAAGCACCTGACAAATAAAAAAATGTTATTTTATCTTCATACTTTTGCTTAAGTAATGGCTGTCCCTAGTCTGAAATTATTAAGGATTAGTTAAAACCATGAGTTATTACTCAGATTAAAAGAATTCATCAACAATTTACAGTCAGTAAGAACACAGAGAAATGCACAATTCGATTTATAAACCGTTCAATAAAGTTCAAGAATACATGCGGTTGGAGTTCACACGTCTAACCCTAATTTTAAGTGCTGAGTTTAGAAGACTAGCTTGTTTAATTTACCTATTAAATACATCCCAAGATTTAATTTTTAACAATTCAAAAGATAAATATAGGAATCAGAGCAACATGCCAGTATGTACAACTAAGTAAGACAAAATCGAAGTGGTTTCTAAATTATACTGGGAATCAGAAAACAATCAAGGTTAATTTGAGGGCTACTTTTACTCTATCACTCATAAAGTGCCTTTCTTGCCATGATCCTCTTCCCTGAGCTATTGGCACATTAATTGGAAATATACATCCTTAGCTTACTTGACACAGCTATTCTCTTTTCAAAAATAAATATTTATTAGACCGGAAAGAGCAATATCTCCACAACCCAGGGGACTGCCTAATTCAGAGCAGATGTTAGGCCCATGTATCTTACATCTCATTTTAATGCATATCCATCTGTCGTTAGCTGTTTTGGGTTGTGTGCTTTCTGAACAAAACCTAGGCAAAAAAAGTTTCATGAAGATTAACAACTGGTGTTTTGATGAGTCTGCAATGACCAAGGAGACAGAGTCTTGTAGAATAATTCTTATCAATCTCTAATTTTGGAAAGGAGTCCTTGAAGGTCGTGCAAAAGCATGGCAGGTCCCCCTTTGACAAAAATCAGTAACTTCTTTTTAAGTAGAATGGCATGCACATATTGCCTCAAGCTCCACAGACCAGGTGGTGCTGCCTCTCTGTCTATATGGAAATCACTTCGACTCAGCCGGCAGAGATATTTGCCTGGTCTTTTCAAACTTAATTGTAGAATTAAGCTGATATTTTCAATTAAGCAGGCTCAACAGTTTAGCATACACTACTTATAAATGTAATTTTGTGCTGCCAAAACCACTGAGCTTCTCATACATTTTGTAAATGTTCTACTGTGCAATCTTTTACCTAAGACCAAAAATCCCCAAAGCTAGTTTCCTTCCTTTAGGTTTTAACACTGTATTTTCAAGCACCCACGTCTCTTTCATTCAGCCATGTTCCCTTGCATTCCCCATGTTCTTTTTGGTATCAGCTACTGTCTTGCCTCTGTGTATATCTCTGTGTGTAAAGTTGAGCTGGTAGTGGGGCACAGGTGTAGAGGCAGTGTGAAAGGAACACATTTAGTATGAGAGCCAGAAGCAGTTTCCAGTCTCCCTGACTCAAGTATCACAGGCCACTACCTTTCTTGTAGCTTATAACTTCTCTGACCAACTTTTATTCTTTATCCTCTTGAACTAAAACTTAAACCCAGGAATTCCTTATGCTAGTTTCAGTACATTTTCATGACAAGCACAGGAGGAAGAACACCTAAGATCTTTACTCAAATAAATATTATTTTAGGACCAGTGTTCTACAGAACTCAGCATTCAGGGCCTCAAGATGCTGAGAAACATTTCTCTATATTGCCTAACAAGAAGAGGAATGGCAGACATCTTAGGGGGATTTCTCTCTCTTGATTAAAGTGACTTTACAAGTTACAACAAAGAAAAGGGATCACATAGGTGGGACCAGCAAATGAAACTGAACTTCCGGTCCAATTTAAAATGACCTAACAAAGCAGAACACAAGGAATAATTAAGAAGTTTTCAGTGTAATTCACAGAAATACAATATCAAGCCTCTCCATTTATTTAAAAGTTTACTTTAGAAAGCTACTGCATTGCAAACAGATGCAAAGCACTTGGAGGGTTAAATTTTTATTCCTCTGAAAGAGGTAGCACCATGATTGCTGATACGCTGCCTGTTTATACGTCATACGCAGAGTATATTTAGATTCCACCGTCTCCAGATACAAGAAAACCCAGAATCCCCTAATTATTTTCAAAGGTTATCTGTGCATAATAACATCAAAAAACTACTTGCTGCTGTTAATGACCTAATAAAATACTAGGATGAAATTTTGAGGATGGAACAAGGCTAGATGGCATATTAAGGATCTATAGAATATACCCTGCATATTTTAACAGCTGACCCTTAAAATGGCAACTTACATATCTGCTGTGTCATTGCCTTAGCAACAGACTAGACATGCTGAAATCTGACAGATAGCAGGCTTTTCTAGCTGAAGCTATGGATTTTAAGGGGAGGATTTTTTAGCAATCAAAATCTGATTTATTATTCTAACAAAATACGGTATGTGTAAGGAGACTAGCAGTGCAGCTTAAAGTGCAGGAAGGAGACATACTAGCTGGTACAGCCTTGGCCAGGGAATTAAACTCTTCAGCAGGAAAAGCTGTTTCTAAACATGATCTAACACACTTGAAAATTGTAAGCAGCCTGGAGTAGCTTCATGCAACAGCTTTGAAAGATGTCCTTATTTGAAAACATTCTCAACAGACCGTAGTTATTCCATCAATAGCACTCAGCACTGAAGTACGGTTTTTCATCACAAAAACTAAGTGTTGAGAAAAGTTTTTCATTAGTTTTTTCGTTGCTAACTAGTATTTTTTTTAGTTTCCTTAGGGCTTGTTTTGCGATATCAGCTGGAAAACAACTTCATACTGCCCTCAGACTTGACAATATCAGACTCCTTTCTTTTTGGTTTGTATTCACTGTACATATTCTATCAGTCTCTCAAATAAATACCTGTCAAAAACTTATTTTATATTTTTTTATATGTATATATATTATTGAAAGGGAAAAAACATAATACAAACAACTGTTCAACAGCATTTCTTGGTGGGTTTGGTTACCAACATCTAATGTTGTATTGTGTGATGCAAAAAAGGGATCTGTCCTTACTTTGCAATTTTCTGCCAAATGAGCATAATGTTTCAGTTGTTAGGTATATTGGGGTTTTTTTAATCTATTTTGCAGGCATGTTTTGTTGTATCTACTGTCTTGGCAGAGAATATTCTGTCACAGCAATCTGTCAAACAAAGGAGGAGCACTTATTTAGCCAATAAAGGAAATTCTGTTTTAAAACTTTCAAAACAAATGTGAGGTTTTGTTGTGCTGTGGGGTTTTTTTAAACCAAGAAGCGCACAGAACTTTTTCCTGTCTGTTGCCAATTAAACGCATAAAGGGGCAGCTTTTTGTTTCATTTCAATCAATACAGTCAAGGTTTGTCAAAAATACTTCGATAAGCAGATACTCCTCTTTTGAAAACTAGAATATTCCAAGCTTCTTGTGTTAATTTGCAGCCTAATTTATAGCAGGTAACAACCATTTTTTGCCTTAAATCCCTTGGATGTTCATGGATCTCCACTAAAAGCTCAGCTTTATCCGATAAAACCGTGACCAATAAAAAACAGCCAACCTCAGAAAACAAACATAGAAGTGCAAACAGGAAAATACAAAGACAGGCAAAAAAAAGATTATAATTTTTTTAAGTTCTATACAAGCAACATGAAAAATAGCTTTTTCTCCCAGGTCTGCCAGAGGTGTTCCAAGAAACTTGGGCATGTTACTTATCCCTTATAAGGAAATATTTAGGAAAAGTGAGGAAAACAATTCTTCACCTCAATTTAAGCTGAAAATCAAGGCAGACTAGTCAGAAAAGACTGACTGTTTCTCAGGTGTCTGTACAGGCCCTAGTGCTGTAAGAGTTCTATCCAAGCTTCAGTAGGCAGATCTGAACTGTTTTGTTGTTTTAAAACATAGTAATAACCCTAAAGTCACACAAGTTTTCTGTATCTAACCTTTCGTGAACCACTTTTTAGAAACTGTGCAGAAGAAATGCAACATTTCTCCAAGGGATTTAAATAAGAAAAGAATGACAGCTTTGTAGAATAGACCAATTACAGGCATACCATTCAGGGACAGCAAGCTGGAAGGAGCAAGTAAGACACAGAGGAAGTCAACACATGATAAAATTGAGAGGAGCTGGAAACAACAAATACAAATCTAAGATAACACGCAAGGAGGAGGTATGGAGGTTACATGTGATGCGTTTTAAGACTGAGGTAGAGATTCAGCTATAAGCTTTTAGACCAGAGAAAAAATGCTGCAAAAATCACGCCGAAAAAAACCCCAAACTTTTCTGTATTCAGATACAAGTATTCTTCATTTTATCCACACACCAAGCTGACAAAAAATTGATATTAATATTTGACACCACATGAGGCAACTTCATGTCTGCGTCCTAATCCTGAAACCGTGACAACATTGAACTTACAAGACAATCAGTACAGGGCAACTCTTGAAAAACAAAAAATGTATACAAAAGTCATAGATATACAGTAAGACTGAAAGCAGTATTAATTACTGCAGTTGAGTGCTTGCTCAGTTGAATGCTAGGAGTTCTTTTAGTACAACCTTATGCTAACAAAGGCTATCTTTCTAAGTGTGTCAGCTCCCATAAGACACTGTACCATAGAGGCTGGGAAAAGTATTTTATAGAGCTATATCCTCATTGAAATCCCTATCACTTGGAAGATCTCTTTGCCAAAGAGAGAATGCACATTTCAGCTAAATGCTTAGCATACTTGGGGGCTCTGAGAAAGTAAGTGGACATGGAGCACCAGCAGTACTGGGGGTCAGTTATTCCTGTGCCTGCTGCCCCAAGGGTCAGGTGCTTCCCCTTCTCAAAGCCTTTGCACTGCCTCACCCTACAGAACAGCCAGTCTTCCACAGAGCCGACTGCTTGCCCTGGGTGCCCTCGCCAGTTCCAGAAGCCACTGGGCTGGCAAAGGTAAGGAAGTGTCAATACAAGTCACAGTGCTCATTCTACACCCTTAACTTTGAGGCTGATATTCTCCTCAGGACACAAAGATTATCCCCCAAGCTGGAGGACACTCCACTTATATTTACAAGCTATCTCCACTTCCAGGCACCTTAGCAGACATTCTTTACGCAGCTGAGAGAAAGTTCCTCCTTCCCTGGCACCAGGACTGAACACTGGACAAGCAGGAGGCAATGGCATTTTGGCCAAGTCTGCCGGGGCAAGCCTGCATCTGACACATGCCATGAGAACTGAGAGTTCACGCAGAGCAGAGAGTCTTCCTGGCTTGAAACATCTTGTCTGAAAGTGCCAGACATTGTAAACGACACAGAGCTGAATTTTTTGACCTTGGAGGGATGACAAGCTGAGTCAGCTTTGCTGGGATTCTAAGCACTCAGGAGCCCAGATATTTGAAACCTGTCTTTCATGCACCAAACAGGAAGGGAAGAGTTATCTGAATTGTTTTTTAATTTATTCCCTGACTCTGTTCCTCAGAACTAAAGCTTTTCTGAAGGCTTTTTAAAAACAAGAAAAAAAATTGCTTCAGGAAAGCACATTTTGATACTCAAAGAGTGATTTTTGTGATGACCCTTCTGACATTATGTATACACATATATGACCATACCAAACTAGTTGAAGGATTTATATTATACACTTTTAGCAGTTTTTTTAATGGATATGAAGTGAGGATTGATACGTTTATTTTTAAATCTACAGAAAATATAAGACAGAAAACTGAAAACGAGAAAGACAGCACTCCACGGGTCTTTGTCCAAGAGCACCGATCAAACAGCATACATGCCAGTGCAGCAAGCAAGGTACAGGCAGCCTTTAAGCACTGATGAAACAGAAAATTACTACAGTAACAGCTTGTTAGGGTTAGAAACATAGCTGAGGTCTGCCTTGCCCTGTGCCAAAGTCTCCAGAGGCTGAGAAGCCCAAGATGGGAGCTGCCTTTTCAGGAGAATTCTGGATCATGACAGTGATGTCAGATATGATGCCCATCCATTGCCACATCCACCCACTGTATGTCCTGTTCCCTCAATAATCTAGTCTCCTTTTGGCTCTGCAACCAGCTCAGCTTTTCCATTGACTCCTTCCTTTCCTGTGGCAGGAAAGACGGCCCAGCCAGGGTGACTCATTATAGCAGCAACATATACAACTTTCTTTTTTTTCTGCAGCTAGAATCTGAGTGTCTGTTTTTTATCAAAAAGGAAAAGCAAAAGCCACCTTTACCCCGGCCAGTCCACAGAAATGTTAGTATTCAGACATAAATTAGTTGCAAGATGATTTCTTGATGTCATCTTTTCATTCATGTATCATTAATTTTGCCCCAGTAACACCAGTATAATATCTCATTACAAAATGTAAAGAAATTTCATTATAAAACATGGGCCATACTTACAATACAAAATATAAATATACTATTTCAGCAGAGAAACATGGTGTCTTTTAATACACAGGATTTTTTTCTTTTACAAGCAACTCTGGAACTTCAGATATTCTGCCCCTCCCTGAAGGTAGGAGGACTCAGCAGAGACCAGGAAAAAAAGTGAAGCCCAGAATTTTGTCAGTATTTCTTTCATGACACAGCAGTGGCTTTTGCAGAATGGTACAAGTATACTAGGACATGGCATGGGAATTTTTTTAATCATTTCTAATTGCTCGATTATTTTGAAGGAAATATTTCACCAGCATTTTGGAAATGCCACCAATTCTAATCAATACCTGAGCACTTCTGATAGAGAACTCCTTTGACTAGATTTTGAAGGGATGAGTTTCTCAACACAGCTTGATTCCAGATCTGCCACAGGTGGGAGGCACAGGGCACCAACCCACTGTTCTACTGTAACTTGACCTACAAAAGATAAAGTTCAGAGCATGGGCTTCCCTCAACTCCTCTTTAGAGAAGAAAGAAAACTTCCTTCCATTGAGGGCACACTCTGATCCCCTCTAGCTAGGGTTTGCATTGTCATATGGTGAAAAAAAACCCTATAAAATGTTAAAATTATACCAACTTCCATTGCTGTGGTCAGGTTTTGTCATCAGCTCCTACAGCTGCTTTGGGAAGAACCAAGCTTCTGTTTGTCTCTGCATTGAGTGCTAAGCTAAGTAAGAACTACTTAATTGATAATATAATAAAACCCTTCAGAGCAAAGCAAGGATTAAACAGTAACATCCTTTCAGTACACTAGTACACGCCCATCTCCAACTCCACGTCAGTATGATTCTGCATATACAGAAGAACTCTGGCCTCCAGAGTAAATGTCCAAATTCAGCTACTTCAGGGAAGAATACATGTATTTACAAAACATACTGCTTTCACTAATGGTGAGTAAGGCCAGCTGTGGAACAAAGCTGAAAGCAGCACAATTTTCACACTGTCTAATGCTGTCTCACTTGTACCAGTTATGAATCTGCCTCAACAACAAGGAAAACTGTATTATATCTTTAGTGTTTCTACGTTTGGTCATGCTCTGACTCAGGCAATCAGGCTTGCTCTTCATAGTGAAACCCTCTTCACCACTCCATGCTTTTCCATATCCTCACATACAGATCTCAGTGCAACACTTGGGCCCATACAAAAATTAAAAGGAAGCATTCTATAATCAAAGTATTCAGCAGGAGTCAGAATTAGCCAAGGTTACCAAGAACCAAGTAGTGTCATCACAGCTCCATTATTAGAAGGTGTTTCCCAGGGCAAACAATGCTATGAGAAGTGTGAGGAATAGAGAGTAAAAGGAACATTTTTAAAAGTGTTTAAAAAACAACATGGTTCATATTCTTATTATTGGGGGGGTGGGAGAAATAAAAATCTTCACTGGGGGTTTCATAGCAGATCACCTCTCCATTAATATCATCAAAAGTTGTTCTTTTTCACCCAGTATGTTTCCTGTAAGTTTTAACACTGGTCTGAGAAATTCTAGGTGTAATCAAGTCACTTGAAAAAACTAAGAAAATATTATTATTATTATTATTATTATTGTTTATAATAAAAGCATAACATTTAAACCAGAAATTCTTACGTCCATGTCTTATTAGCTGTTCTTTTATGATCCCTAAGGTTGCAAGTTAAAGGCATTGCTCACCAGCTCCCTTCACACCTCTGATTCTGACACTAGGCAGACATCAGCTGTCCTGCCCTACCCCCATCCTCCTGCTAACTCATCCCTTCCGAGTTTGCCTGATGGGAACACAGCAAGTGCAGGAGAACACTACTTTCATACTGTAAAATGCATCACAAATAAATAAAATAACATCATTCTAATAATAATTTACAGTCATTTGCTTTGTGTTTTGAAGTGGGGAAAAAAACAACAGATGTACCCAGACCATGCTGGAAAAAGCATATATGATTCTGTACAGACTGTCTAATTAAGATATAAGAGCTCTATTCCAGCTTGTGCCAGACAAGACCATCACACACACCCCTACGAAGAGTAGTCAGATCTCATTATATTTATTACTTTAGCAAATATAAGGGACTAAACCCCACAATAAATATAGACATCACTACAAAATTCGTGGTTGCTTTTTTCTTGCTGCACTTTTGAAATATAAACTACACAGGGAGAACAGAGCCAGAGACCACTCCCTAATTCCTAGTGGACATATTGATCAATTAAAATGACATGTGTCTGGTCTTTTCTTTCCTTCTAATAGCAAGCAGCTGAAAGACTGAATCTTTCAAACATGCAAAATCAAACAATTAATGTTGTTATATACCTTCCAGCAAGATTAACTTGAAGTTAAGCAAAATAAACCTAGCCTCCAGAAGCAAGACCTTAATACAACATAAACAAATATTGGACATTGTAAAGAATCACTAAATATTGTAGACATGTTTTTAACCAGCTTTCTAAATTTAAAAGATAGGTGGTTTTTTTCCCAAGATAGAGTTGGAAGCCTTTTTAATTATTTCTATTATTTTATTCATAGCAAACCCCCTCAGAATTCTTGAATCTTTGGCTACACCTTTTACTGCAGTTGCAGCAGAAGAAAAACCTTGTTTTCTTTACAGTAAAAGATAGATCTAAAATTCACTAAATTCATATTACGATTTAAGAAACAGAGTCAAAGAAAGTAAAACAGTAGAAGAGCTAAAAGCTACTGTACTTTCAGAATATTTGTTTATTGTTCGACAATTACATCTATGTTTTGCACTTTTAAGAATACCAGTAGAAATAGGACAGTACTGAGCCATGTTTAAAATCAATACTGTTCCAGTTGCTTGTTCAGCACCGGTTTGCACAGTATTTTCTGTGCTATCATGCTATGGAAGGCCGATGAAAGTAAATAGGTGATATTCAAGCTATTGAGATAAAATAGGTTCAAAAAGGAGCTAAACATAGTACGAATGCTTAAATGAAGAGCCAGGGAAAGGAACAAGCTATGTTTATGGCATTAGAATTGAAAACAGCTATTCTTTCCATTTAAGCAAATCAGACCGTAGCTACTTTAATTGGATTGTGAAATTTAAATATATTCTCTTCAAATATTCAGGCTATTACCACAGATGCAAAGGCAAGTCTAAACATTCAGACTGAATGCATTTTCTGTAGGCCTTTGTCTTAGCCTGTCTGCCTGAAAATAATATTTAGGCATGCAGCATCTTTCCTCAAAATGATTTTTACAAGGCAAAACCCACACACTTACATTAGGAAAACCTTATAAAACAGGAAAAAATAATGCTGCAATTAAGAATAGCGCAATATTTTGCAACTTACCATGTCCTGTTCAAATCATCCTCTTTTGATGTTTACGGCACATCTGTAAGATGCAATACTAGGAGGTGCCTTGTGTGACCTGCTGCATGATGCTGTGACATCAGTTCAGATGATGCAGCTCATTATGGGAAAGACTGCTGTTGCTATGGCAACTGAGATGTGATACGAATCCTTACTGCATTTCCAGGGGAGTCCGAGACAATACAGAAGCCCTTTAAAGAAACAGACAAAATGCAAACAGGCTTTTAAAGTACAGTGCCACAGATTTTAGAGTCCATGATAGTACATGCCTGTTGTTAAGGAATATTTTAAACAAATTATACCTACATGGTGATACAGAATTGAGATGCATGAGCTATAAATAATTTCTATATTTAAAACTTAATATCATGTGTGTCAATTTAAGAACAAATTTTATAAGTCAAATTTGGTTATCATGTAAGGAAACCTTACTTAAAATAAACAGTCAGTAGCATGATTTTAACACTAAGGCTCTAAAGAGAGTAGTTACTGAACAGTATTTTAAGAAATATATATTTTCACACTGCCCCACCCTGCTCCTACACCCAATCTGTCACTTACAAGAAAAATCTTGTTGCTAGGGAAAAGCACTTGATACTTCAAAATGAGCAGATTTAACACTGTTGAATGAATGACAATGAGATAAAAAAAAAAATGGCAGGGGAGTGGCTTTTTATTCAGGAGAGGGTAAAGAAGTTTCTAGCCAACCAAGTAAAAATCTCCTTATCATTTCTCAGCTGTAGGACAAACTGCACTGCCCTCTGCATGCTGAGTAGCCTGGCTTTCATCTGCCCATCAGACAGACAGATGAGTGAAGATTTTGAAAGCTGTGGGCAAGCTGCTGGTAGTGCCCAGTGGGCCACACTGCTGCCATCCTCCAGATAGAGCAGGAAGGCCAGCAGAGAGCCCCTCCTCATAACCTAAGTGAAGGCCTGGGGCTGGAGGCTGAGCCTGCAGATGTTACCTACTGCACCAGGACCCTGCTCACATCCTCTGTTCAGAGTAGTGATGAGGGAAGCAAAGGCTATGTGAACAAGTGCTAAAAGTAGCTGCCTAGAAATTAAAATTCACAACTAAAGAACCACCAGCACATTTTTGGCCACTTGCCAGTTCTATTTGGATGAGAAAAGTTTCTGGCAAAAACTGCTTTCTCTAGCCATGAAAATCCCTTTCTACATGGTAGGAAAGAAAGTACACAAAAGGCTGGACCCTATACACTTGATATGCTGAAGCCCAGAGTAAAACAAAAGCCCGACTTGAACCAAGATGGCCCAATGCCCTGAAGATGTCCAATAACATCCAGTGTACATGCCACTGTCTAAAACCCTTCATTACATTAAACTTCAGCCTGTGAGCAAAAATTTTGATTATTGATTTCAAAAGAAACCATAGGAAATTATTACACTCTCTTCGCCACCACCCACCTTTGAAAGAAAGTAAAGACTTTGATACCTTTTGATGAATGGATTAAATACAAAATCTCTCCATAAATCTAGGAAATGCCATCGACTTTATAATTAGTGTTGGCTTGACATTGTATGGTCTCATTTTTGACAGTTTCTCTCTTCTAATATTAATCCTATGTCATTCTAAACAATACAATAAAGCTCTCAAACTGACTCAGTATCAAATCCAGTCTAGTGATTCGTAATGAAGAGTTACTCACAAAAGAGCTATAGCTCTAGATTTTTGAATGTTTAAAACTTCCTTAGGTCTCTGAGGATGTAGTTCACAATTTAGCAGAGGACAACACAATTGGAACATGATTTGTGTTGGACTGACACGAAAACTAAGGTATGTCATTGTAAGCTAGCAAAGTCTATGGTGTGCTGAATGCCATTCGGTTCAAACAACGTGAGTTCCTGAAGTTTTCTTTGACAGAAGTATTTCTATTTTGTTAATTACTACTTCATATAATTTCTACTAACTTTATTGCTATGGGAATGGAGTTGAAAAGAGGCAGTGAGCTTTTATTCTTGTCAGGAAGATGAGGATATTCAAAAGCATCATTATGGCAAGGCGGGAGTCATAATCTGGTTGATACGAGGGCTCTGCCTCATGCCCATCAGCTTGGCTTTTGTTCCCAAACACTGGGAAGTGAAAGTGGTAGGGTGGGCACTTCGGGGAAGCACGCCCTGGGCCAGCCCCACCACGGTGGGGTAGCAGTTCCCCTCCAGACATCCTGCTCCAGGCTCATGCTCCAGACTCTCCAGAGGGCATCTGGCTGCACGTGACCTTCACATAAACTTCTCTGGCAGGGGTGGAGCAGGAGCATAACGTGGACACAGAGGAGCATGGAGAGGGAGGGAGGTCAGGCAAGAACAGGGAAAATATCAGGCCATTTTTTACAAAGACTTCTGCCTACTTACTGCTAACTACAGGCTGTATGAGTTTGTATATTCACCTATGCAAATGATAAGTAAATGGATAAAAAATAGTAGTGTTTTTCCCGACTTTTAAGTGTTTGGTATTTTTTAAATATCAGTCTGTTATTTATTTTTCCCAAAAATTATTTCTCATGAGCCAAGGCACGAGTCAGATTGGGTGCAAGACAGCTACAACAGGAATGTCCCAGGCTGAGTGTAAACTAAGGATTTGTTGCACAGGTCTAATGGTACTGTAGTGCTTTACGTGGAGAACTGCAACCACAGGATGCTAAAAGGAATTTCTACCTCATTAATACAAAAGGTAGCACCCACAAACTTTGTAACCTCCTAATTAAATCTGCAGGTTTAGAGGAAGAGAGCTGCACCTAGCTTCTTTAGATCCTTTTTTTTAATAAGGAAAGAAAAAATGAAGCTTTTTTACTCACCCAACCCAGGACTAACATGTCTTCTAGATTTAAGCTTTAAAATTGCTTTCTATTCCTTACAGTTCAGTGGAACAGGAGGTGCAGAGAGAGAGCCCAATCTACCCTATTACCAAAAGAATACCTTGATAATTTTGAAGTATCACGAGTAGGTTTCCAAGCCAAAATCACAGAGCTTTGACTATAACTTTTTCCTATCGAAATAAAAATATTTTATCCCACATTCAATCATAGAAACTCTGGTTAATGATAGGCATAAATTACTGGTTTTAAATTCTCGTTTTAATTACATTCTGCCTCTCCAACACATGTTATGTCTTTCCTTTTCCCCACATTGGGACCCCCACAGTTGTTTTGAAAGGATTGATACTCACCTGAAAAGGAAGGAGTGTTTCATCTGCCAGCTGCCATTGTTTTCCTTCTTGGTCAGTTTATATGCACAACTAACATTTGCAAAGTCCACAAGGTTTTCAGTTAGCAAGTCTTTGTCATTCAAGTAGGCATGGCTTTAACTTTAAAAAGTTTTATTTCCCCTCAGTAAGACCAATGATAAGCCAAAGACTAACCTTGACATGATTTACTTTCCACTTAATTATATTCAAGAAAATGAGTTAGGACTAAACTTACAAACACAGCTAAAAAGGTAAAATGTTATTGCAGACCTTTTCTCTGCATAATCCAGCTGGTTTCTTCTGTGTTGTTTCCCCCCCCGAAATGAAGGAAAGCAATTGCTTACTGTTTGCCAGCTACCCTAGCCAAAAAGCCAAGAGAGAAAGGGAAAGTATGCTAAAAGACCAAAGGAAATGAGAATTGCATGTTCTGAATTACCTGTCAAATAAGCCAGAAACAGGCTTTGAGTTAAAAATAAAATGCATAAAAAGCAAAATCACAATTTACTGAACACTGATGCACATCAGCAATGTGTAACCACACAACAAAGAAAACCTTGATTCTCATTCAAGGTTTTGTAATCCACTTCAAGAACCCATGTCCCAGATTTTGCGTGGAGTGCCTTAATTAAACAGCTATATATACCTGGGTTTCTATTCCACTATTGACTTTGTCTAGAAGGAAAGAGTAGGGCATACACAATGATGGCAACTCTATCCTATTTCCCTGAATGGAAAGGGATATTAATCAAGATCTTATTGAGTCTGTTGTAGAATCCATCAACTGAATGTTGCGTTGCAAACGTGAGAGTTATACACAGTTTTCCTTGCCTAAACTCATTAAACATCTATGTCTACCTACATTGTTAGGTAGGGAATGTTTCCCATCCTGTCACCAAGGTCCTCTGAACCTCTGTTCCTACAGTAAGGAAAACTAAGCATGGGAGCTGCTGTTCTGGTGCAAAATTGCACCTCATATGAAGTAGAAAAAGCAGTAATGCTCCCACAACTGTGCAGCTCAAAGACACTAGTCAGAGCCATACATCAGTTTAAGTTTGGAGCCTCTCATTTGTACTAAATCATTACGTAGAGAAGTCCTTGGTTACTTGATGAACACATTCACACTTGTTACTACAGCCTGAAGGGGATCTGGGTCACTGTTTTCCTATCTGCATCTGGGTCTCAAGAGAGGCATGAGATTAAAAGGCTGAAAGCTCAGTCTCCTAAGTGGGACTGCCTTGCTTCATTTTTTGGAAGATTAATAAATTAGTAGCTAGTACCACATTTTTCTTCTTTCCTGATAATGTGAATGCATCTAGTGCTAATATTCAACAATCAGTCTATTCAGAAATAGCTTCACAAATTATTTTTTTAAAAATGTCGAGAACACAAAGACAGTAGAAACTCTACAACTAGAAAAATCACCCATCTTCTACATCCCTATGGTAGAATAAAATCTTTCCATTCCAGCATAAACCTTATTTAGTCACGACTCAACATATTGTGTCAGAAGCAAGGCAATATCCTCATTCCCAACACACTGAAAGATTACAGCAGGGATTTGAGTAATGGGACACTTCTGTCAGCCACTAGTGGCCTGAGATCCTCAGATGGACAAACACATAAACTCCAGGTGTTTTGGTCTAGCTCTGGACCAAATGCTATGTTGTGGGAACACTCCAGGGCATACAATATTGTGATGTTAGTGTATTTGTTTTTCTTTGGTCTCATGCTTTCAACCACCCAAGAAGTATATTATTAACACAATAAGCAAATGCCCTAGAAGGTCTTCAACTTATTAAAGTAACATTTATATGAAAAAAAAATTGGCTTGGGATTTTTTCATTATGTTCTTAAATACAACCTATATGCAATATAAAGCTTAATCACTTCTAATAGTAAAACCTAAGCTTTCTCAGATCAAGTTGTAAATCTTGCCTCCAAAGTTTCTGCCTACTCCATCCTTTAGTATAACTGGCAGCACCAGAAGCCACAGTCTTGGTTTTGCCTCTGTCACAGCCATATCTGTTGAATGATATACCTCATTGTGTGCACCTTTCCATATTTTCTGAACTTATTTCTCATGTTTCTTCTCCACTTATACTGGTCTTAATCAAAGATGAGACTTGATCATTTCACATCTTGAAAACCACAAAATCCTTCTCTCCAAACACCAAAGATCAGTTTTATCCTTCTCCATTCAGGATATTACCAATAAGTTCCTCTTTCTGGCTCATTTTACAGTAAGCTTTAAATCCTTAAGCATTAAATTAAACATAATTAATTCTATTTTTACTTCAAACACTCTGGAAAACTCTGCATAGTTTCATCTTCCTGTTCCTGCAGAATTGACTAGTTTTTGCTCTGCCTGTAACTTTCCAGCCTATCCATCCTACAAGGACTTCATTTTCCACTTCCTCCTGCCAACAAGAAAAATGCCTACTGAAAAAAAATCATGAATAATCCTCACACTTATAAAACATTCTACTAATACTGCTTTGCACAGTTCTAACCTGATTGTAAAACAAGTAGGAAAACAAAAACCCAATGACCATCACTGGCTGATTTCCATGCTATTCTTGACCAATGTGTTCTAAACATCCCATTTTGCTTCCTCCACCTCAGCCCCCTCCACTCAACCTGTGATACTCCTCCCTGCTTGCTTCACATTTTCACTATGCATTACATTTCAGGAACAGTCTAATGGCATAAATTTAGTACACACAGAGACTCAAAATTCTATAGGAAAAGATGAATAGTAATTTTGGCTTCACGCTGCTGGATTTACAGCTATTTTCTCTGGAACTGGCTGGTTTAAAATTAGCTGAGCATTCTAGTACTAGGTTAAAACTTTAGTTTAGTTTAAAGATAAGTCAGCTAATGTACATATACCCACAGAGGTTAAACACACCATGGTTCCCCACACTAGTTAAAGCAAGGATCTCTTTCCAGCATCTGAATGCAATAGTTATTTAACAAAAACAAACAAACAAACAAAAGAAAATATTGTTCCTGTCTGGATCGAGCCAATGATTTTAAGGGCCACTATTTACAACATGGCTTCTTTTAATTTTTCAAGATTCCTTTTTAAAAACATAGTTCAACATTCAGTGGAGTCCAAATTAGTACCTAAGCACAGTCGGATGGCAAAAAAGTCTGGCTATTACTGTAATGGAATACAGAATTATAAATTATTAAAAAAGAAAAACCACAGCAGGGAAAACACAGCACGAAATAGCAGAAAACTTCTGATCTTCCTAGGCAAGACACTAAACCCCACTATATAGATGAAACACTGGCAGAAAATAACTCATTATATTTTTAAGAAGTAAATGTTATATGCCAGTTTGATAGCCCTGAACAAAGACAATTTAAGAATGGAACACAGACTCCACCAGCACATTACAAGCCCTACTTGGCATATTACCACTTCAAGCTAATTAGTTTGTGTGGTAGGCAATTTTATAAGGAGAATAAAAAATTTCACATTCCAATCATTAACCTCTTTGCTGAAATTACCCAGATGCTGGGACATACTAAATTGCAGAATGAGGAAAAACATTATCTTAAAAAAAAAAAAAAAATTAAAAGCTGTGGCTTCTCATTTATTTCATCTTGGTTGTTGGTATCAAACAACAACCAACATCTTTTACTAACAAGTGAAGGGAGTGCGCGCTAAGGTGAGTATAAAGAGGCAGTGGTACAAATAGTTCCTCAGCTCTGATGGGCAGATATTTGTCCAACACCCAAAAGATAGTTAAAGCCCATTCTGATGTGAGGATGTTTGTAATGTAAAATTTAGTCTAAAAGTTATTAGTTCTGGCTACAGTTAGAGTCCATACACATCTTTTGGGCTGTAAAAACAATAAAAACAGTTGAGCAGATGTAATGTTACCACCCATAGCATCACATAGAACTACTGTCCCAGTAAATATGGGTGTACTGCAGATCACACTGCTCTGAAAATGTGGTTTTTAGATGGAGATGGCATGCTGAGCCCCAAATCTGCCCCTCCTTTGCCTGCCTAAATGAACCCAGTGTCTATATTACCAAAACAAAACGAAATAAATCCCAACAAAAACAGGACAGAAACAGCTTTTCACACCTGGGCCCCTCCCAGCCCTTCCTTCCCCTCTGTTCCCACACCCTTTGTAGTGTCCCAGCCAAAAGGTGCTAAATCTGGTCATCAAGACAGTTCAGGAGGCAGGGAGCTTCTTGCAGCTCTTGCAGTTTCAACAGGGCTTCACAATGTAAAGTTTGACCCCAGAGCACAGGCTGAGTAGACTTCTTGCTAGAGAGGGGCTGCAGATGCTCGCATTGAAAGTGTTCGGTGACCCACAGGAAATGTTCTGGCTGGGCTGTCCCACAGGAAATGTTGTGGGTTTTACCAGAATTTCCTTCAAAGGTGAAGCTGCTGGGAGTTTGAGAAGAAAAAGCCAAAGCTGTGCCAGGATACAAGGGTTGAACAGGACAACACAAATCAACTTATGACAAACCTCAGCCACAGAGTGAATTTATCCATCCTCTCAGATGGCCAGTCAGCCAATGAATGTGTATTTAAAACAAATTGAGGGACTGAAATCTAAATGAAACAGGATTGAAATCTGGAAACCTGGGTGCAGAGTGCCTGCTGCCACTGGGGCAGACCCCTCACCGCAGGGCCAGGTGTGCTGGCAGTGCTCAGCAGCAACCCTTGACCACACCACGGCATTGTGGCCCCAATAGAACCAGAACACCAAGAGGCAGAATTGTCCCCACAATTGACACATTGAATGCAATGGTCCCCCCAGACACAGAAGAAATGCCAGGGAAATGTCCAGCCACCCGGGTGTTTTCCAAAAGTCAAACTGAATCCAGATTAGTTGATCCTCCTGCATGAGCTTAAATTAGCTTTCTACTTCAAAGCAGGAGCATGCTTTCAAAACAACTCTCCCAATCATCCACATTTATTGTACTTGCATTCCAACCTTTGAGCAGTCTCCGAGGACATCGACGGCATTCCTTTCTCGTGAATCTAAACCAGAAGATGAACTCCATGAGTGCACCCAGTGCACTCCAACTGCTAAGAGATATTTAATCCTGGGAACTAGACATAGTTTAGTCTGTAGTGACCCCCTGCAATGTTTCTAGTGCAGGCCTTATGTCCCCAGAGCCTGCTGTTTTGTTCCAAAGCTCTTCTCTCACTGAGTAGGCAGGGCTTGCTTGGGGCAGCACTGCCACTGAAGCAAGGTTTTGTCACCAGGCTGACCCTCTGGGGTCCCTGCCATGCACCTTCCCAGTTAACAGCTCCAGGAACAGCTGGCTATGAACCAGTATTATCAGCTCTCCGATGCATTAAGGCAACTGCATAGCCTCAAAATCTGACTTCTCCCTGAAGACAGTACAGCTGCATTCACACAACACAGCATCTGATCTAATAAGTCCTAGTAGAACTCTGCATCATTGCCTCTTCCTCTTGCACTCTTACAGCGAAACCACATCTTTCCCCCCCCTCCTCCTCTTTCAGACTCTCTTTATGCTACAGCCATCTCACCACATCTCTTCTTTGCCTTCCTGCTCCTCTAACAAATTACCTGTATCACTCAACCTCCATGTGCTCTTGGTCTTCAAAATCTCTCAAGACCACAATTCACATATGTTGGTAGAACTCAGAGGTTGCTGGCCACAGCCTCCAACGACTGCATTCTCACTTGGAATGCTTGTGCCTCAGCAGTCCTTGGTATTTCGGGGCTGAGGTTGTCTCATGCCTCTGTAGTCCCTACAGCCATTCAGTCAGGGCTTTGCCCGCCAGGAACAGGCATCTGTGCTTTGGATGGTAGATAGAAAAGAGATCTTACTATTGCAAGACTTGATTCCACAGTTTTCCATAAAAAAATCATAAAATGCAGCTGCCCTGATTCAGTCGTTCACTTTCCACCAAAGAATAAAGATAAATATTAATCCTTCTTTCCTAGTCCCTAAACTTTCAGCAGTGCAGTTCCACACCTTCCCTCACACTAATGAAACTTGTCAGATAATTTCATCAGCCCATTTAACTCACTAGTTCAGCAGAAAATAATCCAATTTTTGCTAGGTTTGTATCCTGCCAAATTAGTAAAATAAATTGACTGACTGAGGCTGAACGGTTGAGTCTGTGGCACTCCCACCTTTAGGAAAAGTATGCTGATAGAGGGTTCCACCTCTCCCTCCAAACTGCATATTTCTCTGGCATATTTTTTCTGGGCTTGGTGAGGCAGGGTTCATACCTGAGAGAGTGCTTGATGCAGGATCAGGGCTGGCGGTGACAGAAGACAGCCTGACATTTTCTTCAGTGCAGTTACATAACTCTTGTACGTATTGGTCCTTTTATGTGCTTGTCCCCCTGCATCACCTGAGGGGTTTATACCTCCTATTGTCCAAATATCATCAGAGCATATATTTCCCTGTCCTCTGTGTCTTTCTTTTCATACTGTGCTTATATAGGACCTGCTTTTTTTGTAAGCTTTGTGAAACTCTTGTCTACCCTCACCATGGTATACAAACAGGGATGTATTTGTTCAACTCAGAGACACCATCTCCTTTTCTATGTAAGGTAGGTCAGTTTTATTTACCATGTTGCTCCTCCATCCTGCTTTATTCTCATTCAGTGGACAGCCATAGGCTATCACTCATTGTATGAATTCAATGGGTAGAATGATTAAATTTAATTGTGAAGCTTTCTATATACTTCTTACTGGGTACCTGAAAGCTTCACAAAACCAAACTCCTTCATGCTCACAAAATCCCTATAATAGGAGACGTTTTAATCCTGCTCTCAGGAAGATAAAGGCACACAAAGATTAAAAATAAAAGTATGACAAATATTGTGTGTCTGACCCAAGATTTGACTTTTCAAGATCACATGTTTTCCTATAGCATATTTTTTATTTGAAGCCCAGCTGCTGTTGATTTCAGTTTCAGCCGTGAGCACTTGGCAAGTCAGTTCCTTGGATTTCAAGTCTGCATCAAAAAAACAAATACCAATGTGACAAAAGTTTAGCCTAAATAAACTAGTCAGCATTCTACAGAAGCTTTGTAGTAGAAGCAGAAACACAGGCAAGGACCATTCTGAACTCGATGACCTAATTTATGAGCTTATTTAAAACTTTTCTGTACTTGCTGCATGCTTTCAACTTCTGCTGCAGAGGAATGATGGATACTACAGAAATCTTCTCCTGTCCTTTTTTGCTTTCACTCATTTATCACAGATCCTTCCCACGCAGGTATTTTGAGGGCAGGAAATAACAGATGGGCATTGTAATTACAGACCATATTAGAAAGCATTGACTGGTTAAATGTTAATTCTAGTGTTGTCTATCTTAGCCAAGGCAAGTAGCCAGATCCTCACAGGGACTTACAAAACAGGTTTTTTGAACAATATATGTAATTTTTTTGTGGTTTATCCTACATGAGGTAAATCCATATCCCTATCTCTAATCTGCCTAAAAATAAAAGGTCTATGTTATGTACAATGTAGGTTTCATGCAGCTACATGCATGGGAGCTACAAACCAAGGCCAAAGAGCAGACCCAGCAGACACAGTCTGGCCATCAAGTGAAGCTAAACTTTGATGCTGTAAAATAGGTAGAGGACTGATTTACAGTATAAATGACTTTTCTTTAGTAACCTTTGGATTGTCAATATATAATAAATCAGAATACATTTTCATATGAAGAATATTAGGTGATAATATACAGAAATACTGGCTGCCAGCAAGGAGAACAATTCATCATTTTTATAGTGCATGGTTAGTTAATACATAACTGGCTATCTCAATACCTTGAAAATCATAAATCTGTGCAGAGTTTGTGCTTCTACTTAAAGCTTTCAGTTCTAAATGTGCATTTACCAGACAAGATAATTATAAGCTTTTGATTAAAAACAAAATCTGGATCTTACATGACTCCCGGAAATTTCCATTAAATAAATTGGTTTACTGTCTGGCTTAAGTTGCTTAATATTCTCTGCACAAATTAATCTTCTTGTTAGTAAGAATATATACTTTATTATATCCAGATATAAAAGAATAGAAATCAGTTATATATGTGGATTTTTACAATAGGAATACTTGAAATTCAAACAAAACCAAAAAAAAAAAAAGATATCCCAGCCTCAAATTCTCTGCATCTGCCTCTTCATGATAATGATCTAAAAACTAAAAGTGACATTAATGATCTAAAAAACCAAAAGTGACATTTTACTTGTACCTTGTTCCTCCAAAGGCCAGAATTCACTTTAAGGAAAACAAATGCCTGTATCCCTCTTCGACAGCCAGCAAAATGACCACAGGCTTTAAACCCTATGGAGTGCCTTTGCCTTATGACTTTAGGGCACATCCCTGCTTCCTGTCCATAGACACAGCTACAGATTTAACCCACTTAGTCATCATTTGCTGACTCAGTTACTGCCACCTTTTGGCATCTGACCTCGATAGCTTTAGACTGAAACTAAAGCCAGTTTTTGTTGACTGTCACTTTGCCTGCATGGCTCTCTGCATTCCTCTGCTTTCTCACAAGTGTAAATTATTTGCTTCAATTTCAGTTTCTTCGTAACACAACACAACCACACCAATCTCTTCTCATTTCCATCTCCAAACCAGTTTAAGGCACAAAACTACCTCATCCTTAAAACTCCTCCAGAACAGATAGCTTACTAGCATTCATTTGTTTGGCAAAGCTCCTCATAAGCTCTGAAGGATGTTTTCACAATTTCAAAGAAATCTCATCTTAAGACTATGTTACTTTTTTTCTAGGCATTGTGCAGGTCTTTAGGCGGAGGTATCAAGGTACCAGCAGCCCTTCAAGCTGATCAGTACTAGAAGTAAAGTTGGAAAAGGACATATTCTCATTAGGCCAACTTTACAAAGCTGGAAAATTTGTCTTTCTTTATGAACATAAACAAAGAATTTCAAAGATATACACAAGCTAGAAAAATCAGCTTTCAAAAAAAACCCCGTTAGCTCAATATATGAGAGGAAAATGGGGCTGATAATTAAGCACAGAGAAGGGTGCTGGAGGGAAGAAATACAGTGATTCTCTCTGATAGGAAAGAGAAAAGTGGATAAATAAGATCTATGGGACAAGAGGGAATAGCTAGTGGCATAAAATAAAAATATAACATCAAACTGATATAACTTCAGAGTAGTGCATGACATCTATTTCAAAAAGTCATGATCAAGAGTTTTTCTGTAACTTATAAAAAATCTATCCCTACAAGAGAAACAATCTACCATAACTGGATCAATTTCAGAAAGATCCAGTATAGACAGCTTCTTAAAAAGAAGTTATATAAGGAATCTAAGAGCTAAATATTTGCAGGCAGGGCCTAGAGACTGGCTAGTTAAAGACATCAATTTATAGGCACAGGAAAAGTACATCATCAATCAAAAATACTATCCATGTGGATACCCAAAAGGTACTCAACAAAGTGTCTCACCGTAGGCTCTCAAGAATATTAAACAGCCTGGAAAGAAAAAGGAATTCTTAGATGAAATATATGAAGGAGAGGGTAGAAGAACAGGGTTTGTACAGTAGAGAGAGGTCACCAGGGGATTTCTGACAGTAGGTGAGGTGGGGTGTTGTGCTGGTAATTTGAAGTTATTCAGTCTGGTAAGGACAAGGGCTGCTTCTGAAAAAGCACACAAAGACGTTACACGAGTAAGTGGTGATGCATTAAAATGGCAGATAAATTTCACTGGACAAAGTAGCACTGTGAAATAACATACCTAAGAAAAATTATCCTAATTTGCAAATACAGCGGTAGGTGCTGGGGTATTCGTTATGAGTCAGGAATGAGATCTTGTGGACTTCATAAATAATTCAATGCAAACCTGAGCTCAGTGCTGGAGAAATAAAACAAACAAGCAAACAAAAACACAAAACAAACATAAAAACACCAACCAAACCAAATTAAATACTTTACTTATTTCTGAGAGAGTAGCACCAGCAAGCACTCACCCTACTCTGATAAGGGTACTGAAGCCAAAGTCAATGTCTCCCCTACTGGAAGGGAGCCCACAGCCCATCTGTCTCTCCTCCTTGGCATGGAAATTCTGGTCACTTTTCTCCTTTGCTCTACAAGCAGGAAGAACACATGTGATTCATAATTTCCTCGTTCAAGTCTGATATTTGCTGATGGTTCTGCTTGAAAGTGCTCAAATACTCTACCAAGCACCCTGTTTTACCTGCTGAGGGAACAGCTTTGTTGGCGGTGCACTGAAGAGCCTTTGCTGGCTCCCAGCAGCTAGAAATGACTGTCATGTTCTTCAGTAAAATTAAACATTGAATGTATTTTATTATGTCTGTTCAGAAACTCTCCCTATTAGAGAGGTTATTTTAAAATATATGTCAGTCATATTAGTGTAATTGGGAATAAAAGAATAATTTCTTTAAATGTCTGCCACCTACCTTTTGCTAAATACTAATTGCTTACCGGTGTTATTAAAATTGCAAGAATATTTGACTTCTCAGATATCTGGTGAAATTTTTTTTGAGAAGTCTACATTTTACAAGTGGTCTTTCAAATCTCTAATCGAATCAGTAGCAGAATACAGAACTACCAAAATGTTTGCCTCTTCAACTCTTGTAACTTTTGTATCCTGAAGATGTATACAGACACAGAAAAGATGGCAAAGGAAACAAAGATTATGCGTTTTCCTACCTGAAAACAGTTATTTGTTTGGCGCAGTAAGATTTAAATATGTTCAGTAATAATGCAAAGAGCTAACTTCAGCATCCATAAAGCAGCATAATTTAATGAACGATCCTCAAATAAGCTAGACTTTCCCATAAAACTTCGTTGCTCTGGAACATAGAGGGTTATATATTTATTGTAAAGTGCATGAGAGAAAAATTACTGTAAAATGGAAAGGAAAATCCATAGGTCCCATATCCTAGGGCAATTCATGACAATAATAAGCTTTCAACCTTTGAAAAATTTATTTTCCTGATGTATTTTTGTAAGATAAAAACATTCCTGAACATTATCTACAGGGCATTCAGAAACACTGAAAGAGAAGAGAGAGTTATTCCAGGAATCATCCTGTAAATGTTATGTTAGAATTTTGAGAGAGATATCCCAGAAGTAGCTTTGGGTACATTGCTGATGTTATTTCCTGGCTAATTAAGGATATATGCGCTGTCCCAATGGGATGAGTGACATGGTATGTTTAACCAGGTCTTGCCAGGAAAATGAAAATACATGCCCATTTCAATACATCATCATCTCTTCCTGGAAATGTGCTTAGTCACCATCTAAATTTGCACAAAAGCAATAGATAAGCACAGCAGCATGAACACTTTGAATCTGCAGAACGTTCTGGTGCAGTGTGGGTTTCCACTCCATCTACCTTCTCTGCAGCTACTCATCTCTGAAAGCAGCAACACTAATGTTCTTCTCTGTCTTTTTACCCTCCTTTGTCTTCTTTCATAAAGAGACCAAAATGTAAAGAAAAAAAAAGAAAAAAAAATCCATAAAAGCAAGTGTGCTTGAGTAACCTTACTGCAAAAGGCAAGAACAGACATGCATATTACTCCTGCAGAAGACACAACTTGACTGTGAACTATTAGGACTGAATTCTTCCTTTACACTGGGTCATATCCCTCCAAGATTTTGCAGCTCATGGCTGCAGAGGATGGATCAATCATAAAAATGATAGTTGGCAAGAACTTCAGGAGGTGTTTTGTCCAGCTCATGGCTTGAATAATGTTGGGCTGTTGCCAGCACCAGATCACGTCAGCCACAGCTTTGCCTGCCAAGTCTTGAAACCACCCAAGGATGGAGCTGCCCCAGTCTGTGTGTAACCTGCTCCAGCACTACTCCACCCTCCTAGTGAAGAAGCTGCTTTGTTTGGGGTTTGTTTTGTCTAGATGGGAGTGGAAAGCACAAAAATGACAGGACACCATAAAAAAAAACCCCACACTGTCCATGCTGCATATCCTGACGGTAGTGTCATAGTCTGTCTCTGACTTGATGTGAACGAGGAAACAGCAGTGGCCACTTACAACAGCAAAGAGCATATGAAGCACCAGTGCCCCGATGGAACAGTGAGAAGCAGCATGGTAGCTAATAGTGAGAGGAAGGAGTGGAACTTCCCTTCTGTCCTTCTTGCAAAGCTGCCCCTCTGAAAACAAAAGAGAACCTTCCCCTTTGTTATACAGTTACCCAGCCCCCCACCTGATATTCTTGAAAGCAGTCTACCTCAGCAAGATAGGGTTAAAAGAGTAGATGACATAGAAAGCATCCAAATTTTGGACCCTCTGAGCTACAGTGGGCCATGCAGGGTTTTGACTAAAATGCCTCAAGAAAGTGAACTCAGATTTAGGCTACAGTGGTTTAATAGTAGTGGCCCATGGTGAAATTAAAAGTTATCACGGGCTGAGGACTAGAAGGAGGCAGGGTTTAACAGCATAAATCTTTGGCAGTATTCAAGTGCAATGGGGAAACGTGTATGTCTAAATTCATTATTATTTCAAGCATTTGTTCACTGCTCTTTTGTTTTCTTTACTAGATTTGAAGCCAGTCTGGCAATCAAGTCTCCCTAGACACTGCTCCCTGAGCCTTGGACACAGGAGTGTCAGCCTGATTCATGCTGCCTCCAGCCCTCGGAGCGTTTCCCGGTTCAGAGAGACCAAGCAGCCACATTCTGACAGTTTCAGTGGGAGGTGTCAGCCTGTTTCCAGTGCTTTCAAAAGACTTTCCATCATTTCATGAATCATATCATTGTGTGGAACCTCTGAGAAAATAAGACTATGAACATCATCTCGCAACGCCATTTGGCTCAAAGACAGGGAAGCATATGTGCATTCTCTTCTACACAGATTTTGCAGGGGAAGTAGGGAAATTCCTGCTGGCTGTAAGACTTTTATTGGCTTCATTTGCAAAAGGCTGCATGCTACTAACAGGGGACAAGACGGAACTGGTCAGCCACAGATTGCACGTCTCAACACAGCTTAGCTTTGCTTTAAGCTTCTGCACAGAAGAGTGAACGAGAGTCACCATGGGATGTGAAACCTGCTAAAGTTTAGTAAGGGCATTAGATTGAAATAGTTGCAATAAATCCATCTCAGTTCAATTTTGTCCTCTGGATGAATTTTTTTGAAGTTTTTCCTCTTGTTACCAAATTGAATGAATCTGTGGGACCGCCTGAGTGTAGATTTTAGCCTGCACAGATAGGATGACTCACATACAGCTTACCATGATGCAACAGAACATGACAGTCATTGAGATGAAATTGGTCTGCAACTAAAAACTTAAGTTATCAAGCCCTACACTGCAGGTTGACTTGACTATTTAGAATCCTAAATTGCACAGAAAATTCCTTATACTTGAGCTTTTCTTTTGGAAAAGAAGTTAAAACCTAGCACAAGTCTTCCCAAAATTGTGACCCATAGTTTCAACTACCACTTTATCTGACTCTTCAGAATAGCATTTCTGAGCTGTACTATGAAATAGCTTTTATATATATAAGTATATGCAATATAGACACGCATATACACATATATATACAGATACATATATATAGATATATATTATATGTGTATATATAAGTCTCAAAAGGTTTTATTCAGTAGCTACTACTTCATTTAATTCAGTCACTGCCCTCCAGGCTCAGTCACACTCTGGTATTTGACCTCTTCACATATGGGGAAAACAATAACCCCAAACCTGCAGTATGTTCTCTCAAGGAAGAATGTCTTGCCCTCTGAAAATAAAAAAGAAAAGAGTGAAGGTGATTGAAGAGCAAAAACATTTTTCTACCTTGCCTAGATTGTTCTACATAAGATGTATATTAAAATTCTCAGAGTTTACAGATCATATGTCATATGAGAGCAACAAATTAGTTTAGTTGGCTTGAATGTGAATTTTGAATGAATAAAATTCTTTATTTGTAGGTGTTTAAATGTAAAATAAAATTTATTTTTCACATTAAAAGGCCATGTGTTCTAATTAATTCTTTAAATTAAAAGATAGTAATGTAAAAACTTTTTAGCAGGAGGAGTAAACAGAGAAAATAATTAATAACTCACCTTTTGTGGATTTGCTAAGTATCTTTTAAGTATTAGGCTGAGCTCTGCACAGTACTTAATTAAGACTCAACTTTGTTGACTCAGAAGATGCCTAGAACCCATTTTCTTCAGTGATAACCTGCATTTATTTACACAGACAAAACAAAATTTCTCTTCTGATGACAGAGGCACTGAGGAAGAGCTTGCTATCTCTGTTGAGGCAGTTTCCTTCTTTGTAAAATTATCTTTGTCTGAGGCACCCGGGCAGGGACTGCACACAATTTTGAGTATAGATTCAAGGAGTAAAGAACAGGTTATATTTCCTTTCTTAAGAGCAGATTACCTCAATATCACTCTCTGCACAGAACTAACCTGAGTCACAGCATTTGTGTTTATACCTCAAAGGCAGAAATATTCCAGAGCTGATAAAAGTTGCTGCAGGCCAGACAGCCGTAATGTAAAGTCAGTCCCTCTGGGGAAGTGGGACTGGGAATTCCCTTCTTCTCTAGCTTTTATGTCTGCTTCCCTCATATAGCCTCTCCAAGTTTTTTTGCAGTCAAACTTGCCAGGGCTCGGCTAACATGAGCATCCAGGTACTTACCTTGGAACCGATCCTCCACAGCACAATGGAGTAAGTATGATTAATTAACAGTCACAGCAATTAAGGCCATTTCATGTTGTCATACTCATCCTCAGCAGACAGAAAAATCTAGGTGATTTCTGCTGACTGAGGGCCAAGATTGCCAGGACTACACTGAAAGATTTAACACAGCAACTCACAACACAACAAATCTGCCTCCTGTCTTCTATAAAAAGCAGAATGGGGTGACACACAGAGATCTTACTCCTACCTATATTGTGCTTTTCTGCGCTGTACTGCTTTGGCCTACATTGAGTCAAAAATACAGTGACATACAGCCTGGTAACCAACTTTATTTCTATTCTCTGATATGCTTACATTCACAATCTGTATTTAAATACCATTATAAAATTCAAGAGAAAGCTAAGGACTGTGTTCTTTGCTACATCTGGCAGTCAAAAGTAAGAAGAAAGCCAAGTGAACTGAAAGAAGAACTGCCAAGCTGAAAATGTGTTCCCCAAAAGCATTCCACAAAATGTTGGTCACTTGCTACAGATCCTGGAGGAAATTACAGTAGATTTCTGCCATCCAGAGCAAGGACGAGTCAGGGCATTGGCACAGTGGAACTGGGAAAAACATCTTTATAGGGACTGGAATTATACAGCTAATCAAAACCAAGATATAGCTATTTCTACTACCATCTATGTTCTATCATTTGTTCTTACCAGGGAAAAAAAAACCCCAAAAAAAGATCAACTAATGAATGAGCTCTTTCTCTGCAGAGCTGTAGAAGCAAAGAAAGGCAAACAAGCAAAATAAAAAATTTCTCTTTTCATCTATGAAAAATATAATTAAATAATAATAAAAATAGAAATAATAAAATAATTTAGAAACTGTAATATATAAACATATAAATGCTATTAAATTCATACATTTTTTGTTTTAATCCATAGAAGTATTGATATGGAAGACTATGAATGTTTACAGAATTTGATTGGAAGAAATCTGAGTTTATTTGGGAGTTTTGATGCACACTGTGTGCACGATCTTGGGAAGCTTCAGAGGCATATGTATTCTTGTGCAGATGATGAATCTTCCTCATGCCAATAGCCCCTTCTTTCCATACAAGTTAAAGTATTCACAAACATTACCTATCTGCAGCACCAGTTATCCATTCCATATGGTGCAGAACACTAAGTAATGAGCTGATGACACTTTTCTCTTTATGTATCTCTACTGCCCCAGCCTTTGTCTTGATCAGATCAGAATATGTCCAGGTGACCTTTCACAGAATCATCGGAGAAGGGCTTCGGTTGGAAGGGGCCTTAAAGATCATCTTGTTCCAATCCCCTCCCCCTGGGCAGGGACACCACCTGCCAGACCAGGTCACTCAGGGCCCCCCCAGCCTGGCCGTGAACACTGCCAGGGATGGGGCATCCACAGCTTCTCTGGGCAACCTCTGGGTAGTATGTATGTGTAGAGGACCGAGCACAAAAGGAGCTCAAATTTGGTTGGCACATATCATTCTAACAGTAGCTGATAAAAATCTTCTGTTTGAATAGCTCACCTTTGTAAAATACTCTAAAATCAGAGAGGCTTTTTATCTAGTTTAAAGCATTCACATAATCATTGATCATGCAAAATGGAAGTGGGAGTGAACAAAATGAATCTTTTCCATTTCTTTGAAGTCCCAAAACGTGGAAGAGGAAAAGCTGGATTTTCTGTCCTTTACACAGCAGAGAAGGAAGAGAAGGAAATTTGACAGTCAATCAAGAAGTTGCACTTCATGACTGACTGTCAAATGCCAGGAATCTTTAAAGAAGATTTTACTTCCTGGTTAATTGAAAATCTGTAATACACAGTGGTGCAACAGTCTGCACTTTCTACTAGCACAGAGGTTTTGTATATATGCAATAGAGGCTTAAATATAGTCACTTAACAAATTCTGACACGTCTGAGTGAAACAGATCGTGCTTCCAGGTAAGATTCATCTTTGAATAACTTGGCTACCCTTGGCTAAAAGCTCCACATTTGGCAACAGCATAATTTCAGTGTCTATATACGGGCTGGATGCTGGCGGCTCAGCCAAGAATTAGAAGACAGAAATGATTAACATCTAGTGCTCACTAACATCCACCAAGCCACTGACCAGAGGCTGGTGCATCTCATAGGCTAATTACATGTGCTGTGACTGAATTAAAGAATAGCCATGGTAACCCTTGTAAAATAAGCTGTGAAGTTGCAGGCCCTATCAACCTATATTGCTCAAAATGGGTGAGCTGGGGAGGCCAGGAGGACTGGTGTTATGAAGGTATGGCTAGGAAACAGAACACTAAGCACAGAAAACACATGGCAATAGCTTGGTATAGTTGCAAGCAGTCTAGGTTTCAGCAGTCTGGGGTGATCTCAGCACTTTTTTTTTTTAATGAATTTAAAACACTTTTGGAGAGAGCAATGATTTCTGCTACAGTAGCTCCTAGACTCATTTATGAAAAATATGCATTTTAATATTCATGTCTTCTTTTCCATTTCATCGCAACAGTTTAGTGATTCTTCCCCACAAGGTGGCAGAAAGACCACATAGTTGACCAATAACGGTTATAACCAACCTCTGCCTTGCCACACAACTACCACCTTAGAATTAATTCTGTAAGGATTTATTTTGCTTGGGTGGTAGGACTTCTGTGTTAATTGGAACAGCGCAACATATCTGTCTGATATAACAAAGGTTTAAAGAAGAAGATCACAAACAGGAGAGATTAAACTGCTTAGTCATCATGACCTACTCAAACATTATTATGCAAATGGAGGCTTTGCACAAATGCTGACTAGTGATGCCTTGGCCATTTGAATGGAAATGGATATGAAAGCAATTTGGATAAGAAAGAGGATCATATTTTAATATAAACGAACTCAGCCTGGAGGGCAATAACCTCCTGTTGGATAAGCTTTCAAATAATAAAGATTGATTAAAAGAAACTCAAGATTGGGCTTTTAAAACATAACTTTCAAGATGGTTAATGAGGGCACATAACATGTGGAGAATGCCCCAGCCTCAGATCACACAGGGCTGTGCATCTGGCCATGGAATGGGGCAGCAATCGGCTCTGGAGCACAGGACTCCCCTGAGCAGAGTCGCCAGGAGAGGTGGGAGGCGGGCAGGGGCAAAGGTTGCCTGGACAGCTGGTCATGAGAGCCTCCAGCAGGACTCGAGACCCAGGATCCAGGGCAGGGGCAGGAGCAAGACGTGACCCCAGCATGGAGCAGACTCAGGATCATGGTAACAGACTTTGCAGCCTGGAGCAACTCATGAGCTCCGCTCCACGCCTGTCAGGCTGGGGTGCCCTCCTTCGCCACAGCGGGGGTGGATGAGCCCGGGGCTGACTGAAGCCCTGCTGCCTGGCCAGGGCCCTGCTGTGTGCCACAGACCACTTCCTTACAAAAAAGGTATAAGGGACTTCTCTAAACTGGTGATTACATCTGTATTCCTGTCCTGGATTCACCTCAGCTGGCTGATCACAGTGATGCACAAAGGAAGCAACTCTTGCTCAACGCTGTATTTTTCAACCTCTCCCCTTACAGTATCTCTCTTAGTATCCACCTGACACTGTTTCATTTTTTTACAGCAGACAAAAAGACATGCTGCATGTACATTAGAATCCCTCCCTACCTCTGTACCAGATCCTCCAGTTTGTCCTACACCTCCAAACAATAAATTGCAATTTCCCCCTTGAGGATCAGCATTAGGAATAATCCTCACAAGCTCTGGAAAGGGCTCCAGCTCTGGCATACCATATGAGTAACTGGCCTTTTAAGAGGCTTAAAAAACAACAGTTTAGGAAATATCTTTCAGTACAACTGACTGCTGTAGTTATTTCAGAGTAAAATAAGAAGCAAAAGATAACCTGAAGTCAGGGCAAAAGCCAGTTAAAGTGAACAGAAGCATTAAAGCCAAGTATATAGCAGCAATGGCAGTAAACCGTCGTTCCAAAAAGGCTGGACACGACCTTGTCTTGATAACAAACCTCCTCAACTTGTGAAAATGCCCATGTTTTCCCAGAAAAAATATTCCACAGTCTGTTCAAGCCAGAAAATCAAATTAAGAAAGCATTTAAAAATCAGCTTAAAGTGATTAGAATTTTTGTGAAGTGTAGAAAAAGGGATTTTTAAATCACTTTTGCCTGTCAGGAAGAAAGTACATCATTTGACTGAGAATGTTGCCCACACACAAACAGAACAGCTACAGGAAACCAGGCCTGTGCCATGTGACAGCTTCAATGTCCACCATAGTGCCATAGTGACTGCAGCCCCAGCAGTGTCACTCCTCCCTCCTGCTCCGGGCCTAGAAATCAGGAAAAAAAGGTTTGTAAGAATTTAGATGGCCAATGCTGCGCCTTTCTGTCTCTTCTACAAAGAGGTGAGCCAGACTCCAGTTAGAAAAATTCATTCACTGAAATACATTAACATGTTTGGGATGCCACAAGCAAACTTTGTTGTACCTTTTACTGCATTTTGGATTTTCAGTTTAAAGCAGCCAGAGTCTCCAAGGTAATCTACTGGAGTTTAAGAATAGCTTCTGTTTATACTGGTGGGACTGTGCATCCACAGAGACATTGCCCTAAATCTAAGAGAAGCCAGGGCATTCCGATTCTCCTCACAAAATTAAAAACACATTTCAAGTTCTTCTATTTCATGTGTGAAAAAGATTAAAACTATGACAATCCTATTCGTGACCTAAGCTGGAAAAAATATTATCTTACAGCTGAAATTCAGAAGACAGGGATTTGTCACCACGATGGTTCACAGGTCTCCACATAGCCTCAGGTGAGCTGCATCCCTACTCTCACCTGAGAAGTGATGGAGGCGGTGTGTCAGATTTGCTTCATCTGGGCCTTTCTGATCTACTTAAATTGTCTTCTTTTTAGGACAGGAACAGATGCTGAGGGTTTGCTTTTACTTAATGGAAGAAGACTGATAAGGTAAACATCAATAAAATGCTCTTCACAATTAAAATTCTTGCATTAAACTACTTATGGCACCACAGAGGAGAGAGGAAATGAAAGAATGGCATGCCCTGCACTGGCTGTTGAGTGATGAGGCTTCTTTTCTTGTCTTGATCTCTGGGAAGATTTGTATCTGAGCCAAGAAGGAAGCGTATCAGAGTAGGCCAAATGTACTTTTTCCATGAAGATGCCATCTCCAGGTTATGCTGGACCTGTATTTTCAGGTTGAGCCAAGCAGGGTTGGTTCTGATCTCCTTAGACAATACTGGAAACTCTCCCCTTGATAAGCATCCCCATGCTGTACCAGGTGCATGCTTATTCTGCCCGGCAGCCTTTGGGCTTCCATGCTGCCAGAACATGGGACATGCAGAAATGGAGGAAATGAAGCAGCATGCTGGCTTTTCTGTCCTTTTGCTGAGATCCTGCAGTGTTCAGGCGGGCAGGAGTTTCAGTGCTGAGTTTCAGTGCTAAGTAGTTGAGTTACTCATTAAGAAGAGTCTGCTCCTCCCCCAGAGGAATGAGCCAGAGGAAACCCTGCCAAAGGTTTCCAGTTTTCAGCAAGGGCGGGGTTCGCTTTATAAAGAGTAACGTACTTTGCAAAGCTATTTGTTGTAGTTAATGGATATCAGGGTATGACCAAATGGGCTTAGGTAAAATAAAGATAAGTTACTGGAGCACTACACACAAGGAAGGCACTCTGTTGCCAAGTTAAAACACCACTGGTCTAGTACAGCCATTACTGATCATGTTCACACAGCCATGACTGCTTTGCCCACTCTCTGCAAAACTGAGAACAGTTTCATGCACTTTGTATCTCGAACCCAGCAGCATTGATTTAGCATCACACCTAGATAAATAGTATGAAGTCCTCAAGACAATGCAGCCAAGAACCTCTCTTGCAGCTGTTTGTTTTCATGGCATGTTCACAGATGATTTATCCCAGATTAACCTGTTTAATTAACTAAATGTGGCATAAACAGCACGGCTATGTCTTTTTTATTCCAAGAAACCTTATCTGAAGTGCACTGAAGTTCGTAATTCTTTAAAAGAAAGTCAGAACCCTATCATAAAATGTAACAAATCTGATCAATTGTCTAAAAATATAAAAGCGTTTATAACACTGCATATTCATTTGCTGGGAATATTAAATGAAAAAGGAAGAATTTAAGACAACCAAAAATTTAGCAGATTCTATAAAAATCACACAAGAAGAAAATTTGCTCAATGTCAAATCCTTAGTCAGTTAAGCTCTAATTGTACTGTAGTTTAAGATGGAAATGACTTACAGAGCTCATCAAATTTATGTGACTGCAAAGGCTGTCAGAGAAGATGTATCAGATAGTAAGCTGAGGATATATTTGTTCTTAGTAAAAAGGCCAAGCAAAAAATCTATCTTCTTCCTACATCCATCAGCTGAGACGAGAACACATAACTGGTTTAGAAGATAAGCCAATAACTGATTCAGTCATGTGGAAAGAGCTGCCATGAAATCCCTCCCACCACCCACAACATTTTTTCACCCACATTGTTTGTGCTGCTGCACAATCCCCACCTAAACTTTTAGAAACTGAAATTCATCTCTTGGCAATCCTAATGCTTTGTTATTTCAACCCACGATTCTTTGCTTCGTTGGCAGCATAATATGTTAATGACAATGAAATCTCTACAAGCCTAATTCAAGACCTTCGGATGTCCACAGCAGCAGTCACTTGAAAGGGAGTCTATCCTTATTAGAGGAGAGAGGATTTTCAATCAATAACTGTCAGCTGTACATTTTCTTGAACATGCTGTCAGTGGGATTTCTCTCCTTCCTTGTATCAGCCAAATGCTTTTCATACTCACAAATGTGAGAGCCATTTAGTCACTCCATGCATCTGTTTGGATTTTAGTTTCTTCAGTGAGAATGCCAACAAGGAAGCCAACGTTGACTGTGATTTCTGTGTTATCTGTATACACATCTAGCAGAAACTGTATTGAGACCATAAACTCATTTCACATTCTGTAGGTCACTGAACAGCTGCTGGTAATGATTTTGCTCACTAATGACCTAGGTTATATTTGAATCAGTGCCCTAGAGGTGAAAAACTCTGTATTCCATTACTGATCCCCTGAGTCATAAACTCCCTTGATAATTTTTTTCCTAGCTGACTTTTGCAGTATTGTTATTTATTGTCTTATAAAAATTCCATGTTCATCAAGCATCAGGAAAATGTATAATAAAAAGCTGTACATATAAGAGATGGAAGTATTTGCATTAAATGACCCTCAAAATGGGGCAATACAATGGAATCAACACCATATAACAATCAAATGGGTCGGGAGTAAGAGCCTTGTGACCCACTGAAAGGAAATACTCTGTCAGGAGAATAGAATTGTATAACCAAATATATGAGTAATACATTACTTCTGGCGTAGTAAAAAAAGCTATAGTAAATGAATTATAACCTTGGCTTTTAACCCCATCCTTAGGTAATACTCCAACATATATCACTTGCATATTTAAGTTAACGTGGCCACTTCCTTGTGAGTCCCAACTCAGCATATGCTGTGATTCTGTGAAGTATACTTCTTCTAGTAACATATTATACATATCATTTGCCACATTATGACCTCCCATGCATTGCATACACAATTCTCTTGATGCCAGTGTGGGATTAATGAAGAGAAACACCCGAGCTCTTAGGAGAAAAAAATTTACTGTGAGTCTTAAAAACCACAGATTTGTGTAGGAAATGTAGCAAGCCGTTAAAAAGACAGAGATAAGTGCTTTAGTGTCTCGGTGTACCAGTGCTGTTCAAATATTAGACTCTTCCTACCTGCTGTGCTTAGCTTCAAAATTCACTACTGCCACAGGAAAAAAAAAAAAAAGTCTGTTTGCTTTTTCATCGCTGCACCACATGGCTTTCACTTTCATCACAACACAGCAAAAGTGTCACAGGGGAATCATTCCCCTGGCTGCCTTAGCGCTGCTGATCTTTGACCTCTGAGGGAAATGGATTCCAGGCACACTTCTGCCTGACAAGTGAACCATGTAAAATCTTGATGAGGTGTGTGTTTTGTTTTGTTTGATTAACAAGCCCTAAAAATCAAGGGAAAGCTTTGTCTAACAAAAAAAAAAAGCCCACTTTCTTTATCCGTGCTCTCCCTTTGTAAATTTACTGACCTAGAACAGTAAACGCTGCCGTCTACATAGGTAAAAAGTGCATTAGTACATCAAAATGGCATTTTAGAAAGACACAAAGGGCAACAGCTACGCGTGCAGACCTTGTGGCAAAGGAGGAAAGCTTAGAGCCATGACGTCATAAATCTCAGCAACTCCTGCAATGCACGGAGCACGCACACGCAGCATAATGATTCTGCTCCCTGGAGGAAAAAGCTTAGGAGCAGGAGGAAAGAAAAGATTATTTTTAGCTAAGGGAACCCTTTGTCTTACGGCATTAAAAATCCTTGAGTTGGCTTCTCACAATAGCAGCATTGTGCTGTGCTCTAGTTTGAACTCACGGAGTGCTACAAAATGTAACAATTACAGAGTAATGTGCCACCTTCTAAGCTTCCTATTTGCTTTTACTTTATGCCCTTTTGTCTCTGATTAGAATTTTGCATATATAAAAGCTTCAGATTTTAGCCGGGAAATTCAAAGCTCTTGTTCTTATTCATCATGAAGTTACACGTTTTCATAAGTAAAACAGACCTAAGTAATAGGAGCGAGAAGCAACATTTATTAGACTGGCGAGTTTAAAGCGTAATACCTGAAATTAAACTGAAGGTCCATTCCCATTTGAACATTTTATCTAGTGAGACACAGATCTCCCTTTTACTCTAATGCCAAAGAAATTTGATTCTACATCCATTAATAATCCCAGATGTCAGCCACAGACAACATTTTCATCAATCATTGCATTAAAGCACTGACCAAAAGATACACCTATAAAAGAAGAAAACACACTTTCCACTACCTTAATGTCTCTAATGTGTTTTCAAGACTTTAAGCCATTTTGCTGAAGGCTACTTTGAGCAACATGAAGAGACAACTGCATATACATCTCAGCTGCAAAAAATTCGATTTTGTTTAGCAAAGAAAAAAGAAATCTTATAACCTACTTTAGCTGCATCTTAGATACTCCCAAGTACCACACTACATTGTGTGGTATACCTGGCTGTTTGCTGGGGCTAATTTGGACCAACTTTGACCTGACCTCTAGTACATGTGGAAGAGCTGTGACTGCCTACTTTGCTCCATGGGGCAGGGGTGGCCTGGCATAGCTCTATTAAATGGTATAACAGAGGTATGTCTACATCACACAAATCAAACCTGAGGTGAGCTATCCACACTGCCTCTGAAAACATTAATTCAAGTACCAGAAACAAGACAGACAGTGCTGTATTAGTCTGACTAATAAGCAGGGATAATTAGTCTATATAGAAGCTTGTACTAATGAATTTCAATGAAAATGGGCTAAATCTAATTACCTAACATTTCTTCTGGTTAAGAGCACATAGACAAAGTGTTACTATGAATTTTCCAGTCCACGGTAACTGTCCACACATTTAGCCTTTCAGTGCAACTCATACCAGTTTCATTCCACAGCCATACCCCTAGAACAGGCCTCCTTACTTCTTGTTTGAAAAGTTATGCAGAACACAGAAGGAAGACGTAAAACTGCCACATGTGATCCTTTACATTAGAACACAGTTGGTGAACAGAAAAAAACCCACATGCTACTACCATCACATCACATCACAGCTGTTCTCCACTACTGACTTCTGCTTAGGGCAACCTTTCAAAAATATTGGTATGGGGTAATGGAGATGGCAATCAGAGTAACTCTGGCGGGGAAAGAGGAGAGAAGAATTACCCACCTTTCCTTTATCAAAAATCCCGCACTTTGCCATCCCACGTCAATGGGCAACTCTTGGAAATCAAATGTCTTCAGTGAATGAGAGACACATCATGACAGATTCTCATGTACCTGCCACACAAAAATGACTACACTGCAGGACTTGACTCTTTGACAGCAGCAAGTCTGCTCCATAAAATTCAGCCTCTGTCCTCTTTTCTACAGGTATTGTTGTTCCAGATAAACAAATTGAACTGTTCACAGCTGGTGATGTTTTTTTAAGACTATTAGAACTTGGCTCATTGCTTCAAGTGCAGAAGAAATTTAAATAATGCATAACTATTTAAAGACTTGCCTTTCAGAAAAGTGCTTCAGAACATGCAAAGCTGCCATTTTTATAAGGAAATTTGTTCATTGCTATTTCAGGAAACAAGAAGATTTTTATACAGAGTATGCCTATCCTCTTCATCACTAAACAACCTGTATATTAGGATTCCTAACCTTATTATTAATTGCTAGTTATCACAGTAATGAGGAGTTTGAAGTGCCAATAAATAGTTGCCAAATGTGTCCTAATTTCCTAGCACATACAGTAGATAAGGTATAATGCTTATTGATATCTGATGCCATAGATGTGCTAAGTTACTGGCATCTACAGAAACCATAAGCAAATAAATATGTTACAGAAAAAAATGTCCTAACTCAAATGTTACAGTCTTACATTTCATAGGAAAAGCAACTGAAATCTGTTAATAACTTTAACTTTAGCTGTGTCTTAATAAGACACAAAGTTGATTCTTTTAGTAAGTGAGGCAGCAAATTCAAATGTTTCTAAAAATAGATATTCCAATCCATTGTGACCAAACACTTCCTTGAGATTCAGTTCAAAAAACAGTACTAACGAAGCATGATAATCCTTGATGGTACAGGACGTTTAAGCATCTAATTAGTATTAGCAGGCAAAGACTAATCAACGATTATAAAGAAAGTCCTATAAGCTGGTCTAAGAATGACGAATCAAGCAACCCTTGCTTGAAAACAAATCCTATCCTGACTGTCAATACTTGGGCATTAATAGGTATTAATAATACTAGTGCATGTAGACAGATTGTAGACTGGAAGTAGTTACTGGGGGAGAAGTACTATCAAACAACCTTTTTCCAAAAACAAAAATTTCTTCACTGTTCAGTTATGTCAAAATTTTAGAGTTTCTGACAAGGAAACTGCAATGACGAATAATATGGATTAATAGCAGGCTCAAGGATTACTGCATCTGGAACTTTTTTTTATGTAAAAATATGTATAATTGCTAGGGGGAAATTTGCATTAAAACACTTATTCTGAAGAGTGGATGCTACAACAAGAAGATCTGGAGAAATAGTTGTTGGCCCTGAGATTGGCACAGCTGATGGGAAGACCCGAGATCCTTGGGAAAGGATCTCTAATTATGAAGAGTAATCTACTCAGATAGATGGCATGTTCAGTGAAAGGATGTTGTTTAACTGGACTAAATAAATAAGTGTTGTCAGTGTAAAACAAAGTGTAAATCCTTATATTAATGAAAAGATCCTGAGACATTAAAATGGACATATTATTGAGGATCACAAAATAGGTTACCCTCTGTAAAGCAGAAACACAGTGGTGAATGCAGCACAGCCATTTTAATGTTCTCCCAAAGAGCAGGAAAAGATAAAGGTGTTTGATAGCATTCTGTAGGAAAGAGAGACTGCAGTATGGGTCCAGAGGTGAATAGACAGTACTGAAATTCATTCACAGAAATAATCACCAGCCATTGCCTCATAATAGACAAATACTATTTAAAAACCCTGTGATAACACTACTAAAGAGCTGTTTATTTCTGGGTGAAAGAGTGGCTTTTATAGACTTTACAACCAAATAGTCACTTTCTTTCAATAAGAGCAAAGACAACACAAACTGATCTGGTACTGAACAAATTTCATTTTATACAATACCCCAAATATAATTATAGAAATACATACTTACATTTTTATATATACATATATAATTCAATAAATACTAATATTTTAAATTTCCTGTTTCTGTAGGGCCTACATGGGACATACTGGACAAGCAATTTTATGCTTTTAAAATAAAAGTGACTTTAAAATAAAGGTGACACTTGGAATTTCTTTATATCAGATGGGCATGTTTCCCATAAACTGTCTATGAGTCAAGGAAAGAAAAATCTCTTATGAGATTAACATACCAGACGCAGCTACATAAACAGGAACAATCACCAGGCTGGAAAAGAAAGAGAGGCCTGGGAAAAATGAAAGCCAAGTTGTCAGTCTCCCATGTTTTGTCTGTATAGCTCAGAGAGCAAAACTGATGGGATCCTGGCCAGTGCATAATCTGAAGGCAAACATTCATTTGCAGGGAGCTTCAAATTGAGGTGTTTCTTTGGAAAGTGCATCCCAGCGAGATTTTTCATGGGCTGGGTTTTCCTTCTGTGTCCTGCTCTAGTTCTGCTTTAGGTCCTGAATTCAGTTTGTTATTTAGCCACCCCGCAACTCTCTCCCTCTCTGTATATGTGTTCATAATAAGGCTTACACTTATATCATACAAGGGGGTTTTTGTGAACATCTGTCAGTTCATTAAACAACATTTTTAATTAATTAAACATTATTACCAACCACGCTAGGTACCCTTTCCTTTGCCTGAGACAACTGTGTTTCTCTATAGCTTTTTCTCTTTAAATAGAATAAAGGAGACTTCTGCTCATCTTTTCCTGATTTTCTCTTTCAGATAGCTGAGGGCTGTCTAGCACACACGTGCTATGGACAGTCTTTAAAGGACCTGGGAAGCTGGAGTTATGATCAAAGAGGACATCCTTTCATTGTCTGAAGTGAATAATCCTATGTTTGAATTTTGGAGAACTCTGATATGAACATCCCATTCAGCACTTCGTCTAGGAAAGCAGACAAGTAAACAAGGACTAGTTAAATCCTATTTACTGAAATGATCTCTCTTGGTACTTGGCAGTAAAAATGAAGGTTGTCCACCTGGCACCCAATATGGATTTGCAATTATTAGAGTTGATTCTCAGATGATTTCCAGTGCATGACAAATGATGGCTTCCCCAGCCGCTAGGGGGGAGAAGGACAATCTCTTCTCCTGCTAGTGGGATTGTATTTTTTATGGATTTCTGAGGATTTCACAAACATTCTCCAGAGCCCCTGACAAACAGGTAAGGAGACTGAATAATCTCTATGATAACAGATGTTAAATGACTTTCACCATAAAACAACCCTGTTATCCTTTCCCTTATGACACACCATTTCCTCTTTGACTTTTCGCTCTCCTAATCACATAAATGCTAAAGTGACCAGCTGGAATTAATGAGAACTTTAATAGACCATGTAAAACTACTACATGTTTTTAAATTTAAAAATTTTTTAGTAGTTAAATAAACTAATGTTGTATTCTGTATTGAAAAGATGTTCAGCTCATGCGTCTCTTTGAACAAATTTAATACCGAAGAAAAAAGACGAGAAAATAAAAACAGAGAAAATGGTGCCTTGATATGAAGAGAAATTTAAAGTAAGAGTACTGTACCTCTGAAAACCATGCAAAGGAAATAACGCAATCATACCCATACAGAAAAGAAGAGAATACTCTTTTTTACCAGAGATGAGTAGTAGCACTCCCTTAACTTCTGCTCTTTTTTCAGTTGTTAGTGCTCTGAAGTAATATTTGTATTCACAGCTGCTAGATAAGTAGTACTGATATTTCAGATGTCTGCTGAGATCTTGTGATATAACAAGTTGTAAAACACACTATGGGAACACAGGAAATATTAATCCTCATGTTTCAGGATAACCACTTCCAGGGCTCGAGAAGGTCAAGATGACATTTCCTGCATAGTACATAATTGCTCCCCAATTAGTACGAAGATTTTCACCTAAAAAGCCCATGTAAAGCCAAAATAGACAAAGCAGTGACAAGATATTCTGTTGCAATAAAAATATTTTAGTTTTTCCTTTTGAAAACTACAACCATCAGACTTCTGAGAAATTTAGTTTTAGTTTTCTTTTTCAAATTAAGTGAAAAGGAATGTTTTTAAGTATTTTTGCTATTACTGATTGATTTTGGTAAGAACCTGAAACAGCCTTTTCTGGTAAAGAAAAAATTAATCCAAAGATTCAAAATATTTTCAGAACAAAAATGTTAAGAAGGCAGGCAAATATTGTTGCTGACTTAGGATTAGGTTGACAAAAATGCCATCTGTGATAAATATTTTTTACTAGAAAAGAAAACTGGAATGGGAGTGTTGGAGATAGTCCTGAAAGAGCAAAAGTTTACCAAATGTTGCCAGTTTACAGCAATGAAAAGGCAAAATTGAATTCTTACAGTTGATCACAGAAAAAACCCCAAGCAAAATATGGTGTCAAAAACATGTAAAAAAAATATGCAAAAAAGATGTAAAACTCTTTATTTTTATTATTATTGTTGTTGTTGTTATGAAGAAGAAGAAGATAAAGTAGATAAAGAAGAAATAAATGAGCACCTGTATATTCAAGAGAGAAGAACAAGATATTTCAGTTCTTTTTCTATTTCCTTGAAATACTGTGTGTGTGTCTTTCATTTAAACCTCGTGGGCCTTTGCGAAACCTCTGTGTAACAGTAACTCAAACAAGGTGAGGCTCAGAGGCTCCATCCATTAGCGCTGCTTAACTGACTTGGGAAGCTGAGCTGCAGCATCCTGTGCTGAAATGCAAAACTCTCATCTGCATTCAGATGTAATGAACAGACACGGCATGGAGGGTGTTTAGAACAAAAATTCAGAGGAGGGTGAGACAGTCTTAAAGCTGTGTTTTCCAGAGAACTGGTTACAAAAGCCTGGCAAACCATAGAAGGTATGAGAGCTTTCAAGAAGAAAGGTTCTTTTATGGATCACAGCAGTTTCTTCTGGCAAACATTAAGGCTCATGTGCTTTGTTCATGCATTTTTCAGTGTTAAACTTTTTCAGATATTTCAATAGCAACATCAGATGCAGTTGAATTCGATCACCACAAATCAGATTTGTGATCAGGAAAGTCAGTCACCCATATCAGCTACACATTCTGCCAGTGCCATCTTTTTCAGTACCACAGCAGCAGATGCTGTGACATTATTCTCCCTGAGCAACTTTTCTGCAAAAAGTCTTGTTGACTTCACTGCATAAGTGAATTTTATTCTCACTGGCAGGAGATCTGATTGCAATCTTTATCACAGGCTTTTTCTTAGCTTCTATCCTCTATCATTACCCATCAACCAATGATCTTCTTCTGAGAGCACTTTCTATTGTTGGAAATAGTACTCAATACTTATATTAGGAAGAGGTGCTTGGGAGCTTGTGCTGCAGAACAGATAACATCAGATAGGAAGGAAAAAAATGTGGTGAAAAATGAGCAGTTCCTCTAATAGTTGTTTCCTTTTGGAAAAAAACTCTTCACAGCCTTGTTCCAGATGTGCAAACAATTTTGCAAATAAAGCACCAATAGGATATTGGATTGATTGTTTTGAGCTAATTAAATTTTTTCCAGGAAAGAGAGAAATGTCAGAACATTTAGCTTACTGCATGTTTTTCTAAATATAGTGCCAAGTTTCCTGCCTGTGTGTATATATATATATGTAAAAAAAAAAAAGGAGGATTCACCATGTTCCTATGTTCCTCTGAAACTCACTTAATTCATCTCCTTGTATTAAATATTTTTAATGTGAGATTTCAAGATTCATGACTTTGTATTTCAATTGTAAATGGATGAAAAGATGTGTTAACAAAAAACCAGGGGTGTACCACCGGAATTTGTCAGAATGAAAGTTTTATAGCTGAAGAAAAAGGTAGGGGGAAAATGAGGTTGAGTTTCCTACTGAACTAAATGCTCCCACATCACCCCACACACTAGCAGTGAAGCAGATAACCCATCTGCAAAGCTACATCTCAGTTACGTGAAGGTTTCTTTCCCCTCTTTCTATAAAGGGCAAATGGAAGAAAAATTATTGTTAGATGGCAAGTGAGTTGTGAACGGTAACATGAAAGTGAGGAAACAACTCACAAGCAAGACTCTTCTTTTTCTTTAAAACATTTGAGATATTAGAAACATAATGGTTTTTTTCCCTTAAATTTCCGTTGTCTGCTGAAGCATTTGCATACTGCAAATGAAAAAACAGCAGTAAGTAGACTCCGGCTCAAGATTCAACCTCTGACAAAGAAAACTGTAAGTAAAATGTACAGTCTGATTTAAACAACCCACTCAGGAACCTAAGCCTGACTGCAGGCCATAATTTTGCAAACAAAAGTCTTTTCTGTGGGCAGGGATTACTGTTCATAGAACAGATGGGGTGAAAACTATATCTTCCTTCTTGGTTTTTGAGCTGACTCCTGTTACCATCTACAGTCCAAAAAAATGGATCCATTGAGTGCCAAGGGCTTTACCCAGTTGGATGAGGAGAGTTCATGGGTGGCTAGTCTGCAGCAAAGGGGTTTGGCTGCGTAAGCCTTCCAAGACTTGAGTCTTTGTGAGCGGTTTGCTCTTCTACACCCTCTCCAGCCACACAGCTGAAGGGAAGGGGAGAGAGAAAAGCAAAACTCCAGGAAGGAGCCTGAGAGAAGCTGCAATTAAAATAGGCCTGGCCAAATGCCAGCCTTGAATGCCTCTAGATACAATGGGTCCTAAACCTAAATTAGGCCAACTGCCAGGCTTGGGGATGCATGCACCACCATAATCTCCCAAGAGCAGACAAACAGCAAAGTTCAATTAAGTGTTCTCAGTTCACCAGTCAGTCAGAGCAATCCTTAGGCATAGCAACACTTGCCAAACGTTTTTCACGTACAACACGAATAACAAAAAGAAATTTAAATTTTATTCAATTCCTATCACTTCGGAGAAAAAGAGGGAGAAAAATTGAGATCTGGGAAGAGAAATACTAAAATGCACATATGGGCAGAGCTAGGAAAGAAGATTTTTAAAGCTATTTTTTGACAAGGCCACATGCCTACACGTGAATGACACTGATTTACCTTTCATTAACAAGCACAATCGCAAAAATGTCGGTGAAGAAGGAACAAATTAAATAAGAAAGCCACATGGCAATATAGCTTGGCTACAATTTATGTTTGTTGCATTCTCAGCTTCTACAAGACAGACTTTCAGTAATCCCTTCTTTGACACTAGCACCATGATCCAACTTATTCTCTTCATTAGGCTCAGTTACTGGCCATCTGTCTGTGCAAAAAAATACTCTGAATATCATTTCTTCCTCATAAAGTGGAAACAATAATGAAATGCATTACAGGAAAAGCAAACTGGAATTAGAACATCTCCCAGTTCAAATGAGAGAGAGCTGGAACCCATACTAAGGCTGCTGGACTCCAAGTCCTGCCACAGCCACATAACAGGAGCCAACTGCAAGGACTGCCAGTGAGGAAAAAAGCATTAAATCACAGCCAGCACTACTTAGGGTCAGGAGTCCGATGAAAAGAGAGTTAAAGTTATTAATAATGCCATTGTAAAGAAAACAAACCCTGCAAACACGTACACATTCAAAGCCCAAAGCAGTCCAGGGGGAAGCGGCCCTGAGGGCGAGGTCAGTCCTCGCAGCCTCCTGCAGCACCGCCCTCCTTCATGTTAAGCACAGCCAAGATGCTGTCTCAAGTTTTGAGTATCAGGATTTAGCATCTCCCACTCATCCTCTCCTCCTTTCCACAGCCAAAAAGGGAAAAAAAAAAAAGGCAGGGATGGGTTGAGAGAGATGGTTACGGCTTACCTGGAGCCTGCTGTCCGGGAAGCGCCCTGCAAAGGGTGTGTGGCTGATGCCAGGGACATGCAGAGACGGGGCCGCAGGTGCTGCGGCAGAGGACGATCCTGCCGGGTACTTGCCAGGGGGCTCTGCAGCCCAAGCAGGGGAAAGAAGCACTGCAGGTCAGCAAGGCAGCAACGCCACTGGTCTGGGCTAAAGGGACAAACCAAGGAGCTGAGAACAGACACCCACCTGTGCCTGCTCACTGCTCAGCCATGGGGCTGGAGGGCTGGACAGGGTGGTCAGGAGCAAGGATACAATACAGGTCAGAGTGTAAGCCTTGTCTCCAGGAGATGCAAGATCCTCCTGTAGGTAAAAGGCTAGGGAACATTGTGGTGAACTTCATTCCCCTACAGAGTCTGAAGACAGGGATATAAATACTTGGAAAGATTCACAGCTGCCAGCAGTTAAACTGACAACTTGCCTAACTGGCCTAACTAGCCAAGATTTGCAGCAATGAAATTAGTTTTGCCCTAGTACTTACCTTTGTCAGTCTGAATCACTAACTGTCTTTTTGCCTTTCTTTTGTACACAGTGTTTATGCAGAGATCCTCATGAATAAACCTGAGGATATTGAACCTCATCATCTAATAGCTGAAAAAATAATTCTTATGCAATAGCTGAAAAATTAATTCTTATCTTACTGATCACCAGCATTTCTAGGAAGTCAGAGATACGGAGAGAAAGAAAGAAATACCCAATGATTTCTGTGTTCCTTTTCTCCAAAAGATATAACCACAAGGTATTCACTGTCTGTTGGTTTTTTTTCTTTTATGATTGACAGAACTGAAGAAAGTCTCCCAAAGGAGCATATAAATAATTTAAATAGCACACACAGTGGCTGCCAGTACCCAGCCAAATTCACCCTGGCTGTAATTCTGCTTGGCTCTCGCATTCCGTCTCCAAAGCAGATAAACCAAATGTGTAACAGAGAATTAAGAAAGAATAATAAACACCAGTAACCCTCTCTAGTAAAAGATATCATCTGTCTTGATATAGATTTAAAATCTAAGCTGCATTTTCAGAAAGGTTGTAAGGAAATCATGTGTTGAACTGCTCTGGGATCTTGGGATGGAAAACGCTACATATATTCTAAATCTTTGTTAACTACCACAACTTGCGTACCATTACTTTGAACACAGCCAATCCAAAGTTTGTGTAAAAGGTGCTGTAGGAGTATTTTAAATCAGGGCATCAAGCCAGAGAATATTAAAGTATATAAGCTGCCTTCCTGTCTCTAGAGGTTTTAATACAATGAGGGCTTGAACTCCTGTTAGCCTTGTTACATGAATTATGATATACTAACTGTTCATCTGAGCACAGCCAGTCCATTGTATACCTAAGGAAAATGGATACTACCCTCCATTGAAAACTAAGCATTGTTTTCTCTGACATTTTTTTTTCTTGCAAACAAAAATTAAGTTAAAATTTTCATTTCAACACTACAAAAATTTGTAAGATCTTGGTTTGTCTGATGGTTTGCAAGACCACATGAAAATGGCTTCTTTTGTTTGTTTTTTTTATATCATTAGGGAGTCAAGGTGTTCTTTTTCTTGTAAATATTCTAGAGAATTAAATGTGTGCACAAATTAATTTGAAAGTTGAAATAAATTTCATTACTTTAAGGAAAACACGGTTTGCTACAGCAGCCCAAGGAAAACCTATGACCTCTATTTTTGTCTTTGAACATCTTACCAGCTACAATTTGAAATAAACCTGTGCTGAGGGAGAGGAGAATATATACAGTTTTGCCTATCAAAGTTAAAGCACGAAGCACATGCATCATTAAACTTTTCGAAATCTTTGTCAGACATAAAAATGTTCTCTCTGAGACGAAAACCAAAATAGAAAATGAAAAATTACCCTTGTTTAAATTCCTAATATGGGATTTTACCTTTTAAGTCTGTTAGAGCTCCTTCCTAATCCACAGCTATAGAGGCATTTGAAACAGCAGCTCTCAAGGACTAAACGTTTCGTGGTTTATTCTACATATGGAATCATTTACTTAACAACCAAATTGCTTGTGATATTAAGAAATAATTGTATGATTTCTTAGCACTATTTTAGGTGTCAAGGAACCTTCTTTTCCCACAGAAAAATACTGCGACTCATAATATCCTGCACTGCTATGGGTTTAGGAAGTCAGACAGATGTAAGCATCATTACTGAACTTGAATTAGCTGCACTATACCAATTAACATGGCAGTCCATAGCCATGTTATCTGTGGAAGGAGCTGCCTTTCAGAAAGTTCCAAAGAACACATCTGCCTCTGAACTAGCCACTTCTAATGGTGATGTTTCCCAAGGTTCTTTAGGGAGAGCAGTGTTTTTCCCACTCCAGTACATCCACACCACCCTGTGAACTCCATTGAAATCATCTTGCTGATCCTGCAGCCCAGTAATATCTCACCTCAATTGCTGTATTATTTGTGTCATGTAGGTCTTCTGTCTGCTCTATCAATGCTCAAGCTCTTCGTGTTTGCTTCTGTGTGTTTAAAATTCAAATAAGGATCACAAGTGACATTCACTTCCTAAAAGTGTGGGGACACTAAACATTGCCCTGATACGCACATATGGCAAAAGCTTATGTTTTTTAACATAAAAAAAAGTTATGTACAAAACACTATAAAAAGTTAAATCTAACATGGATAAAAATCGCCAGGGATATCAGTGTGAATTTTAACTCAGCAAACTCCTCAGAATTTCCTCCTTTTGAAAACCTTATAAAACAAATACTAGATGAAACAGAAGTGATTTTACAGAGTTCATAGAACCTGCTTTACAAGTATAAAGAACATGTACTATTTACCTTCATGTGTAAGTAATTAAAATTCAAAGCATTAACATGAATAGTAAGAATAACAAGAACTTTAATGAGTCCCTGTGGAGCATAGGCCAAGCTAGTTTGTTTGGCTAAAATCTTTCATAAATATAACTGCAGTAGAATTGTGCACACAAGAACAATAAAGTAACTGCCTGAAAAAGAAAACCAAATAAAGGTGAACAAAGAAAAAAAGCATGAATAAATGTAACTCCAGTGTAGCAAATATAAATGAGAACTAGAGACAACTCTATCAGGATATAGTGAGGAAGGCAGCCAAACAAGCATTGCTGTCTCTCAGCCACTGCCTTTGTCTCCCACTTCATGCTTGTTTCATGTCACAAAAGTCGAGACAAAAGCAATAAAAGTAACTTGTGAAAAAATAACAGATGCATACCACAGCATCATACTGAAACGTACGCAAAGGCAAACCACTTTCACCAGATGACAACTGAACAGTCAAAAGGAGTTTCTCTGCAGTCCACTTCTGATGCTGTAAATGGACCTGAGCTGGCTTGTTAAACCATCATCTTAACAGAGTGACAGCCAAGTGGCAGAGAGACAAGGAGTTCACGTGATGCTGCTCAACAACTTCTGTGCGCACAAGGTCTGCAAGAGCTTGCATCAAAGCAAGGTGTCCTCCCTCAGAGGAGCATCTTTTAACAACCTCCTAAGTCTTTTGAGCGCCAGTTTTCCAAATAATGCTCCAAGGACACAAAAGAAGTCAGTCACTCCAATCCCTGCTTTAACTGAAAGATTTGATTAACCATCCAGAACATATTGCCTTGGGACACATGACAAGGTTACATCTCACTAACTGCATTGCATGGATTTTCAAACTGTTTGTGATACAGACCCCAGAGGGCTGTATTACAGTACAGCTTTAAAGCACACGGAAAAGAGACAGCTCACTGCAAAACATTACATTTTAATGTAAAACACAGCCCCTGAATCACAACCTACTTGGACATGGACAGAATATGGCAGAAAACCTGGAGAAGTTAGAGTGAAAGCTGTCCCAGTGCATGCCTTTCCTGCTTATTTTCAGAGGCCTGAGAATACCCTTCCTTAATCTGGCTGGGTCCATAGCCGGCTTTCAGAGCACCTAGCTTTCAGCACTTCAGCACAACATGTAGCTTTTAACTGGGATTTAGACTTCTCTTATGATGTGGGGAAAGACTTGATATGTAAAAAGTGGATGTACAAAAAACACAGTTGTGGAAGCATAAAACAGACCAAACTGAGGGGTTCTGTCTGCGTGGGAATCACAGTCTTGAGCCTGCTTCTGAAATTCTGTGTCTCCAACAGCCGTTGCTCATAAAACTAAACCAGGAGACCAAGTGGTGGTTCTTTAGTTTCATCCTATCGTTAAAGGTCATTTGAGTCCATTCTCCACTTGAGACAATTTGAAATTTTTTTCTATGCAGGCTGCTTTAATTGCTTTTTAAAAACTGGTCTTTGAATCTTTGCCATAATTAACATTTATGTACATAACATTCAATAAAGCATGAACAGAAGGGAAAAAAAGCAGTAAAAATGTTATTTTTACTTATTGCAAGTCAAAATATTAAAATCATTTCAACATGTAGTAAATGTGTATGTGTAGACACAAAGCCACAGTAACAATGTTTGCACTAACAAAAAAAACCCCCAATAATATTAATTTCAGTTATCTGTAGTGAAATGCACTGATGCAACACTGGAAATCTTTTAAATGGAAATAATGTGCTCAGACACATCAATTTATGATTCTCTCTATAAACAAGTTTTTTGCAATATTTACTTTTGTCAGCATCAGCTTGTCTACTGACACTTTTCAATTGCAGCAGGTTTCTGCAGTATAAGAGCCTGAAGAATAATAAAACAAATGGCTCTCTGATTCAAGAGATTAGCCTCTAGCACACATAACCTTTATTCTAGCTATAATACAATTCACATCTGGTTAAAAGAGATGTAATGCAGAAGAGAAGGTCTGTTCATCACGCAGGCCTGATGCATTAAGTCTTTATTTTTCCTGTTTGCTGAGCTCTAAGGCTCAGCGGTGAATGTGAATGGAGGTCTCGCAGATCTTTTCTTTTTTAGCTTAGATGTCAAACCTATTGCATCAAAATACAGATTTTTTTTTTTTTTTTTTAAACTAACCCACGGTAAGGGTTATTATTCTTATGTATTCTGTCAAACAGAGATAGTTAGTTTTTACAGTAAGGTCTTTACTTAACACAGAGAAATTTTAGTGATTTGCCTCAGTTGCATTCCTGACAAAATAAAGTAACAGCAGCAACAGCAAGTTGACATTGGTTTTCACAAAGATAATTATTTAAAGTGGCAGTAGTGTTTATCTCACAGTGGTAGAGAAAGAGAAAATCTGCTTTCTTAAAAGAACAGACTTGAAAAACTATAGGCACAATAAGGACATCTCAAAGTAACAGCCAACACAAAAATATGTATAAATGCCACGAGTTCTGTTTTACATCCTAATCACTACATATGCTTACTTTCTGACTATGAACAGGCTCAAACAAAAACTTTTTTCAAACAACAAGGAGGAGTTATTAATTTAGAAACATAAAAATATTTACTTATCTGTGCATATTGGTCCAATTCTTAGTAACACTAAAGTTCTCGTGAACTGAGTGAAGAGATAAGGGAAGGTTTTGGTATTGGCAGAATAAATATTTTTAGCTAGGAAAAATGCAAGTAAATCCATCTGTGAGAAAAGAAACCGAAACACAGTGATAAAATATGAGCAAACGTTCAGTGGAAGCATGTGACCACAGGCAAAGTGGGACAAAGTGAAGAAAGGAGCAGAGGTGCTGGAACTCTGCAGGGGTCAGTTCTCCCAGGGCACACTCAGACACTTTGCTCACAGGGCTGGTAGCACGCCAGCTCCCAGATGTTAACCTGGAGATCTGAGCCCTGACATAAAACCTCAGAAGGAAGGCATCCTGTCCTCCTTTGTACACAACACAAGAACCCGGGGCTGTGTGCCTCCCCACCTTTAGCTGGCTAAAACGAACTTGCCTGCTGTCAGTGCACAGCTCTCTGCTGGGCCATTGACTCAGGTGTGTCCTGTCCCCTGGCAAACATTTTGTGGCTGGAGGCCTGCAGCCAATATGGTAGAGAATCTTAACAGAGTGACAGCCAAGTGGCAGAGAGAGGAGGAGTTCACGTGATGTTGCTCAACAACTTCTGTGTGCACAAGGTCTGCAAGAGTTCTGCTTGATTTGCTGTCCAAGCTGCTGATCAGCATTGCTGAGCAGAATCTCTCAGAAGGAAAGGAGGAAGCCATTCAGACTGAAAACATGAGCATCACTCCTACATTTAATTCAGCCTGAGAAGACCTGGAACTGTCAGTGAATACTTTCAATGATGAACATCAAGTTGTGCAAATTGAGTTGTGTATGATTAAGAGAAGAAACCTGAACACTGGTCACGGTATTTTAATCAAATAGGAAAGTAAGTAGTTTTTCCAAATGGTTTAAGCAGGTCTGATTTTTTAAAGTGATAAATTCATTTTAAAAGAAGCAGCTTTCATAGATCAAACGATTCATTTTTAAATAAATTAAAACTTAACACATTATTACTGAAAGCTTGTATAGTGAAATGTTTTACAAATCCTATTGTGTTCCTGAAAGCATTATGGCATTTCATGGAGAACAGAACATTCTGGGGTTTGTTTTTTATCTGCCTAGTTCTATGCTTTCTTTTGCCTGCTTCATTGTTAAAAGAAACTCATTCACTGAGCTCTGAAGTTCAGCTGAGGGCAGCTTACCTGTGGTCCATTCACAGCACCAGGTCCATGGCTGGAAACCCCCAGCCACATTGCCCCTTATCCTGCCTTCACGGCGAGCACACCAACACACGCCAACCATAAAATCTCGCTGCTCAGGCCCAAGCAGTGGGCTGCTGCACAGAACAAAATAACTGCTTATGGGCAAAATGAATAATACTAAACTCAGCTAGCAAGCCATCAGATCCCCCAAGACCACTGAAATGATGAGGGGAGCTTATCTAAACCACATACACAGCAATGCCTTTGCTAGCCAAAAGAATTCATATGTCCCTGTTATAGATATTTTTTTAGATATAGGTATTTTTGTGCCTATTCAAAGCAGCACAAAGAAAAATACTCCTGAGTTCATTGGGGATCTTCTCCTTCCACTCCAAACTCAAAGACATGTGATCTTCCATAACATGAGCAGTACCCAGTAAAGCCTTTCGGTTCCCAGACACACATTAAAAAAGTTCCAGTTGTGCAACATAATTGGGGTGGGGTGATCTGGAGAGACCAGCAGGCAAGCACAACGCAGATGGTCCAAGCTCCCAAGTGGTTTGTTGGGTCCTGGTTCCTTGGGCTCTCCTCACTCACCATATTCTTTTGTCTGGAGACCACACTGGCAGCACTATTTTTGAGAGGCGTTTCTTTTGTTCCCTGTGGTGAACGCCCTTCTGTGGGTAAAGCACCCTCTCTCTTTGAGATGCTCTTTGCTCTTGGTAGTGCTGTGGTTATTGGGATCTTTGTAAATTGTTATTTGTGTTCCTTCATTACCGGAAGTGGCAGGGGGAGAAATGGAGCAGGTTGAGTGGGGTTTAATTTTCCAGCTGGGTTTTAAACCACCACAATGTACTAGTGCTTTCTCGGTGGCTTTGCAATCAATTGGTACTATGGTTATCCCATACTTTTGTCAATAAAACCTTCACATTCAAACCACAAATTATTGCATTTCTAGAACAATATACAGTGCATTCTATATCAGATTATGTGTGCATAGCTGAACGTAAATATATCACCAAGAACATTAGTGAAATACATTTCCTAATAGGATATTTTTCTTAAAGCAATCCTTTCATGTTATTACCTTTTACAGGTGTACAGTAAGTCGTTTGCCTTGTCATTTAAGAAACTGCTGCTTCAAGACTTTGGAATGCACTGTCAACACTGAAGGGAGTGATATTGATACTACATTCCAAAACCAGCAAAACTTGATTAATGGCCCCTATTGCAATGAGGAATCACACTGCAGTGCTATGGATTTACTCTCCTATGAATGTAAAGAAAGTGAGAAGAATAAGAGGAAGACAGATGTGCGTTTAAAAGGCCGGATCACAGACCTTCAGACAGTGGTATTTATTGCACAAATGAAAGTTTGTAGATTCGGGGGTGGGGGGACTGTTGCTTTTATCTAGCCCTGGAACTGACGAAGGGAGCCATAAACTTAATAGTCAAACCTTATGGAAACATGACATTGAGTCTTAAATTAGCATGTACTAAATGAGATACTTATTACAGGATTCAGTGCCAACTATATTTGCATTGTTTGTAAAACATCGCATGTATCTTTGCAGACAAAGCTAAGAACACTGCAAGAAAGTTTTGCAATTTTAGAACAAGGAGTTATAAAATGTTGATTAGATACTCTGCTAAATGGGAAGTATTTAAACATTTTGGATATATTGAAGTAACTCAGGTGTGAAGACATCTAACTTACGTCAACCAACTATATTTCTCTCTTGAAAGTTAAAAGCATCCAACAAAGAACAAACATTAATTCTTGAATCCTCACTGAACAAAGCAATTTTTGTATTTCTTTAAAGCAAGGCAGCCATGATAATGGCACTTGCCTTAAGTATACGTGCTTTAAGAAGAGACACATTATGCCCAACACTCAATTCAGTAACCATTTTAAAAGGCTGCCTTTGCTCTCACTCAGGCTTACTGCGTCTTTTGTGTTTACCATCCTTCTCAATGACAGCACTAGATCACAGAGTTGTAGCATGATTTAACAGCTAGTGTTTCAGCGGCAATTAATAAGAAAGCCACCTGCCTCTCCACTTCTTTGAAAGGCAGAATGCCTCATCCCACATCTCCCTGTCACTCACGTGCCTGCCGAGGAGGCGCCTGTAACACAGTGGTTCACACCACTGGAGCCTCTCGAGCAGATACAAACACCCACGAAACTCTGCAATGGAGGAAAAAACCAGTCTCCCTGAATGAATGGTACTATTTTAAAAGGACACACTGGTAATAAAATTAGGGCTTATAGTATATTACCCAAGCGGTCGATCAGTCTTACTTGTTATGTACAAGACACAAGAGGTATTACACAGGCGTCATTTGTACTCATAGAGTGGTCAGGACTGTGCCCAGCTTGGACCACCAATATGCCTAAAAGAAAGTCAACAAAAATACTACGTTTTTAAACAAAACTACAAAAAAAGGTTGAGAGATTGTGTTACTTGGACAAAGGTAAGAGAGTCATGGAAAGCAGTGAGAGAAAAATGGGCCATAGGAGTCTTCCGGCATCCAAAGATCACCATAAACGTGACAGTAATAAATATCCACCACATCCACTTGCAATAGAACTAGAAGAATTCCATTTATCTTGCAGTAAAGAAGATTTAGTTTGGCTACCTGGAGAATCTTTCTTCCCATAAGGCTACTGAATCACTAAAATAAGACACAGAGAAAACCACGGAATCTATTTCGCAGGTTTAGAAGAAAAACATAGATGAATTTCCAAACAAGAATGATTACAACCTACATTTGTATATTCAATGATAATACTTATCTTACAAAACCTCTGGTGTGTCAAGAATTGTTTTATCTCAATACTGGTGTAAATTTAAAAGCCTAATGAGCGTACATATTGATTAAACAAGACAACAACTTAAATACATACAAACAGTCAAAAAACCCCACTTGCACAGCATAGAGCTAGAACCCTTATGTTAACACATGCAACCATTCCTCCATTTCATGCAGCTTATTTTTGCATCTTCACCTTTATTAACAACTAAATTCTTCCCCCTTTGAAGACCTTTGCCTTAACTCTAGTTCTTATCCATTTCCATATTTGGGTCCTTTCTTTATGGCCTTTAAAAAATTATTATTAAATATTAAATTATTATTAAACGTTCTATAACTCCGCCCCCTTCCCCCCAACCACACATTTCTTAAACAATCTGTGCAGTCGCCACAGCTTCCAGAATTTCGTTAGCAGAAACAACCAAATGGCCATAGAGGTCTACCACAAAATAGAAAGAAACTAGGTTGGGGAGGGGGGGAAAAAAAGTGAGTGAAGATAAAATCATCCTAAGGCATCTCAATTCTAAATGCAGTCCCTACTGTATCTGTATTCTTTCTAAAAATATACGCAAAGTTATTACCATCCTATTGGTATTGTATCCAATTAAATTTTGCCAATATGATTTACAAAACTCAACACAATCCCAGCTATTGTACACTTACTTTTTTTACTGTACAGGTGTGGTCCCAAAAAGGTGCCAAATACCCCACAGCATGAAAAGTTCCTTGTTCCAGAAACTTGTGATTTAAGCATAAGGCAAGAGACAACAGCTGGCTGTAATAAATGGGCACAGCAACAGAGAGTGTAACAGTGGGTAGTGCGAGTCAGGCAAGGTCACTCTTTGCTACCTGTTTCATTTACGGAAGTAGGGAGGGCCAGTGAATTTTTAGCAGTAAGCTTGCTCAAAATAGCATTTACAGTTCTTCCAATAAACCAAAGGGTGAGATCAGATCCCTAGATTTGAGAAGACCACCATACTTGTGCCCATGCATTTTTACACACATCTTTAAAACAACTATTTTTCAGAGTCAAAGAAGAAAAGAACTTCAATTATTTCCTGCTCACTATGTGCACATGAAGATGTCATGCACATATTTGAACATCTTTCTTCCATTTACACAATTCATTATCTCCTACATAAATTAAAATCAGGATAAGCAAAAATTTGCAGTTGAGGAACAGAAATGTGTCCCTTTAAGCCTCTTGAGGAAAAGGGCAAAGACTCACACTGCTGACGTGAAACAAGAAGATCGTTTCCTAAATTTTATTTTCAAACTCAGAGGCAGAGAACTTTTCCTCTGCAATATTTAAAGAGAACAGTACACAGCCATTTACCAAAGGTTTCAAGGACACAACTGCGTATGAAATGCCAACCTTTGAGACTGTGCCCTGCCTAGAAACAAAATACTCAGCTACCCTCAGAGTGCCTGTAGGAACAATGCTGCTGGATTTCTTCCACAGACAGAAAACAGGGGCAAATTCCCAATACAGAAACTCTCAGATTCTTCTGAAATTCATTCACCTTTATTTTCTTCTCTGCTTCTTAAATACCAAGCATATCGATAAAGCGTGGATGCTGTTCAGGAAGCAGAGAGACTAAAACTTAATGCACTTACAGGAAATTTGAGTTTTAGTTTCCAAGACAAGCTGGAAAACTCAACATGTTGTGCTATACATAGCTGAATCTGAGACATTTGGGGATACAGTTACTAGATTAATGAGCAAACAGCAGTGTCAGAGAGCCATTTTCATAACCCTCCATGCACACATGCACATATGTGAGACTTCCACTGATCACATCGGAGCTGTCTGACGAGGACTTCACAAGTAAACAAAAATTTTCATTCCCTCCTCGCTAACTGAACCTACACCAAAGCAGAAGTGCAACATTTCCATCTCCACTTAGCTTCTACTTCACCTTTGGGGTGAAGACCAGCATTTTAACAATGACACATGACTTGCTCTACTTTTATCAGATTAACTCTAACCAGACTGTTTTCTGACAACACTCACTAAACCTTTTAATCTGAACTAATACTGCTATTGTTTTAGTATGATTTTGGGCATGTGTTGACATCATCTCTTTTAAAAAAAGCAACTGGGTACAGTCAGAAATGAAAATATAATGAAAGCAAGAACACAGGTCTGCTAAGTATCTTTGAGAGATAGGTTAGAAAATATACATCTGGCATTTATATTCAGCCAGATTATGTCCTAAGACTATAAAACAGATAGTCATTCTTGTAGTCAAATTTCCAGTAAGGAAAAAATTAAGACATGCTTTCATCTGCTCTACCTAATGCTTCTCTCTCTGGAAGTTACATTCACAGAACTGGTTCTCTTTCCTTTGTTCATGGGTGCTCCAGATACTGCAGTTGCACTATTGCCAGTTGCAGTTGAAAGCAAACTTCCGCCAATCCAGGCAAAAAAAGGTCACCCTAGTTGTTCTTTAATAATAAAGAATGTCAGCTGTCTCCTTTTTATAGTCTCAGGAAGAAATCTGGATCTCTTTCACTCACCATCAGAAGAATGAATAATCTAGGGCCTCCTGTATGCAGCTACTTCAATACAGATTTTTTTAAAACTTCTACATGCAACTGTACTTTAAAAATGGGATCCCTGCAAATAAAACACACTTAAAAGCCTTAAAAAATAATCTAGTTGCTAGTCAGAAAACTATGAGATCACTAGAAAAACTGATCCGAGATTATTGCCTTTAATTTGAATACTTCACTGGTATTTCCAGAAGGTTACTTAGCTAATTCTAATCCTTTCATTTAATAGTAAATTCCAACACCTCTCAAAAAAAAAAAAAAAGAAAAAGGAAAAAAAAGAGAAAAAAAAGTTGTTTCCAATTCAACAATAATTTTTTTTTTAAACAAAAAAGGACAACCAGTCCAAAAAAATAAACCCATAGAAACTGTTGAGATTGTGGTTTTGGCCAACAATCTATATTCCTGAGAATTTTGTCCAAGCGGGAAACTCCCTCACCCTACATGAAACCTTTTAAAGCTCTTGGGTTTTACACTGTAAGGGAAAAGGCTAATGCAAACTGCCTTCAGCACCTCCTCATCAAAGACACAGGTAGATGTTAGTAAAGAGCATTGCAGCACTGGGAATGGAATGTATCAGAACATGTCCTCACGTTACAAAAACACAGACAGAAGCCACTGAAAACCCTAGAACGGAAAGAATACCCATCATAAATATTTCATTCCAGTCAGTTTAAAACTACTCAGCTCTTAAAATCCCCACTCTATCTTGGTTTCCCTCTGATGAGCTAAACTATTTGCACATCCTATTTGCTCGTATCTAGCATGCTTTCTAGTAGTCCTTCACTTCAGCTGGATATGCAATATGTTGGCAAGAAGGCAATTGCTTACATTTTTTTTGCTAGACAATTCTGAATACAGAGATATTTATTATCCAGATGAGTTCAGGAACATACTTTTTAGAACTGTTCACTGCAAGAATAGCTGCAGGTTTCCTTAAGGAGTACATCAGAAGGAAGGAGACTCAGAAGTTTTAAGCTATTATTTTCTTTACATTTCTGAAGAAATTTTGCCATCCTAGGGCTCTAGGCATCTGTCCCATAAATTAATGCACAAAAACAAGTAACTGCCCGTACACATTCGCTTTGGCCCACTCATCCTCCCCAACTTTAGGGAGGAGAAAAAATAAGGTTTGTAGCAAGCCCAGAAGTTAATAAACAAATTCTTACAGTGCAAAGGAAGAGAGCTGAGATCTAAAGCCAAGTACTCCTAAATGATAAAGTCCTGCAGCCTGCAGGAGAATCCTTTCTTCATATCGACAGAACTCTAGCTGAGCAGCTCTGCTGTTTTGGGGAGGGGCAGGAGATGTATAGGGAGAGAAAGAAAATAAAGAAAAAGGTAGGGTGGGAAAGGATAGCATGTCAGGAAATCAGACTCAATCCATTTACAGATCAGTACCTAAAAAACACATTTATTACAGCAAATGTTTCAAGTAAAATAATGGATATGGGGCAGCGGTCAAAATCCAAAGGGCATTGAGAGACCCTTCCCTTCAGTTTACAAAAAGCACACGGTCTTGGAGAAAAACAGAAGCATCCAGTTCTTCCCAATACTTTGAATACTACGATAGGGCATAAATGTCTGCATTGCCTTTTAGTGTGTTTGCTGTCAATTTTTTTGCTTATTTCCTAAGGGGGTCAGAGTTCAGCATTGACAATCACATTACATGCACACCAGTTTATCCCCCTCCTGAAGAACAGAGAACAAACAAAACAAAGTATTAAGTTTCCTTCAAAGAGGAACTTTAGCCATGACTGAGAATTTGTTCTACAATACACTTACTCTGCCACAGTCGTCCAAATGATTCCAGCAGGATTCACACCTTCTTAGACTACTTCAATGCCTTCATTGAATGACCTGGGCATTTACCTCATGGTGTCACTATCATGCTACAAAAACACACCTCTGGCAGATAACAATTCAGTCCTCTGCTTTTTCTTAGAAACTGCTTTCTTTGAAAAGAACAGAGAAAACAAAATAATACTTGATAGTATCATGCACAATCCCAAGGAGAATAGTTTGATTTCTACTTCCTCAGAAGCATTTCAGGTCAGAGAAACTTTGTATCCTCTAAAGAACACTTGGACCTGCAGATCGTGGAAGTAATGCCACTCAAAACTATTTTAAAGCAAAAACCCACAAAACTCTCAGGGCAGCATGCTTCAGGAGCGGGGATACTGACGAACAATTTAAGGCTCGTACGTACGTCCCCACTGCTTTGGTGCGTCAAGTTTAGTTGGAGGCCACATGCTAATGCACGACCCTGTGGGGGCAAAACTCCACACTGGACATAGAGAACTTTGTGCCCCTCTGTAAGAATAACACTGACCCTTGAGGTTGCAGACAAGGGTATTTAGCGAAGAGTTTGTCCATCTCCTCCTCCCTTTTACACTATCAGTGGAAGGCTTAAAAGCACCATACACACAAACTTCTAGCACAGAAAAGAAGCCCAGTTGAGATTAGCATCTTCACCTCATTGATGTACTGAGAGCTCATATTTATCCTTCACCATTTTAAAATGGTCTCCTAGCTGGTCTTAACAGCACTCTTCTATAAATAGCAGGTTAGCATGGAAAGGGATCACCCTGACATCTACCCACTAGCGATCAGAAATCTCCAGACACAGACAAGTACATCACCAAAACTGCAAATGAGTGCACACATAAAAGTGCAGACAAAAGGGGACAAAAGAGTATTGTCAGACTTTTATGAACCTTAATGTGGGACCTGGTCTGTTTTATAGGAGACAAGTAGTATGATCATGTTATAAATTTTAAGTTTTGGCTTTAAGTCTAAAAGAAGAGTAAAGAAAGTAGTTATGTGTGAAAAGAAACTTTCCAACTCGTAACAGTTACATCAAGGACATAAACTCAGGCTTATTTGTGCAACCACAAGGTAACAGGATAACAAAATTAAACTAATGCTACAGCTAGACAATTCACCAATACAGTATCAAAATTAGATACAACCTTTGACATTCATTTTTCAAAACTTAACATCTGAGTTGTAAGCAATATTTACCTGTAGCAGGCTGACCACCTTTACTATGTTAAAACCCCTGCATCAACATCTACTTCTTTACTAAGTTAAAAAGCATGCATATATACACACATAATTCAATAGGTATTTCAAGAATCAACCATGAACATTCCATTCCCCAAATTTATTTTGTTTGCTACACTCTATGCTTAATAATTTCATTTGTTTTCAGAGACAGCTGTTCAAAGTTGTTTGTTTGGTTGGGGTTTTTTTTGAGGTTTCTTGATCTCTTCTTCATTCCCAACTTGCACAGGACCCATGTGACCAAGCGCTGTTACTGCAGAAACTCAGGTCAGGCTGTCAAGTATTGAGAGCCTTCAAGGGGAGACCACAATACCTGCACTTTGATAGTGCAACTTGGATTCTTTCTATATGCTGCATCAATTGATGGCACTCAGTGTCACGTTACCTCAAAACTTACCACTCCATACGTTTTCTACTTCAGTAAAACACTGCAAAAGCAATTTAGGAGCCCCTGACAATTCTCACCAGTGACAAAGCTGACAACTGCAGGAATTGATGAGAACAGCCACTTTGCCCTCCCTTCACTTCTCGAGTTGTGAAGCAGAAAGATCTGCAAGAACAGATAGATTGTGATACCGCAATTTTGGGGAAAATACAAGCTACAGCTACACTGCAGAAATTGGTCACTCACATAAGCAGCCAGAGGTACTCTGCAAGTCAGCACAGCTAACGCTGAAGCACTGACATGCAGTGCTTAGCTAGACTCACCACAGGATTTCCTTTCCATCTTTTCTCAACTCAAACAGCTTCTAAGTAGAAGCAACAACAGCCTTTTCTTATTATTATCACACTGAAAAACTGAAAAAACCACAGCTGCTGCACTGCAGGCATTCAGTGAAATGATTTCATTTTCTGTTTTCTAAATCACACCAAACAAAAATCAGCAACGGTCAAATTATTACTAATCAAGTATACTAAACCCTATTCTGCAATATAAAAGCGCTATAATGCCAGTCAGACATCAATGACACTCAGTTCAGCAACAAAAATGCCAGCTCTAAACACACCTGCATTGTATTCTATAAGGAAGATGAGAAACATATGGGCAACAGCCATAAGATGCACCAGCTACACACTTGGGAAAGAAACCGTCAGTAAGGAAAGGCAGGAAGTGTTCAGTTCATTAATGATGACAGATGAACTTCATTCCTTTCTGATTCCATGGAAACTATGAATTAGCTGAAGGACCGAATCTGACACAAGTGAACACTGATGTTACACTTTGGTTCTCTGGGACAGCTACTCATCAGAAACTTGAGTCTCAACAGTGCATTGTACTTCAAGTCAGATTCAGTAAAGTGTTTTTCGATACAGCAATCTAAATAACTGAGATTTGCACACTCAGTAAATGACACGTAAAATAAATCCTATTTGAGATTAAAGTGCTCCAGTATCTGAATGTGTTATTATATATATAGATCTATATATAAAATATATTTTTGTGTATATATATCATAAAACCTGAACAGTGTTCAGATTTGAAGACTGTCAGGAAGGTTTTGCAGTTATTTCTGCACCAGTCACACAACTCAAGATGTTCTGAAAAAACAAAGTAAGCACAGACACTGCAAACATGAGAACTAAAACCAGTACTACTATCAAAGCTGCATTTATCTCATATCATTAGCAGAATTATGACCAATAACGTACAACTCTGATGACTTAAAGCTGACCTTAAAAGCCCACAGTTTTTACTTCAGGTCTAAAAATTCCACAGGAAAAATAAATTTAAGAAACCCCTGAGAGACACCCTCCCACCCAAGAAAAACTTAAACACAGACTGCACTCTTACTTTAGCAAGATTTACTGCTAAATTTCATTTCTGTGTCTGTGAATAGGGTGCTTTTGCCTTTAAAAATTTAGTAGGCAACTAAACTGAACATTATACACAGTAAGCATCTTAGTATTTTATTCGTTGCATCTTTTATACAGAATAAGCTTCACTGATATTTAATTCACTGCAGTATTCTCCTGATGTAGCAATAAAAGATTACATTATAAACAAAGAACAAAATTTTGACTTGAAATTCTTTTTAAATGTGTGCAATTTTTGCAGTTGACAAACAGCATCACAATTACTGAAAAAAAATGAAAGAAGCACATCAACTATGGCCTGTTTTTTTTAATCTCCAACTGATAGTTTTTCTATGTTTATCATAAATATGGGAAGCTAAACTCCAGCAACTAAAAATAAACATACCTATAAATTCCTAGCAACCAGGATTCAAATAAAGGAGAAAACATATAACAACAACAAAGTTTCTTTTTACTTAAGTTGACATCTGCAATCTATTTACACTATATGAGTTTAAATTCCACAAGATCATGAAGGGAAAGGAATTTTGAAATAACCTGTTAATCATTACTTAAAATGGCACTTTTGTAACTCAGGTCTGGGATTTTAGAATTGCTGAAACAGTGAAAGACAATACACTGCAGTATGTCTATACCATTATAACATAAAAAAAGAAACTACTCCATAAAATGTCACTGAGATGGCTCAATCAAAGCAATATACATTTGTATCTTCATCAAGATAGGTATCACGGTAAAAATGCTCACATTAAAAAATATAGTTATTATTGTTTGGATTTTCATTAAAACTAGAAGGGTCTACATGAGCCAAAGTATGAGGAATTTGGATATAATGACATGCTTCCTCATTTTATAGCACTAATAAAAATAATAGAGAAAGCTCTATTATAAATCTTTAATAACCACAGTTTAATTTCCTAGTATATTTTAAAAACTTTACTATGTGGGTGTATGTGCATGCATATCTGCATAAACACACAAACAGATAAAAAACCTCAAAGTGTATATATTACACATACACACATATCCACATTCCTGCATACAACACTTCCATAACGCAAACAGTACGCAGGGACTCTTCCATGTGACAACCAGGTGCCACATGCCATGCTTTCTTATTTCTCTCTGTTTATCCAGTAAATGTAATAACACTTTCATATTTGGCTGAATGGAAGTGTTGAGATTCTTAAAAATAATGGTGATTTAGTCATAACACCATACACAAAGAAATGATACTGCAAATACTGCTGACCAAAGGTTCAACATGAAAGTTCATCATGAAATGGAATGTAAATTATTCTAAAAATTAGTATTCAAAGATTAGTTAAATATTATGGCAAAAAACTTGGAATTTATAGAAAGTTTAAAATGCAATTCACATTACAAAGACTGGAGATACTTTATAGATGGAATTTTTAAATATGGATATGACTGGCATTTATTTTTAAGCTTACTTCTATTAGAAATAGACTTGTTTCCTGTACAGGTGATGCTTTGTCTATGCCATATACAGTAGAAAAATAAATTCTTTAGCAACCTAGAAATAGTTTATAAAACTCTTGAAGTTTCATTTTCTTTGCTAAACATGCCAAGATTAGACTGAAACTATAAATAAAAGCTATATAGACAACAGGTAAAGTAGAACAAGTTAGGAATACTACCATTTACAGGACAGACTTTATTGTACTATTAGTTCCTGTGTGCTTTGCAATAGGAATAGGGTTGACTTTTCTTTTTTGTTTATGTTTTCTTAAAAAAGATAATTACTTGCAAGAATATAACACAATATCAAGATAATTTATAATATACATGTACTTCAAACAGCAGCCAGGTTTATGGTGTCTTAGTAATCTAGAATGATAATCCAAGTCATTAGAAGTACAATACCTAGGACATAAGTGGGAAAGGCAATTTTTATTTTGGGAAAATGGAGCAAATCAATCTCTTAATAAAAGCCTTAATTCTCAAAATCATCTATTTACTATAATACATACAAGACGATCTTAAATCTTGTTATAAGTGAAGATTACAACAGTGACCATCATAAAGCTTTTTTTTTTTTTTAAACTACACAAAACATTCTAGCAGCTGAATGAGTCAAAACTTTCTTCTTTGCAGACCTAAATAGGTACATTTTGAGCATGAAAGAAAAAAAGCTGCTATGAAAAGTCTCACAGGTAGTGTTTATCTATGGTCTCCCCTTTGCTACAATTTGTAACCTTCTAATTTTTTACCACTATCAAAATATTTAACCAAAAGATTTGTTTAAATTAAGTAGCATTCTTTTACAGCAAAATTGGTACCAATATAAAAGTAAAATAAATGAAAAAAAAGAGATAATTTAAAAATACGGTGAAAAAAAAAAAGAGTCATTTGAAATTTTAGTACAACAAACGACAGGAAAAAAATATGAATACAAGTTTATGTGATTTTATATATACACACTCCAAAGAGGTTAATTGTCAGTACCCAAAGTATTTATTGCTATGTATTAGCAATGCATTTTTGTATATCTTTAGAGGGTCACATAAAAATAGATTTAAAGAATAGATTAATTGAAGTCCTAGATTAAAACATTGTTTGGTTTAGAGAATTTTACTACAACAAAAGTCATGTTTATGTATGAAAAGTTATATAACCTTATATGAAAATGTCATGAACTATTTTCTAAACACTACATGTATTCCCAAGTGGGAAAAATTAAAATATCTAAAATATATTAGATTAAGTTTACAAGACCATCAATGATCTTTTAAACATGCAGCTGTTTACAGAATTAACAGTTTTACAAAATGTTTAGTTCAGTAATGGAACATAAAGAAATAAGTAGGCAACATCAAAATTTTTGTACAATATTTGAAACTCACTTTTACAACAAGCATGTCCTTGGTATTGTGCTGTAAGAAATAATAAGCAAGTTCACCCACCCTTAAACTGTCCACAGGTTTACTTATAAGTAAAGATGGATGGTGAGGGATCGTAAAATTCTCAACAGTGCATTTTGCATTCTTCCATAAACCACCCTAAGCATAAAGTCACATAAGTAGCCAGGAGATTACAAAATAAACTATAGCTGGGCTTTAGTTGTTTACACAGAATGCTTGAATGTGAAGGAAATTGCCAAAAATAGCATGTTAAATAACAAAAACCAGCCATAAAGCAGGCTGTAAGCACTGAATGTTTCATAAATGTAATTTTTTTAAATCATTTAATTTCTATAGAAAAATTTTATTCACAATATATTGTGACAAACCGTCACAGGAATGATATAGTGATTGCAATAAGGTATCATGCAGCAGCAGCTTTGTACTTTATAGCTATTTTTGCTTTTAAAAATTAAACCTCTCCAGTCATGCTTATCACATAGTTTTTATCTGCAGCGTGTACAAATGAGGAACACAGTACGGGATATAACAAAAAGATGTCCAATCAGCTGGATGGGAATTATTTTTCATAAATATGAAGTACATTACTGTATCCTGAAACATGCATGTCTATAGCTTGTCTCTACTGTCCAGCGCCAGGCTGCCTGCAATCATCTTCTGTCTATATAATACCGAGAGGGTCTGCTGGTAACTGCGACTGTATCAGCTGAGGCTGCAGCGGGGGTGGCAGCTGCAGGGGTACCATGGGTTCCACCATCTGCACTGGGTTGGAAGGCGGTGGCTGACAAGCCACTGGGTTGGGTGCTTCTACAATCTCCCCGTTGTAAAAGAAAAACTGACACTGTTGAATGAAGGTCTCTATAACTGATTGGTGGATTTTGGTGGTAGAAAGAAACTCTCTGTTTTCAAAATCAGGTCTCATCAAAGTAGGCCAGAAACAAATCGATAAGTTATCAGCAGTCATAAAGTTGGTCTTATATTGCTGACTAACCCTGAAATGAGAATGATACACACAGAGTGAATTAACACCAGTATGCAATCAACCAGAAATATTCTCATAGCGCTGTAACTATTAGAGTAGGCATTATTACTAAACAATTGCAAGATTTTTTGCTCCTTTCCTCCAGCAATCCATTAAAACAATTGTCCTTGAATATTTTATGTGATTATGCAGAAGAAAATTTAAAAACCATGTTGTTTCCAGATTTGGATAGTTAACTAATATAAATCTAATTACGCTTTTAATCAAGAAAGACATTCAACATTCCACCAGCATTTTGAACTGACAATAATAAACAAACTGAAACAGGTTCTTCACTTATTATCTAAATTCATTATCAAAATACTATTACCAAAAAAACCCCAAAAGTACAAACCTCCAAAAAATAACAAACCACCCTGTTACCAAATTTATCATCTACAAGTAAATGCCTACTCAGAAAAAACAAAATGCTTTGCACAGTAATAGGCTAGAAAGAGCCAAGATATTTTGTTTTCTAAAATATTCTGCATTCTAAACTGACATCACAGTTTTATCTAGAAGTAATTACTGAAAGATACAGAAGAATCCTGTGTTAATACATCTGACAAACACCTAAGATACGCATTCAGCTGGGAACATGCATTTCCTATATTACAGTAGCTATCACAAAAGTAGCAGAGCTACAATTGTCCTGTAGAAACAGACAGAAAATAAAACTTCAGAAATTTGTCAGTTACAATTTTGATGATTAACAAGAGCAGCCCACAAGAATTTCTGACAGCTGGCTGTAGTCCATAGATTCAAGAGCTGTGAAAGCCATAGTAAACACTAGAATTAACACTGTTAGAAAATATTTCCACTCATTTACAATGCATGTATAATGGTAACAATAAAGCATAAAGTAGTGTGAAGGTATACAAATACTGCCTCTCAATCTGTTTTGACTAAGTTTGGTCTAAAGGACATTTGGATACTATTTCTGAGTGGCAGTAAAAAAATATCAAATAATATTAATACCAAAATAGTATCAATCACCAACCATTGCTAACTATACAACAACACCACATATTTTACTGTAATGACATAGGATATAAAAACACAGCACCTAAAACATTAGCTTGTGATGAGAGCTCTTTCATCATGTAGAAGACTGCTTTACCTCATTAAATGAACAATTCATTTGGCAAACAACATTTCCATTTTAATTATATACCAGCAGTAATTTGCTACAAATTAATCTCTTAAAAATAAATATAGACTGTCGAGAATTTAGCTACAAGTTGCCTTTAATATCCTGTACACAGCTGTATCCACCTCTTTCTATATATGCAATTGCTTACATCCAAGCAGATTTCTTGTTAAATGGAATGCTACCTTACACTGCAAATGAGACAAAAAATGACAGCCTTTCTTTAAGAAAAGGTAATTTTGTTACTAGCAAGCTGCAATGTAAATCACTCATCATTAACAGAGAGAGGACCAGACCAGAAAGCAAAGGCCAGTGTACATCACTTATGTTCTCCAGTAAATTCCATGATTAATATGTTTCATTTGTTTGTAGATATGCATGCATTAGAACCTACTCAGGAATTTTTAAAATTATGTTTAGCTCTTTTACTTGCAGCAATCCAAGTACTTGACATTGTACATTCACCTGTGCCACGCAAATGGGTGACTAGATGAAGACTTTTGACAGTTCCAAGATTGCCATTCTTCCAGAAAAATTTCTATCAGGTTGATTAAGAACTAACATTTCAGGTAACTAATAACTTTGTCAAGTCTGAGATGTTGAGTTTTAATTTAGATACTTGCAAGCACATCTTGAAGTTTTGTAATATGGGCATTTGTTCATTGATATGGTTTTATCTGTTTTAGGGCTGAATTTGTATTGGACAAGAGTACAATGGAAAAATTGATCCATGTCCCTGAAAAGAAAAATGAACGACTTTATAAAGGTTAAGCAAGTTGTATACGTGATGAAGAGAAGTGTAAAAGTAGGCACCTAAATTCTAAAATCTTACACATTCTGTGAAAAGTGCAAATAGAGAGTACCTACATTCTTCCTGTTGACTAAGTAGGGAAGTTAAAGGTTCTTATTTCTACCCCTGTACTACAAGTTCAGTTAGATCATTACAAATACCTGCAGAAATACAAACACACAGACAGTAGTCCAGAACAATTAAATGTCAAGAAAAGCTTATATATGTGTGTATACACAAAACTGCCTGGCGGAAAAGTAACATTGCAGAGAGAGAAAGACAAGAAAGCCCTGATGGATAACAAACTGAGCCTGAGTCAGCCAGGTGACCCTGTGGGAAAGACAGCCAACAGCACCCCGGGCTGCATTTGGAGTGCTGCCAGCAAGTCCAGGGAGGTGATCTTTCCCCTCTACTCAGCACTGCAATGGCCATATCTGGAGTCTGGGATCCTGCTCTGGACTCTCCAGCACAACACACATATGAACACTCCAGAGTGAGCCCAATGAAGGGACATTAGGAAAAAGATCATTAAGAGATCAAAGATCCCTCAAATGAGGAAAAGCTAAGAATGTTAAGACTGTTTAGCCTGGAAAAGCTCAGGGAAGGTCTTATCATTGGTTTTAAATATCTGATAGGAGGGTGTAAAGAAGATGAATTGGGACTCTTCTGAGTAGTGTTCAGTGACAGGACAAAAGGCAACAGGTACAAATACCCACAGGAAATCCTCTTACCGTAAAAAAATACTTTTTACTGAGGGTGACTGAGCACTGAAACAGGTTGTTCTGAGAGACTGGAGTCTCTTTACTTGGAGATACTGAAAACCTAACTGGACATCATCCTGGGCAATCTGCTGTAATTGCCTCTGTCAAAGCGATGGAGTTGAACAAACAATCTCCAAAGATCCCTTACAACCTCAACAATAAAATAGTTAAACTCATTCTGTGGATTTCAGAGAATCATTTCATTTTTATTTTAGTAAATATGGAAATAACTTTTAAAGATAGAAACATTAAATTTCTATGCAAGAGGCAAAATTTAAGAAGCAAGTGTAACCAATTTACTGTTACTTACAGCTTTATTCTACATTTTACTATTCAGCATAGGGTTTGGGCTCTGTATTTTAGATTTTGATTGAAGCTAGCCCTGTTCTGGCAGTAGGGGGAGGGGGTAGGAGAGTGTTTAGGCCAAATGACTCAAATTCCTTAAAACCTAGATTAGTTTATAATTTTAATAGCTATTATTTCCTAGGTGGGAGGGTCTGTAATAGTTATAATTAAGTGCATGGTTATTATTAGGTGCAGTTATTCTTTCAAGCTTCTGTTAGGTACAGCAGTTATTCTTATAACTTTATAGCAGCAATGATGCCAGATAAATGTATGTCAATAAAATGTGAGAAACAAATCTACAAGGCTTTATTAATCAACTGTAACTCCTAATTTCTTTTTCCACATTTTTAATTCTAGTAGATAATTCATTGTTAAAAACAGCATCTTTTTTTGCAATTGTTACAACTTAAACAAAATTGAAAAATACTAAACCTGTTTAGATGTGTTATTATGTATTTGAAGACATCATAGTTCACCGGGTGGAATTTCTTCACAATTTCTTTTAACTCGTGTAGCCGTTCTGTCTTATCCATGATTTCTATAGAAATAAGTGACATTTTCTGACACATCTAGAAAGACATACTGAATAAAGTGTTGCTAAGTCTTTTGCCTAGTATAATGGTACAGGTAAGATACCCACAGAGAAATCTCAAGTGAGAAAATATTTAATAAAAGTCCTATTTCCATAGAGTAACTTTTTAGAGATAAATTTATAGAGTTTAACTAAGCACAAAAATATTTTTGTGAATTTAAGAAGAATTATTTATCTGTGTTCAGCAAATAATTACTAGCTTACTTTTGGCTTGTAGAATAACAATGTGACAGGGTCATTTCTCATTAGAGTTCCCTCTGCTTGTAAAATGTTACGACAGATAGACATTCACATGAGCTCTTACTATTCTTAAACTTCACAGTTATTCAAATAATAAAAAAATCTACGAATAGGGCTGGTGCAGCTATTTTAAATATGCTGCCCAAAGAAGAACAGGGATTTTTCACAGGCCCAAAGGACATTATTCATGCTTCAAACAGGAAATAACCAACATGTAGGGAAGCAGTATGAAATAAAGTAACAATTTTATTTAAAAGAACCCAGCAACTAATGCTGTGGATCCATACATTCTTCAGAATACGCTTCTAATCAATGATGATTGATATAATAAAAAGGAATACAAGGTCCCCTCTATTACTTGACTGCATTGCTAAAAAGAACTTGGATCAACCCTAATATCATAGAAAAAATGTTAAATACAGTCCAGTATATCCCAAATATAAATTTAAAGCAGTAGTAATGGCATTTTAAAACAGTAATTCCACTTACATTTTAAGCTATTTTATGTTTTGGCTGGAATTTAACTGTTACACTTTTAAGAAAAAAATAAAACCAACGTAACTACATTAAACAAGCAATATGCCTGAAAAGTACAGCAGAAATACCAGAAATAGCTATCTACAGATAGCATCAGAAAATACAAAATTTCTAATGGGCTATATATTAATCAAGTCCAGGTCCAAGCCTTAGGCTTACACTAGTGTTTCCATGTTTTGAACAAAAAATACTTTGGAATACTGTATGTCACAGTTGTATTCTGTAAAAAAAGTGTGGTGGTCATTATGTGGAACAGCTTGCTGCCAATACGAGACACTAATTTCAAAGACTAGAATATTATGAAACATCTGAAAAATGTTTGTAAGGCAAACAAAACTAAGCATCTTATAAGAGTTCAAAAAGAATTTGAAAAAAATCTAAAAAGAGAATTAGAGAATTACCATAATATCCCATAGATGTGTCTGATTTTTAAAGTCTACTTTGAATGTAAGACTTCATGAATTCAAGGGGTTTTTCCTGTTAATAACTGCAAAGCTGCTCCAAAAGCTTTCAGCATTTTCATCACTTAATAAAAAATGGAAAAAAGTAGATTTCTCCCAATTAAATATTCTAGGAAAAGAAGTAAGCCACAAACTTATTTTGAAAAAAAAATATATTACATTCATGTCATCATATAGTTCTTCTAATTTTAAAGAATATTAAGAAATGCATGTGTCTAAACAATTCAAAAAATACACAGTGCAGATAGCCCTTTCAACTTCCAATGAAGTAAAAACAGCAATAAGGGTAATGGAAACAACACAATTAAATCTTGTTTATTACTTACTTGATGTTTCTAACAACTCTTGATGCAAAGAGTAAGGAACTAACGGATCTGGCAGATCTGCAAAAAAAGCTTTAAGAGCCCCAGCCACAGCATTCACTGTTACTCCCATTGATTCTAGACTGATATTATGATCTGCAAAACAAAATTTAAAAAATAGCAGTGTAAGTAAAACCTACTGTTATCATTCTTTATAATACTTTATGAAAACAAGAATTTATTCAAAACACTGAAAACTAAAAATTTGCCAAATGATTATTAAATAAGGAATGAAAAGCTGAATCTATTGATAAGCTGCTATCACACCAACCTACAAGAAATCAAATATAAGAAAATCTGACGGTACTACAAAACAGTAGAAGATCAGAAAAATAAAGTTGTCTAATTCTCCATGAAGACTTGAATGTTTCTGTATTTGTCATTAACTGGCTTCTGATTAATCAATTTTGCCCAGTAAGGAGTTACAAATTCTATTTCCCAAAATGCTGCTAAACAGCAAAGCAAGGCATAAAGAAATAGTACCTTTATTTTCTTTAACATCTAGGAGATATTTTACTATTTTTCACAGGCTCAATTTCATGACTAACATCCAAGAATTTTTAGTAAATGTTTTCGTTTTAAAATATAAACACAAAGTGAACAGCCTAACCTACCAATCACAATTCATTTTATTCAACAATAACAAAGGCTGTGTTAGAAATTATCCAGACTTAATTGTTAATGCATATTATTCAAGAGAGTTTTCACTAAAATAAGCATCAAGTATTATTATTTGTGGGGCATAAGAAGCAGCAGGGAATGCCTTAATGCCTAGGACTGATGAACTGTTAACACAAGGAGCAGCTAAGACTGCATTTAAACTCTTTCAAACCTTCAAATACCACCTGGATAATATTTTAACAGCACTTAAGCCAGCTGCAACAAGATTTCTCTCCCATCCTTGCAGCTTCACTGCTAATAACCTGGACTATAACAATGCAACCCAACAGAGCATTAAGTACTCAGTGCTATGGAAGTTGGTTTGAAAGTGCAATCCTTTTATATCGCATGGTGATAAATCCATGGAGAATTCTTGTGCTGTTTTGTCTTTAAATAATAAAATCTCTGATTACCTTGATCAAACTGTTTTTGAATGTTGTCTTGATCTGTTTTATTCCCACTAACACGGTACAGGCCTTCAGTACATAATCCTTAGAAGAGGAAGAAAATTAAATATTAAAAAGCAAGTTTATATATTGTAGAGCAAAGCAGAACCAGTTATAACTACTAATTCAGAAACCAAAAGTAGGAATACAATTCTTAAGTGCCTAAAAAGTTAAATTAACCATTACAGAGATATAGGACTACCAAAATATGGAATGTCAGTTGTCTATTGAGTCCACTATTCCATTTGATATGAATCAGAGGAAATGACACCGTAGGATAACAAGACTCTGACGGCAGATATTTGTTGACTAATGTACCCAAAATTATTCTTTTACTGATCTCTATTAGACTGTTGTTATTGGCACCATTTTTTAAATAATCAAAAACCTGAATTCTGCGGTACCCACAACATTTATGTTTTTGAAAACGGTCTTCACAGTTAGGGCTTAACTTCCTATGGCAAGCAACAACACACTAAAAATACTCCGCAGGGGAAAAAAAAAATAAAAATCAAGCATTTTTAACTGAATCCCGATCTTTTAATTTCATGATGTAATACACTCCTGTATATGATAAGAACTTAATCTTCCAACATGCTTTCCCTTTTACCATTTATATTTTATTAACTTTGAATCCATTTCTCTTCACTTCTTATCTAATGTAAATTACCGCATCATTTACAAGTCTCTCTTTAAGGGGTGGGGGAAAAGGAGAAAGATGTTAGGAAGCAGAGGTTCCTCAAGCTTCTCACTATTACTTTGTTTTACCACATGTTACAGAGTAGTCATAATCCCATCAGCCTTTCAAGTAAACATTGAACAGTACACCTTAATTCTGCACATGCACACACACTTGCACACTCCACTCCAGTGATTACGCTTCCTATCACATTGCTATCTTTTTCGCCCACAGCTACTCACTGAATGAAAGAGTCCATTCTGATAATCACACCACTACCCAAGATATTTTTCTTTTTTAATTTAGAACCTATTAAGGAATATAAACAATTCATAGTTCCTTAATTCTCCATGTTACCTTTATGGGTGCAAAATCAACTATATGCTAGATCTCCGCTAACACTACATGGGTTTACTAAAAAATTCACAGGTGTCACAGCTTTATGAAATCTCTTGGCCTTTTCCCATCACAGGCCAATAACTGAATGCATTTCAGATCATCAGATCAATACTTAACTGCTCTGTCACACCACAATCCACCGAGTGTGCCTTTTAAGTTACCAAGAAACATTAAGAATCCTATTACAATGTTCAAAGTACAGAGAGCACTTGACTGGTTCATACAGCTGGAATATTTCTAATGACTTCGTATGACTCTTCTAAATTATCATTTCCTTCTTAATGTCTCAACAACTCACATGTCTCTTTACTGGCGGCATCAAGGCTAGTTTAGTAAGCATTTCTTCAATAAACTTTCAAGTCCATCATCTAGCTTCCCAAATCCATAGCCAAGAGTTTTCCTCTTGTAAATATACACCTGAACAGTCCTTTCAAAAAACCTGACCCTTATTCACTGATATCCTTGAACACCACCAGAAGGTATAATTTGGTGGCAGAGGGCAAAAAGTGGTTTCAATGATTCAGTGGTTTCTACATCTAAAAGGAGTTTCAAACCTGCCTTCAAAAAAATGCCCCAAATGTGCTTCGTGTGATCACAGCCAGAAGCACTTGGCATTCCTCTTCCAGAAGCTGTAAATAAATACAAAAGACCACTGGCAGATAAGAACAAGCTACGATCAAGATTCTCTTCATCTAGTATGAGAGAATTCTCCGTTGGAGACCCTACAGCCCCAGGATATCCTTTGTTTTATCCGATTACTATTCAATATCTTTCTGCACAAAAGAAACTGAATGTGCTGCAATAGCGGTTTCTGAGAAGTCTGAGCCAGTCACTGTTTAGCAGGAGTGTATAAACCTTGAATACTTGAACTAGCTGCTCTGGAGACATATGCTCTATTGTGGTATCTGCACTACAACTCTAAGAACCAAAGACAACTTACAGTACTTCAGAAAATTTTCAGGTTAAACAAGGAGATGCCTACTGAATTTAGGCAGCTTCCAAAAATAGTGAAGTGCTGCAATTCTGGATTAAGCTAACTAAATTTGTCTTCTGAACTCCTCAAGGAAAAATTTTTCTTGCTTGTGTATATTCTAGAAAGTCACGCTTCATTAAACGGTTGGTCAATTGTCATTACACTTTCTCTAAGGCACAGAAGGAGGTAAGTTTAATCTGTTTGTGTGTATACACACAGCTAGAAGCCTGAAAGCATTCTTTAAGTAATGCTCCAATTCTCTGTTGCTTTCTATTATGCACCCAGGTCTCTCCAACACTTCTTACATGAAGATCTTCATCAAGTATCAGACACTCTAGTTCATTAGTTTTAGCTTTTAAACTCCTTGCATATCTATAATGTATATCTAGAATAAAAGAGGGAGAGATAGAGAGGACTCAACTTTTTTTTTTCTGACAGATTTTCAAAAATTTGATTCCTTCATCTGCAAGTCTCTTGATTTTTCAGAACTTTTTTCTACATTCTTACTCTGCTTGCATTCTGATCCAGTCGTAATTTTCAACATATCCTTACCAAACACAATTGCTGCTGTAATATTATATATCAGAATAATATGATTTATTTGCTTCTCTGTCCTACTAGCTTTACAACACTTCTAGGTTTAAATAATTGGATCCTCCTTATGTCACGTCACAATAACCTGTATTTATTTCAAGACAGTGCACATCCCTCTTGCCTAGACTACTCTTTTCTCAAAGTACCTCCTAATGCCCTAATGCCAAATTCTCTTGCACCTTCTTTTGTGCTGCCAGTAGTGACCATCCCATCTAACTGGAACTTCACAACATGGGGTTCAATGCATTTCAGAGAAAATGAGCAACGTGGATCTGCACCTATATGCATAATCAGTCTGTAGGACATTTCCATTATTAAGCTCCAACATATTTTTACAATTCTTGGTTCCTCCACAGAACATATTAACTTCAGCACAAGGGAAGACCAAAAATCCACTGGTACAAAATTCACTTTCCATATCCTATACTACACTAAGTAGTATATGCTTGAGGAGATACGTAGAAAGGACAGGAGAGGAAAAAAACAAAACCTACCAGCCATCTTTTTGTGGTATATCCTCCCAGCTTTCCGCAGATAATGGCTTGCATAGGCTTTTGCCTAAGGTGTTGTAATAGCCACCTGGGGATTTACCCTTCACTAATTCACCCAAACCCCTTCAAGTAATTTACTTGTGGTCTTTACATCATGGTGAATGCAGCTTTGTCATTCCATAATGTACATTATGAAAGCATACTGAGTTTACGCTCAGTACTTGAAGTCTGCGTAATTTTTTTTCTCAACAAGTAGTAGTAACTTGTCTACATTTTCCCAGTGCCAGTGTTTTAAATTTATGTAATTTCTCTTCCTCAGAAACGTTCTAAGCTAATCAATTCAGTTCATCTTTATCCAAGAGTTACTATTACTGCCAGATGTATTATCTTTTCCAATTCTTTCCTATTCTGAGAAAGGCTGAACCAAATTGCAACCAGCATCCAAATTGTGTGGTATTCTGTAATAGCATGGTTTTTCTTCCTCCATAACACTTACTCTCAATTTTTTTTTTGCTTGCTTGATAGTAAGTTCAGAGAGCTTAAGTTTTCAGAGAGCTGTCTACGATGATTTCAAAGCCTTTTCCCAAGTGGCAACAGCTATACTAACATTTAGACTGCTGAAAAGTCATACTGTCTGCTAACAACATCCACAGCCAGGTTCTGCTATCATGTTCTGTCTGTGTTTCTGAATAAATGCCACAATCACAGCAAGTCTGTCTCTCCCAGTTCAATTCCTTCCTCTACAGTGGCCAGTGGAACTTCTCAGGACTGATTCTCCACTACAGTAGCTGAGACTATCATTCCCACATTTATCTTTGTAAATTTGGTGATCTATATATTTCTCTAATTTTATTCCATGGATTGATCCGGTGTACTTCTTTTCAACCCCTATGCTACAACACAAGACTAAAGGAACCACCAATTTACTGATCCAAAACAGTAATTTCTATGTACACCTAGAATGTATATAATTACTGAGCAAAGAAGTCAAACTCTAAGTAAGAATCTAGCACTAACTTTACTTACATAAAACACAGTTAACGTGTCCTTATCAACACTGACATTTAAAGACCCATGACATTCAATTCACACACTGAAAACCGGAACCAAAAATAAGTGTCTTACTGCTTCTTCTAATAAAATAATTTACAGCATATTGAAATGTTCAATAAACAATAAGCAGTGTAAGGAAATACACAGTACTTTTAGAAGTACTCTTATAATAGGAAGCTTTCCAAAGCTGAATAAACATTTCTATAATGTACACTAACTCATTATTAAAGCCCATATTTTATGGCCTGTCCATTTTGAAAAAAGAATACAAGACTACCATTAATACGAGATTATGAACATGCCTAGGAAAAGGTAGTGCATTCTTTGCTTCATTAAAACTGAGTGACAACTGAAGCATTGTAGTTTTCCAGGCATATAGCTGTTTGGTCACTTTGGGCCTGGAGAATGCTGAGGGAATAAGTGGAGCAGCATAACTATCGTACATACCCTGGTATCTTGGTCCTACCTGCATTGTTTAGGAATTCTTTATATAATTCTCACGATGTTTCCTTTGAAGAGATACCTCATTAGCAATACAACTCAAGTGCACAATGTGTTCTGTATTTCAAAACATATTTCTTTACAGTTTTCAGTGATTCTCTCACACTACTAAATTAATGCATGCACTCCTCCCCCGTCTGGTAGTCAGTCTTTCATTAAGAGAAATGACTGATGCCTGTTTTACCCTCTTGAGTTTGTTTCCTCTCTGTTGATTAATTCCAAAGTTACAAAACACAAACCAGTGTACAGTCTCCTAACTACTGAAACCTATTCTATGCCAATTTTGAAGTGATTACAGAAGGAATTGTCAAGAGATCATCTAGTGCAACCTTCTGCTCGAACAATGGTCAACACTGAATTCAGATTTGGATGCTTATCTAAACTTCCCTTGAGCATCTCCAAGATATCCCACAATCTCTCTGGGTAACCTGAACCAGTGCTTTAACAACCTTCAAAGCAAAAATATTCCCTTTCTTTCTAATCAGAACTTCCTATGTTAATGACATTGTACTTCAGTTCTTTAGCCTGGCTGCACCCTGTCAGTAACCTCCTCATACGCACGGGAAGCTGCTTCTGGGTACCTGCTCAGCCTCTCTCTCTCTAAGCTGAATAAACCCACACATCAGCAACTCCAGCCTCTGACCCTCAAAATTGTCAACGCCTTTCTTGCAGTATTTCAGATGATGAACAACAAGTGCAGAGCAAAAATTAGTAATCACTTCTGCTGCTGTAGTGCCTGCCCTTCTAGTGCAACAGTCCAATACAGAAAGCATGATCAGCCTGTTCTCCACCATGACCGCAAGATCCTTCTCATTAGCAGTGATACGGAGCCAGTCAAGTCCGCAGCGTGTACTACTGCAGGGGTTTAGTCCTTGCAATTCCAGTTGAAAGGCTTGGCATTTGTCCTCACTGAATTCCTTCAGGTTCCTACTACCCCATTGCTCCAGCTTGTCTACGTTCCCTTGAGCAGAAGCCCTGTTAATACATTAACCACACCAACCCACTCTAGAATCACTCAACTTGATGAAGGTACAAAATGTGTTGTAGAGCTATTTAAATCAATTGTTACTGTACCTATCCAGAATCAAGAGTAATAGAGTCATGGCCTGTGTGTGTTTTTTGCTAAACATAAAGCTTCATGGGCAGTTGAGTCAGCTTAACTGAACAATATGACTGAAAACGATGGTCTAACTCCCCACCTCATCAATCAGTGTTTCAGTCCTTCCCTCGCTCCTGCTCCCTGCTTTGCACTTGTTTCGGCACGTATTTGACCCTTAACTTACCAGCTGTAATACTACACAGCAGGACTTTTACCATTTTTGCTGATACAGCTTTTCAAAACAGTGAACTCCACTGATTCAGAGCCATCTGACAAGTGCCCAAAATGAAAAGTGACAGAAGCATACAGCAGCAGAGAATCTTTCTGGCTATTATACTATTTTTTATGAAACTACACTGAGGATGCCAGATCTCATACACCAGGCCAAGGAGGTATCCAGTTCTGTTCTCTGTGTCCAATGCAACAGGCTCCTAAAACCCTCTAGCACTCCCAAGCCCCTTGAATAAAAGGGGAGATAATCAATCTTGAATGCCTGGATTTTCCAGCCACTAGGAATATATTTCAATTATTTACCTGACTTTTTTACCACAACAAGCCCTGCTGACTCATTTTCCTTGCCTATTTCTACCAAACCTCATTCTCTGGAGACAAACTTTGCCTTATCTATACTGTCAGTGTAAAAATCTGACCTCACAGCAGATTCAGCATAAAAGACCTCAGTGTAACCTAGGTTTGAAGGAAGTTCGAAGAAGGCAATATTCTTTTACTAGAATTACCTCCAAAACTGTAAATTCAGCATTACAAAAATGCTCTCAATATCAAAAGCAGTAATTATTGTACATACACTGAACACACAAGTTTTAATTTCTCTTATAGCTCTCCATAGGAACCATGTGAAATACTGACATTCAGCTCTGTCAAATTCCTTTTTCCGTCTTTATTCCATTCCTTGTCTCACATAAATTGAGTAACTAAATTATTAAAACACATATTATTCTAATAAGCTTCTCTTTGCTAAATTATTTCATGTATAATTAACACTCTACTAATGTTATCAGTTTACTATGAAGTATGGAATCTAAAATTCATAATCTGGTCAACGAAGTACACGGATAGCAATATTCTATCAAAAAATTAAAAACACTTAAAAGTTCAGAGAAAAACCATTAAAATACTGATATCAAAGTTGAATACCATCAAGAGCTATACGTACGAAATGGCAAAACTGCTAGTATTTGTAATGTTAATTTGATATCTCCTTCCTTGGTAAACAGAATGAAATGCAATCTATACCAAACTTTCCAGCAATGCATGAATGAATACAAAAAATAAACCCAAAACGCAAATAAATACTGAAATATTAAAGAAGTCCTCATATGCTAATAGTATCAGTTAGCATAAGTCATCTTGCCTGAATTATTCTAAGTTTGGGAAAAGTTAAAAATCAACAACAGTAAGTGCTGGAGCGCACAAACAGTCCATAGAATAGTTCATCACTGAATTCGTGGTGTGTCTAACAGCATGAAAATGTTACCAACGAAACACTCAAGATACAAAGCTGGCATAAACATGTACACTTTTTACACTTACAACTGGACATTCAATAAATATTTTTCCATTATATGGCAATATAAAATTCAAACCATAACAACATTTTGTTGAAGACATTAAATTAGCTTTCAGAAATCTGTTCCTCTCTCTCAAACAAAATTATCAGAGTATCAGAATATCTACCTTATTCTCTCCACGATAATTCTTAGAGAAACACAGAATTCATGCAATTCATACAGCTAAACAGTTCAATTTCAAAAAGTACTTCAATTCTGCTGCCTATATCTCGAAAAAAATGAGTTGTACTAAGAAGGTAATGGTCTACATTGGATTTTTTTCCTTTAAAAATAGCAGGTAATTTTTTTTCTAGCGTATCTTAGCATAGCACCATTACTTCTACATAAAAGCAGCCACTACAATTTTCTTAAAAATAAAAATTCTTTCGTTTCCCTGCTAAATACATTTCCATAAACCTAGTTTACAAAAAACTAATACACTTTAAAAGTTCATTTCAAATGATGCAACAAAATGAAGTTCTCTTCAGTCCATTAGGAGAAAGCAAAAAACAGACCAGAACAATTGTATCATCACAATACTCTTTCGGAAGCCCATAACCAAAAATAGCTACCAATGACAAAGAGTCAATGGAAATAGCTGCCTTCATGGGCAAGTTACAAACTGATTTGCAAAGGATGTGACAGAGGTAAAAGCATACAAATATCACACACATCACTAGTGACAGAAAACTGTTCATGTAGTCTGTAAAAGGTTACAGATAAGATCACAATATCTTTACCAAAAAAATCAGTTTTCCTGAAAACATTTTACATTTATAAGAAGATGTTTAGTGGAAAACTTGGTAATTCACCATTGGCAAGTTACTTACCTGAAAGAAAAAAAAAATCTTTTGATCATCTTGTTCAGTGAACCAAGAAAGAGCTCTGACAACCAACCAAAATATTACTCATCCTGCTATAATTACAATGAATTCAAAAATTAAAGGCTTGGATAGAAAAAAGGCTTTCCTATAATCATGGACAATGTAGAAACACAGAAGCAAAGTCTGTTTACAATATTTAGCAAATCTTTCCTCCTTGCTTATCCAGAAGTGACAGTGGTATAAAATTTAAGATGCTCTCCCATGGTATTGTGCTATTTTTTTTTAATCAGTGGATTCCAGCAAGACCAAGTATCATGTGCTATTGCTGCTTCATACTCTCAGTACCAGTGACAGTGCAGACTGCTGTGAAATGGAGGTTCTAACACATATTTACAGCTTATCAGCTTTAGATCTACTCAGATATTAACCACTTTGACCCCCAGTTTCTGCTTTCAATACTATCAAAAAGATTACAAGGGGATTCAAGCTCTGTATTATATTTCAAAAACTAATTGGTTGGCTCCATAAAGCTAAACCAATTTAGAATAAAGCTTTTTGTTGAAAAATACTGAAGAGGAACACAGAGACAATAACCTTCACCTGTAGGCACACAGTTAGGATTCCTCCTCTTTACCAGATCACCCTTTACCTTGACAGGAACAATGTAGCTTCTTCAGAAGAAAAAAATCTATTGATTTATAAAAGGCTAGAACTTTTAAGCTCCTGAATTTACTTTAGTTTTTCCAAACTGTCCCTCTTCTACTGATAGACACTTTTTTTTTTTTTGGTGAGGATATTCCAGAACATTATGGTAAAACAAAAATCTGATGGTATTTTCTGCATGTGCTCGGTTCTCTAAGGTTTATGGGGGAGCAGGAATCTTCAAAGACACTCTAAGGTACTATTGTCTCATCCAAGCATCTGAAATAGAGAAAACTGTTTTTCACACTGCGTACTTTCTAGCCTCAGTCAAAATTTAGATGAGTAGGCACAAAGCACTGCCTTGTGTAATTTCATGGGACAGAAAGAGGGAACATTAAAAATTAAGATTAGCCCTTCAAACCGAGATTAATCACATCTTCACAAATTCAGCCACAATCCAAATTACATAGGAAGGAGCTGAACTCCATGGAAGTACCTGAAGAAGAAATGCTAAACAATTATATCCTCTGCAAGAGAAATATACAGATTACCTGAGTTGGAAAAGACTGCACCTCTTGATTAAAAAGACAGTGATAATAAACACTGGTATTCAGTGCAGTTCAAACTGACAGCAGGCTGAATTGCCAAGAGACAGATGAGTACTGAATAACTCCCCAGGGCCAAGCAGTTTTATCATACAGGAATGGTACTATTCTGAACTCCAGCCTGGAGCCAATAGGTCCTGACTTGCCTTGTGCAGACAGATAATCTCCAAAACTGTATTTGTGGAATTTTCTCAGACAGCCCCAAAGTCAATGATGTGAGTCTATCTCAGTACAGGATTTGAAGGCAATGCAAGTGGACATTCTCTTCTCTCAAAGGCAACAAACACATTCTATCAGAACTCTGCTTGAAACTCAAATGGCTACAGTATATTAATCCAATATAAAAATAATACACACCAGAAAGAAAACTCCCACAGCCAAGTATGGAAGCTGAAAACAACACCAAAGCTACTTACACAGAATCCAGAGTAGGAGAAAGAAAATTGTAACACAGATCAAAAGTTTTATTCTAAGTGCTTAACAAAACTAGCAAGACAAAACTGTCTTCACAGTCACAAAGTATGCATATGGCACAATGCTTGTCCAGCTTACATTTATGGCCAGAATTAAAATTCTCCAGCTGTACAGTAGCATCCCAGGATGAACTAACATATATGCAGCTAACAGAAAAGTTGTGCCTTCTGAGTTACCACTTTTGAGGCACAGCAGCTTAACCAAACATCTTATTTTTAAAAGACAGATCATAAGAAGAGAATAGATGTGCTAAATCTTTTGCCTGGTCACATGGTTTGATGATTACGAGGAAAAAAAAAAGACAACAAATAATGTTCCCACACTATTATAGTTCTCTGACCCCACAAGCCGGTGAAAATTCTTTGGGAGAAATACTTTTTTTTTGAAACTTTACCACAAAGACGACAATACTTTTAAGCAAATAAAACTTTCAGAACTGGATTTATAATTTTTTTGTTTGAAAGTATTCTTAAAAAGTGAAACATGCTCAAATTAAGTTATTGCTAGATTCTACAAACTCTTGAAATTAACAAACTGGTCTTCAATACCAGTTAATATCTGTTTTATACAGCTATGAATAGTAGCTGCATGGAACCACTTTTAAAGAACACCAATACCGACAGTGACTCACCCATAAATTACGCTGGTTTGTTTTGGGTTAGGGTTTTTTTTGCTACAGAAAACAGTAAACACAACATATATATATTAAACTGCCTATGCCACTCTATTAGTCCTTGCCCTTCCTCTTTTCCCATTTTTAACTGAGTGAGATGGAAAAAGCAAAAGCAAGAGGGAAGAAAATATAGCTCTTACCTTTAATCCATAGAAAGTAAAGGTTAAAGACAGATCTATACTAATATCTTAGACTCCAAAAAGATCAGTGCCTGAGGTTTCACCTAATTTTTTTATTGCAATAATTCAGCATGTAAGTCTTCAAAAACAGCTATTAGGCTTACCACCCGTGGTAATTCTTCTGGAAACACTATTCTTACAGATGGCAGTAAAACTGAATTTTACTGTAAGAACAGAAAACCCTTCAGCTTTACTCTTGCTAAAACTGCTACAGTCATCTTACAGGCAAAACTGTATTAGAGATCTAAGCAAATTTAGAAAAAAAGATACTGTTTCACCTTGCACTAAACAACATCCCATTGCAGATACACATCAAAAGATGGTCTTGCACGTTTCACTTCAGTCACACTATCATTTACTCCAAATACAGCAATATAGCATTTATAAGACTTCAGAGCAAGCAGGATCTACAAACTAACTAAGAACTAGTGCTTGCAACCTTTAAAAACAAAAAAAATCCCCCCAAAACCCCAAACAATACCCAACCACAGGTCACTCCCAAATCTCAAAACAAATCCCCACTCCTAACTGTAGTCTTCTGTTGGACCAGCAAAATCATCCTACTTGCCTCACGGTCACACAGTAAACAGGCTGAAAGCAGGGACAAACACACAACCAGGAAGCCAGGGAGAAAGGAGAGAGAGAAAACCTTACTGTGAAATTTCACTCTAGTGTAAACACATATATGTTAATATTTTACATTAAACTGGGAAATCACATCTTAAATAGATTAACATTTTTCATGGAGAATTACACAGTATTTAGAAAATAAATGTTTCTGTCTCTGTAACAAGATAAAATGCAAAACTAGGTTTATCTTCAAAATCAAGAAAGCAAGCTGACTAATCATACCAAGTCAGACACCATTTCAAGTACCCGTTTTCTATAATTGGAAAAGGTTGATTTCAGAGCTTTTAAATACATGAAATAAAACACAGTGGCAATACTGACACATGTAAGACTGGACTGCCATTGGGTTAAACATGATCTGGCATTAGAAAGCGACACAAGTTTTCTAAATTACAGGGAACATGTTAAACTTCAGACATTTGCCAAAAAGTAATTACGTGGTTGTATAAATAAACTCAAAAAACCATCACATATTAAGCATACAATTTGGAAAACATATTCTACTTTTTAAATGTGCCTAGTCCACAGTTATTTATTTCTAGGGTAAAATTCTAAAAGTACTTTAAAACAGAAAATGAGAGGCTTTACTCATTACGCAAAACGGGATATTCTTTCCTCTAACAGTCCTCCTATCTTACCTGTATCTTCAATGAATTGCACACATTTTTCAACAAACAGAGGTATTGGTTTCTCAGGTGTAACCAAATCCTGTAGGGGCATCCCAAAGTAATTACTTTCCCAGTTTCTACGGATTGGAGGATTGAATGTCTTAGTTTTCTTTTTCGGCTACAACAAAACAGAGTTATTTAAGTAATATTCAAGTAACATTTTAACCAACTCATATTTCAATCATTCAGTAAACACAACCAGATCATACATCTATCAGACATTAAAATTCCTACATGGCAAATTGAATGAATAAAAATTAAATGTACTTTTAAAATTATAAAGTACTTAATTATGAAGTAATTATACATTAGACACAAAGCACTCAACTTCTAAAAGTTTTGGTCCTTTTTGTATTACATTAGGAACAGGATGACCCAATATATCAGTAACTGAAAGACCACAGGAACAGAAGTAGAGACACCACTTGTTTCGAGGGCTGTGAGAAGTCTCTCAGCACTGCTCACATGAATCACATCTGAACCACACCTCTTTAGAAACTGTCAGAATAAAACTCTGGCATCATATCACCAAAACAAAGTTGCTGTCTTCTGCATGTATTTAAAGATACTAAATAATCTTTATAGTGCAACTATACAAGAAGCATGACGATGGAGAATGACTAACAAGCAATCAGTCTTGAAGTTAAAGTTGCAGGCACTCCTATTAAGCATAAATGCTTTGTTACAGGCACAGGATTTTAGCCAAAAGGAGGTTTGCACACAAATCTAAGATGGTGAGTTTCATATGGAGTTTTCCTGCTTTTGTTTTTTTTTTTTCCACTGAGAAGGACTTTTATCAGTGGAACTGAGAATTCAGCCTTGGATGATTACAAGAATTATATTGTATCAGATACCATAATTCATCTCTGAATACTGATGAAAATATAAATTACATCAAAAATATTTATTTAGGCAGCATCCAGTTCAGATGACCAACAGCTGAAAAGGCCAAGCTTAAGCTAAACAATGTATACAACTCAGTGAAAACATCTTTGTCAAATGTTAAATGTAAGATCATTTTAGATACATATATTAAGGCAGTAAAGAAAGGAAAAACAATTCAATTTTTTTTCCCAAGCTGTTCAGTGCACATCTCCACCATCGCAGAATAAATGAAGCAACACTCAAGACTGCGTATTTAAGATCACCAAGATAGAAGAAGACTCTGTGGGTCCCTTGGAAAGCAGTCAGGTAAATGGAATAATAAACTAGGACTCTACAGAAATTTTATGAAAATTACGAATATTATCTGTGTAGAATACCTGGACATAGTAGGAAATATCAGACACAGCTACAAAATTGGAGTAAAGAATGCTTTTTTCTAATTATTGTCCTGCTTTTAGAAGAGAGGTTGCAAGGGACTGCAATACCACGTTTGACATTATGCACACAGAAATGCAGAAAGGTTTCTTAGAGGAACTCTTTACCTGAAAACAGCTTAATCCCCAATTTGGAAAGTCAGAATTCGTCTAAAGAACTTGATGAAGCATAAAGAATAAAAGAATAAAGAGAAAAAGGAAAGAGAAAACCCCAGTCCTGAAGTCCTGTGCAAACTGGTCTAAAGGCAGAGCAGGAGAAGAGATGATCACTGCAGGACTATTCCACAAAGATGAAATTACAATTTCACAAGGCGGTTACAACAGTAAGTTCATCAGCTATTTCTCATTATGTATCTTGTATCTCTCCTGTCCAATATTTATTAAAATATCTCTCTCATTATTTTCCTTTCTTTTGGGGTATGTGAGTGCTTAAACTCTCCACTGACAGCATAAATCAAATCCTCCTGCAAATAACACTATCTACATGATCTTTACAAAAAATACTTCTGTAAATTAAAACCAAAACTTGAAGGCATTAAGAAAAAATCAACATGCTATTTCCTGATTTTAGACTTCCATACTTTTCTGAAGCTGTTGGTCTAGATTTCTTAAGTGGAGAACTTGTTCTGAACAAAACCGTATACTGTGCTAAAGACCTGATCTTTGCCAAAAGACCAACTGACTTCAGGGAAAAATATATGGGTCTTATTTCTAACAAAAGTCTTAGTGAAAGCTTTTCTTTAATCCCTGTTCCTCACTCTGAGAAAACAGCATTTTTTCTGATCCATCAGACATAGAATGGAACTTTCAGATTTGCTAGTCAAGATAGTAACTACCACAATTTTTTCTACATAAAATTAACTTTTAAAATATCTCTAATGAAACAATAAACAGAAACTGTTAAACATTAAATTATTCATTCAGTTAAACAGCACCTGAGTAAGATAAACCATTTCAAAATCCCTAGATTTTGGCAGAGAGATTATGATTTTGCCCCAGGTATTTTTAGTTCAATCATTCTCCCCAATACACCTACGCCTCACAATGCAGCAGTCACGTAATACTGCATGCAGCAAGGACTAATCTAGGCACAGCCAAAACCAACTTTGTATGTTTCTCCTACATCATCATAAAAAAGAACTAATAGGCACCAAGTTAAAGACAAGAACCAGCACAAAAGTTTTGTTACTTAAGCCTACTAAAAAGCTCATTGTTCACATATCGCTGTTTTCATGTTAGTAATTAAAACTCAAGCCCAAGACCATAAAGTTGAAATCCTTAGTTTTTATATAGATCTGTAGGGCTTTGTATAATTGATTGCTGCACTTATGTTGAGCTTTCAGCATGGTTTTCACCACTTGCTTCTTGCCAAAGACAACTTCTCTTCATACCCTAACAGAGGTTAATGCCAAACCTCCAACTGATCCTTATATATTTTGGCAGGAAAGCATTTTAACTCTGAGAATTCCAAACTTGCCTTGCATTGCATTTACTTGCAACATTGCTTTATTTTGCAGTACTTCAATCACCAAAATACATGTTGCAAAAGATTAGCTGAAGTCCTCTTAACATAAGACAAGGTAAACACAACAACATGTACCCTTATCATGGAACAGCATCCGATTCTTGATTTCAAAACCAGAAATATTCTTACAAAGAACATTAACTTCTAAAATATAGATGTAAAGAATACTCAAGCTTAACTCTGTTGACTGCAGGTACTAGGGAACCAGCTAAGCAGCACTCATCATCTAGAGAGAAACTAAGCTAAGACTTCAGCCAGCTGTGAGTCCTGAGAGTGCAACGCACTCAAATACAACCTTTAAAAATCAACCTAGAAAACTAAAAGCTGCCAAAATCCTATCAAGTCCCTTTATGGATGGGCTGCTTACTCTAGCAAGCCCTCTGCTCACACAGGCTTTTTTTGCCTCTCACTCCCATCCCACCAGAACAACCAGCAATAATTTATTAAAGAAGAAATTCAGCCACTTCTCTGTCTCCAAAACACTTCACTACTACTTTTGATGCAAAGGAAATTTTCTGCCTGCTTCGTTTGCAGTCAGCCCTAGGGTCACGGAGGGCAAAGTCAGTATTTTCAGGACTAGTAAAATACTTCATAAAACCATGCACTGTGAACAGCATTCATTTTACAGGCTTAATAAAAGTATTTGTAATCTCTAATTCATAGCTAGCTCTTCAGAAACTATATGATATATGAATAATGCAGATCATTGTCCCTAACATGCTCTTTCTTCCCTTCATGCCTTCTGCCATTTTTAGAATTCCAGCTTGTTACACTGTTTTAACTAGAGGCTCAAGAAGGCATATGGCTCTAAATATGCATATTAAGAGTGCTAAATTTGAACAGATGAAACCTGAAAGTACAGATTCTGATATTTCCTATATTCCTCAGGAGAAAAAAAAATTCACTGCACATTCCAGTCTGAAGTAGACAGTATTTTGCTAAATTAACCACTGAATTTACACAAGAACAGCTGCATAAAAATGTAAGTTGATCTCCCATTGCTCACATGTTTACCACAGTATTACTAAAACTGAGATCAACACACATGGGTTCTACAGTTCCTCACACTATTTCCATGATAGTTTTGACATAAAATTTCATATAGTTTTGAAATTATAATGGCAGCAAGCAAGTTTAAGCACAGAAAAATAGATGACAAATGTACTGCTTATATCATGTTCTAAAAAGTCAGAGTAAAATATGTGAGAATTCAAGATGCTAGTGGATTTTTCTTGCTAAAATACTGAGAAAAGTTTTCAGATTCATTTAAAGTAAAAAGCATCTTACAATCATCTTGGTATAATGGAAAACGGAAAGAAGTAATTCACAAACTTCTTCAGAAGTAAGGAGTGTTGTTTGCAAACAGGGTTGGCAAGGCAGAATGTTTTAAAATACTGTTTCTCAGATTTAATTTAGCAATACAGATGGAAACTCCATTCACAAAAAAACCCCAAAAAACAAACAGACATTGAATAATCAAACTATTAACCATTGCTCAAAGAACATACATAGTGAAACTTTTTCAGATTTCAACAATGGCATGCCAAAGAATTATCACTAAACAGTTAATTTACTATATTGTTTACAAGATCTCTCTAGTTAGGATTTGTTTTCAGAAGTACTTAAAAAATTCCAGATAAGGCTCTGTCTTTCCCTCTCCAAAAATTTATTCAGGATATTTGCTGTTCTTGATATGTTGTGGAGGATAAAAACCTAAACAACTACATTCTACAGGAGGTGAAAAAAATACAGCCTGAATTAGACACTGAACATATCTCAAAGTATTCACAAAGATAAGAGCTCTAAAGTAGGTGGGTAAAGTTTTAATACTCATCAATTTCATTGTAAAAAAAATAATCACGTTATTAATTGTCACTATATGGAATAGTTACAGGTTTCCACATCAGGCAAGCTTCCTGCTGAAGAGGGAATTACTAAATTAAGACAAGGGTCAAAAAAACCTTGCTATTATTTCATGGTAATAACAGTAACAATAACAATAAATCATCGATAATTGATGAATAGTTTTTAAAAATATTTACATTGGGCTTGTTTATACAGCGAGAACAATGGAAAGCCAAGGACTATCGTGGTTTGGGCTTTATATTAATGCATAAAATGCATCAGTTGCAGCTTTAAGGTTACTGCACACACAGGAAGTGGTTCCTCCTATCTAAGATATTAGAAGGCTTCCTTCAGCAAGATCCTTTGCCTCTAGGAAGGTTCACGCCCTTTTATGACCTGAAATTTTCTGCAGTTTCAGTTGTTTTGTATCTCCAAACTCATTAAGTGAAACTGAAGACAAATAATTTATGATACAGCTTGCAAGGCTGCTGCTTTTCATGTGTACCAACACCAATAACGTTTACACTAAACCTTAATGTTAAAAATTCTAATTGAGACAAGCATCTACTTGTAATTCCCACTTCCAATTGTTGATAAAGACACGGAGATGAATGAGCATACATCTCAGCTGGAGAGGTCTAACTTGGCAAAGAAGAAACAGCTGAGGCAAAGGTGCATTTTAACATTTTAGTCTGTGCTTAGTTCGTCTAAGTTTGTGAACACCATGACAGAAATAAATAATCAAACATAGAAAGCATGACAATATAGGGGAGAATTCACCCTGCAAAATGCATTTTTTTGCTATTTTGTTTAGCAACAGCAGAAAGGACAAGGTGCTTTTTTCGTAAGAGAAACTCTACAGAAGTTCTGTAGGTGAAGAAAAAAGGCCACTACAGCTTAACAAATACTAGCACACAACATGCACTTCAAACATTGAATAACATGCACTTGAAATATTTCAAGATCAGTGTGCACACACAGCTCCACATGAACGTGGCTACAACATCCTGTGATCGAAGCCAGTCTGCTTGCTTTCTTCTCCCCCTCCTTATTTCTCTTCATATTTATCCCCACCAGAAAAAGTTCAACAGTCCACCTGTTAATAGCACATGCAAGGCCATATAATAAATTTTTCAGAACATTTAGAAGTGCTAATAAAATAAAATAGGATAAAGGTGGGTGTATCACAAATTAAGACTATACTGATTCAACCTTTTCCACTTTTTCTTTTCTAGAGGCAAAGATAGAACCACCATCTGTTAGTTTTACCAATCTAGACTTTAGTAAGGCACTTGGTGATGGCATACAGGAAACGACAGTGACAACTGGAAGAGCAGAAAAAAGATGACATTCAACAACAAAAAGAATGAACTTGTAGAGTAATGCAAAAATCATGCACTGGAATGCGCAACTAATAAAAGTTATGTGCTGTAATGTGCCTGTAGCACGTACTCTCATGTACAGGTACTATACATCTGTGTATGTACAACCACCTGTCCTGTGCAGCAGGAAGTCATTATCTGGAAGTTATCAAGGACCAGAGCAGGCCAAAAGTACCTAAAGAGACAGCAAGCACAGCTAAGCAAAGGTTGGGTGCAATCACACAATTGTGTCGGGCAGTAACTTCTAGTAGACATCAGCAAACATTAAGATTATATGATGCACCGTTATACATTCCTTGCAATACTATGCACCGTTTCAGTCATCCGCATTCAAAAACATAGGTTCAGAGGAAAATCCCTTTTTTTTTTTTTTTTAAATCTTCTAAAACTCAGGTCAAGAAGTAGCCATTTTCTCTTCACCAGTTTGGAGGTGACCAGACAGAAAAAGAAATATTTCAGGAGAAAGGCTACCATAAGGAAGGGTGAAAACTAGGAACTGCAAGATTCTTCACCAATACAGAGGAAATAGAAGCTCTGGATGAGTTTTTCAGAGCATGAGAATGAAGGGATAAAGGTTTTCAGAGGAATTATTTCTGTGATAATTGAAAGAAGAGCTCAAGGACAATTCTCTTCCATTTCTGACTACCAGTACTGAAACAAGATCTAAGAACACTAGCACAGTGTTACGGACAAAAATAATGGGCAAATAATTCAGACCGAAGCACACTTGCTTAACTGGTCTGAGCTTTAAATTGTTTCTTTTGGTAATAAGAAATGTTACATGACCTTGCAAGTAACATTACTTGCTTGCCACAGATTTGTCATTGCTTTACTTTCCACAGTAAAACGTCTTAAATTATGGTTCCAAGTAGCAACAAGTAGCACAATTCTGAGTATTTACTTCTGCCTTTAATAACATGTGTCCACAATAGATTTTTAAAGTTTGATACATACGTGTTAGCCAAACAACAGCTGTTCATTTTCCTACTCTACTGTTTGTCAAATCCTACTTCCTCCTTCCTACTCACCCAACTCTTGCCTTTTTCCCTTCAGTTTTTTTACCTGAACCCTACAATCACTCTACATCCATTCTCTGCCTCCCTATATTTGTCCTAGTGCCCATACTTTTATGTGACTTTATCCTGAGTTGGGAGACTGGGGACTTGAAAGCATCAGGACAGAATGAGCATCCTTCAAGCACAGTCACGTTTCTCCTGCGACACCTTACAAGAAACCTATCCAGAAACACCACATCTCAAACCCACAAAAATCAAGGAGTATCAAGAATGTTACATCCTACTTGGGCTTTAAAAAATAAAAATAATAAAAATAAAAAAATAAATAAATCGCTGAAAAAGACAATTAGGACTTCAGTTTTCAAAGTTTAAGTTTTTCCAAACAAATTCATTTTGTTCATAAGATTTCTGTCTTTCAGAATCACTATAATTAAAGCAAGAATTGTTACACATGTATCCTATGTTCCCTTTACATAGAGCTGAACAATTGAGAAAAAGAATCAGTAAGAGATTTAAGAAATTGTAAGAAAGAAGTACACTAGTTCTATTTACCTCTTTCATATTCAATGGGTAAAAATTCTCAAAAAAAACCCAGCAAGTAATCTGTAAATAGTGGTGCACTAACATCTCTCGCATGGACCAAATAACACTTGACAAAGAAAATATAATTTGAATAATTTTTGCATTTCTGTAATAAAAGACTGCTAGCTGCTCATCCAAAACAAAACAGGAAAACATTTAGAAAAAGTTCCAAAACTAATAAAACTGCATCTCTTCTGAAATAAAATTAACTGTTAAAAAACCCAAAGGAACACATAATGAACTAGAATGACTCACTTGAACTGGAACTACTCTCACTTCAACTTCATTCAAGTCAACACACAGAGAAGTCACTACTTATGAAAAGCACTGAGCATTCAAGATAGCACTCAAAATACTTTGAAAACTTGCAAACATTTGAGCTATCAAGTTAAATTTGTTTTCTCAATCATTACAAAATTTCCACGATTGTTAAGTTTTCTCTGCCTAATTTAACAGTAGCAGCTTTGCTACTTGTGAGTAAAAAAAAGCCAAACACATACAACTCCCCCACCCCCACAAGAAAACCACAAAACTAACAAATCAAAACCAACCAACCAAAACTTAAAACAATTCTGCTCTTCAAGAAACTTACCCACTACAAACACTAGAACAGCCTGAAAGTTTCAACTCAGGCTTCTTCTCAACAGGACAAAGCCAAAAGTGGAGGCTTTGGCAGAGGCATCAGGGGGTTTCCTGACACAATTCCAGGAAGAGAAGACCCCACTGTAGTAGATCTACTCAGTTTAACACATAAATATTCAACTCAGAGTAACTTGCTGTCAACTCAACACAGCTGGGACAGTAGGAAAATTATGCAACTACATTTTGATTTCAATGTAGCAAGATTATTTCAAGCAAAAGGAGTCCGGAATTCAATGATTCTATGAAAAGTATATAAATTACTGTTTTTTAAAAAACCGAAGTTTCTCCAAAAGAATAATTTCGAAGTATTTTTAACCATATCATTTTATACCCACAAGACATCATTATCCATGCTTATGAGTAAGCCTTAAGAAAATTTAGTGCCCTTTAAACCAGTCACGTGTAATTCAAATCACAGCTGCATACCAGGACGAATTTTATCTATTACTAAAATTTAAATATGCTATACTTTAACAAAACTTTTTTCTAACTGCTATTCAAGTACCATCAGATTTAAGCTAAAAAAGTGACAATTTGAAAATGCTACAAAAGATAATATTAAAAAGGTCAGATTATTTTGAGACAAGAAAGAAAATATCTAACTGATCAGGAACACCCCTGATTTCATGTCAAAACTATACCTAACCAATGATTGCTGGCCTAAAATTTAAATCTAAACTATAAAGAATGTACGTCTAGAACTCACACCACAACACTACCTTGATGATATAACTTTTCAGACAGCAAGTCAAAAAATAAGTAACTCTCAGGCATGAAGATGAAAATTAAGCACTTTTCAAGTAAACTGCAACATTATTATTTTCCCTTTATTTCCCTATTTTGTTCCCTTTATTCTGCTTGAATAGAGAACAGTACAGGTAGTACAACTTTCAACTTGATTACCTGTTTGCCCACACTAGGAAAATGCAGCAGTCAGTAGAACTATTATACAAAGTTTCCTTTCATTGCACTTGTTCTAGAGCTCCAGGTAGACAGCTAAGAATTAAAAAGAAATCACTCCTTTCATTCACCAGGCCTAAACCCCAGTCCAACAGCAAAAATTGCAAGAACTGAAAGAACCGGTTCTACTCAAGAACTCATAAAGCAGCTTTTTCCTTAAAAAAAAACAAAACACCACCTTACTCAAATGGAAGGAACAAGTACAGAGATGAAAATAACTGAAATTTATTGAACAGCTGATAAGGTAGACAAACCATCTCATTCCCTAAGGTTTGCTAGTTCCAAGCAACTTAACAGGAACTTAAGACAAAGAAATCAAACAAATACAGTTTGAAAATTTTAAAGCACCTGTTTCAAAATAGGGTGCAACTCTTGCATATTTTGTCTCTTCTCTTTTTACAATGCATCAGAAGTTGTAAATAAAATTTTAATTGATTGACTTACCTTCTTATCTTCTTTTACTTTGTGGGGTTTCTTTTTCATTTTTTTGTCATCCAATTCTTGATCCGATGTAATAGCAGGATTATCTATGCCACCCTTCCATGTTTCAACAGGTGAAAGAAGTGGGTCTTCTTCGCTTCCACGATGCCTTCCTTTTCTTTTAGCTTTAGAGGTGGTAAAAGCCTCATCATCACTTGCATCCGAATGTGTTCTCCTATAGTAAGACTTGGCTTTGCTGAACAGCGTCTTAGACTTGTACTTGTATTTTGAAGGCCTTCTTTCCCCATGACCTTTGGATACTCTATCAGAAAACCCATTTTCTTCCTCACCTTGGGTATTTATAACAATTGAGTTTCGAACTTTAATAATACGATTCTGACTATCCTCTGGAACCGCATAGATATCATCTGCAAAGCCTTTATGTTTGTAAATCGTGTCAATAGGTTCAGCATAGTTGTCAGATTGGTCTGTATCTTCTGGTGGTGCTGCAGGCACTCGAGAAGGCTGTTTCCTAGGGTTTTTGCCAATACCTGCCTCAATTGTTTTCAGGAGGTTAGGATCCAGCTTTTTCACATTTGTTCTTGGAACAAGTGGTTTCGGTTTTATCGGAGGAGGCACTTTATGGTTGCGTTCATGGTCGTGACAATTGATTGGTGTACTGTGAATCGGATACTCATTTCCTTCCAAATCCAGTCGGTACTTTGAACGATCACTAGGTGCTGGGAGTAACCTTACATCATCACCAATTGGACTGTAAGGCGGTGGACCTTCGGCATCATCCTCTGAATCTGGGTAATTATAGTCAAGGGAACCTCCTCTCGGAGATCTTGGAAAAACATCTTCGCTTGTATGCGCTGATTCCCTGGTGCTGTCTGACATGTAGGAACTTTCAATCATGTTTTTCTTCTCTAATACATCACTGAAGAACAATGTGAAAACCTCCGTTTGACGATGATACTGAGATAATGAATATAAAGCTGTAAACTTGGCAGTAATTTCTGTTGCTATGTGTTCTCCTTCAGTCATGAGTTCCTTGATCGCTTCATTCTCGAAGAAGTCCGCCTGGCTATCAGTAACAGCCACCAACTGGACAGGAATCGTATCTTGAACTTCAGAAAGAAACGCCCGAAGCATTCCCATGGATGCCTTTCGCTTCGCAGAATAGACCAGTATATATCCATGAACAAGTTCATCTTTCCTTACACCAATCGAAGAATGATATGATAATATAGTTATCTGTATTCGACGTCTCTTTTCACCTATTATTTTATCAAGCATCAAAGAATTATTCTGGCCAGCCTGAGCAGCACTACAGGAGTGAGAATCAAGGAAAGGCGAAAGAATAAGATCCACACTGAACGGATCGCCACACATGGCACACATGACAATCCTTAAGTCAGCTTCTGACAGATCTTTAATGGTGGGAACTGGACTTACAACATCAAAATTGTGTTTAACTGCTTCCAGTACTCCCCTCAGAGCTTGTTTTATTTGGGCCTCATTAAATTTGCGTGGGTATGTACCAGCAGGCACATCTACAAAAGGACACTGTAACTTGTTAGCCAATTGCTGTCCCTGATGTCTCAGAATAGGTAGATTCTTGCCAACACTGTCCCTCTGGTTAGCCAATATCAACGTAAATGAAAGATTAGCCATATACTTGTCTCTCCTTATCTGAGATGCTTCAGCCCTTATTTTTGCAATGCACTCCCCAATAAAAGTCAGTGATTCAATAGAGTTAAACACACAGAAACAACCATGTGGTTTGAAGGCTGAGGTCCACAACTGAGTCAGCAAGTAAGGAGATTTGGCATCAACTGGCCTAAGATCTAGTTCATATATTTTTCCATCTAATGCATATTCATCATCAGTGGATTGTGTCCGAATTTCATTTGCCAATTCTTGTGCAAGGCCATCTTTGCCCAAAATGAAAAGATTGATTTTATCAATGTTGGCACTATCATGGTATAAATTTGAGCGTCCATGGTCTAGCTGCAGAAGACTATTGGCAAGCAACTCTTCTACTTTTATGTCCATGCAGTTTTGGCCACTGAGACAAGTTTCTTTAGTTGGGTGATAAACAAATCCTATGTGTTTGAGCAGAAGAGATTCTCTATCAGGTGCAAGTTTCTGTAAAGCTTTGTATCTAGGTTCTTCACTCAGAACCGCATGAATTTCACTCATTTTATCTGTACTTGGTGTTGCATTAAGATCCAGATCATAAAATAGCTCTGAATGTTCAAAAAGCATTTCCTGAAACTCCTCTTTGGCTTTTTCAACAATCTCCCTCTGATGCCTACCATACACTTCCTTACTATCTGCATCAGTGATGTATTTGAATGCTTCATCGTCCACCACAAAACATATAACTTCTTCCCATGGCTGTCCGGGTGAAATAAATTGGATTTTCTCAAGAGTTTTTTTGAATTTCTCTTTCATCTCAACCCTCCTTTTTTCGGATATAAGATGCTGCACATGGTTTTGATAAACTTTTTCTGCCTCTAGCGTAGTGAGAAGGTCAAATGGAATCCTTCTGTCATTCACTTTATCTATGTGGTCAGTTTCATCCCAGGGTGTTTTTTCAAGCACTACAAAACAGGACTGGAAGTCAGGCCTTTTCTCCATTACCTTCAAGGCTTCTGACCAGCTCAAAAGTTCAATCTCATCAAGATTTGATAGAAGAGTATTAAGAGCTCTTGGCAATGCATTAATGTATTCTTCTTTTCTCTTTCTAATATGTTCCTGTTTAAGTTGCTCTATGTGTTTGGAAAATGTATTTTTGGCCTTTTTCGTTCCTTCCAAATTTATGTACTCTTCATAATCAGGGTGGTTTTTCAGTTTGTTACTAACAGTTTTCCAAGTTGCATGATAGTCTCTCACAGTTTGGACAAGTTTCTCAAACTTATCTGTTGCCGTAACAACTAACTGTCTTTGAGTTTTATAGGCATCCAGATAGGGGATTATTTTAGGTTTACCACGAGTTTTATCCATCATTTGTACCAGTGCAGTAAAACATGTTTCAACATTGACATTGAATCTTGCCGATGTTTCCACAACCACAAGGTTCTTCTTATTCGAAGCAAAGGCCTGAACCTCTCGCAGATAATGATCCACACATTCATCACATTTTGTTGCTGCTATTATTATGGGTTTTTTAGATTTTGAGAGCTGGATATAAAGATTATTCACAAATTTAAGCTGATCATCAAACTTCCTATTGCATCCTTGGCTTACGTCAATGCACAGTAAAAACCCATCTATGTTTAATTTCCCTTCAGGCATTTGTTTTTGCTCAAAGTCTTGCTCCAAGCCTAGCTGATCTGTGCAAATGTACATTAGTTTTTCTGCGGACTGCAGTTTGGCGGCAGCTGCACGTTTTATGTACGGTTGTAAATTTGTACTCCGATGAGGCAAGAAAGTCTGATCATCAATGAACTCAGTCTGTTCAATTACATGAATTCTGCACTCAATTCCATCCTCACCACTTTGTGTTACGTCACCCCAGTACAAAAAGTGATCATTGTTAACAACTCTTCCTCCAAAGTCAATTGTGCTAAGCACAGAGGTATGCTCAGGATAATATTCATCTGCTTTTGAACGAACGAATCTATTGCACAAACATGACTTTCCGACTCCACAATTACCTTTATCCTTTTCAGTTCCAGACAGTCCAACAACACTAACAGCATAAGATGGGGGGCGTGGCTCTTTGTTTTTTGCCATCATAACTTTCCTCTCATCCTTTTGCAATTATCAAGGTAACTGTATGTGGTTTTCATTCTGGAAAAGGTTCCTATAAATTTGAATTGTATATCCAGGATTCCAGAAATTGCTTTCAGTTGTTCCTGCTTCAGCTTGTGATTACGAGAACCTCAGATAACCAGGACAAGAAGCATCATCTTCCTAAAAAAATACAGAAAAAAAAAATTAAGATTGCAGGTACCCTGATTTTCTGTGTATATGAAAATCGTACAACTACTTTGAATGAGATCTTAAATTCATAATTCAGTAATGTTAATACTATTTATACTACAAATTTTAAAAGAGACAGAGTTTAGGCATGGTTTAGTAATAGTCTGTCAGCTGTTTCGACAGCTGATCTGCATACTTCTAAAAAAAAGAAAACCCACACGCAAAACCCCAGATTACCATCTTCCTCCTTAGCTTATGAACACTGGGCACTAAAAAGCAAAAACACAACATAAAAACTCTAAACCCAATCCAATATTCACGTACTTCTATTCACACTCACATTTTCACTAGATATCGTGCTCATCTGCACAAATAACACTACTTTTATGTGCATTTGTAGGTTTGAGCTCAGGTTGCAGTAAAGAAAATTTCAGAATAAGTAGCTGTAAAAGCAGGCATTTGGCCACATGCCTCAGCTGCTACCTATCTGCAGAAGTAGACTATTTGTATACTAACAGCAAACTGCTTTTAAGGAATTCTACAGAAAACCACAAACATCATACAAATACTAAGAGTAGAACTTATGTATAAATTTTAAGACTACAATGTTGTGTCATTCCTTCTGTCTCTATGAAAAAAACAAACTTTTATTAACTGGAAACAAAAACTACTATATCTACATTCAGACTTTCACAGAATTACTACAAGGTTCCAGTGGCTTTATTGAAGCTGTCATCAAGTATGACAATTATCACTAACTCTCAGTTATTAATCAGAAGAATTTGCTTGCATGCATACTGCAAATGGAAATGTATTTGCTGGTTTTGAATCAATTACATTATGAGGAAGACAGAAGAAATTGAATACCCAAATGACTGGTCCCAGCAGATTGTGACGAGCGGCATGAAACCTATTCGGGGTCCAGTAACTAGCAGTGCACTCCATGGGCCAGTACTGGGTCCAATACTGTTCAATATCTCCATTAATAACTTGCATGATGGGGGAGAACATATCCTCAGCAAGTTTGCTGATGACAAAATTAGAAGGAGCAAATTATAGAGTCCTGCATGCAGGGAGCAATAACCCCATGCACCAGTATATGCTGGGAGCCGGCTGCCTGAAGGGCAGCTGTACAGAAGGAGACCTGGGGATGCCAGCGGACATGAACACAACCCAGCGGTGTGCACCTGCGGCAAACAAGGGTAACAGTACCCTGGGCAGCATCGGACCAAGTACTGCCAGCAGCTCAAGGCAGGTGAACCTTCCCCTCTTTGCAGCACTGCTAAGGCCACACCTGATGCACTGTGTCCAGTTCTGCAGTACAGGAGAGATACAGAACTACTGGAGAAGGCAGCAAGGGGTTACAGCACCACAGCATCTCTCATTTAAGGAAAGGCTAGGACAACTAGGACTGTTTAACCTGGCAAAGAGAAGACTCAGGGAAGATCTCACCAATGTGTACAAACACTGGGAGGAAAGGTGCAAAGAAAGCAGAGCCGAACTCTGTTCTGTGGTGCCCAGGGACAGGACAGGAGGCAATGGGCACAGACTAAATTGCAGAAGATACCATATAAACATCAGGAAACACTTTTTTGATTGTGAAGGTGACTGAGCACTGATCTGGTTTGCCCAGAAAAGCTGTAAAGGCTCCTGCACTAAAGGTATTCAAAAGACACCTGGACACAGACCTGGGCAATCTGCCCTAGATGACCCTGCTTGAGCAGGGAGGCTGGACAAGATGACATTCACAGGTCTCTTCCAACCTACACTGTGCTATCCTCTGTGAAAATATTTTGATAAAAATACTTCTCATTTGCTTGGTAAAAAGACAACTATTATATGGCACTATAAATGAAAGGTAGATACTACTGTACTTAACATATTTGCTTTTACATTTGTAGAGTACAAAGTAACAACATAAATGAACTTAAACAAACCTATAAATAGCCCTTATAAGAATAAAAGTATAACAAGCATCAATACTGAAATTTTAGTGTTATACACTTTGTCCTTCTTAGCAACAATTAACTAACCAAAATATAAAATACAAACTACATGCATAAAACCAGCTGTTAGTTACAGAAATCACAGAAAAGGAAAGTATTTTTTAGGAAGAAAGTATCAACTTCACTACAAAACGAAGAGGAACACCTAATTTTTATACTTGAGAGCTTTTATATTGCAAAACCTGGAACTTTTATGCCAGAGTTTAGGATTATTTTTTGTTTAAATCAGATTACTCAAAGACATTCAGAAACACAACTTGTACTTTAAATTCTGCTTTTCACTGTCTCTACTGTGTTTATTTTATTCTTAAAACACAGAATTTGGAGCTAACAGAAAATGGCTCCAGGAATAAAAATACTTAGCAAAAGTAACATCCTTTACAAGCAGTATTTATATTACTACAAATAAACCCAGTGTTTTCTTTCTAAAGCAAAGCTTATCATAGTAGCATCATTCAAACTGATAGAATGAGAAATTTAGTCAGCACTTTCACTATAAAATGTTTTCTGTTTGCCACAGCACAATACGGATTTCATGTGGACTAAACTAGAACACAAAAATCCTCATCCACAGGATTACTTCATTTCATCAGGAAGACACTGTCAATTTGCAATTAGTTTATAAGAAACAATCAATACTTTCAGATACTCTACATCCTCAGTAGCAAAGGTTGTTCCTCCTCCATCTATGAAATGTTTTGTTAAATCGATACATTCTTAAGCAAGTAAGTACAAAGAGTAAGGTGAAAGGGGACACTAACAAAGGGAGAACAAACACATCAGTCTCTCATTAAAGTTCTGACATGAAAGATTTTAACCACAGTAGAAGCTGAATCAGTAAAGATATTTAAAACCAGTGGGGGTGGGTTTTGTTTTTTTTTTAAATAGAGTTCCTACTTTGCACTGATTGTACAAAGTCACAAAATGAAATCTATGTTAATTAAGTAATAAAACTGGTAAAAATCTGACATTATAATGGCTTCACATTTAATACGTGTAATCATCATTAAATTGTTCTCCAAATGGAAGATTTTTCATTTCACTATACCACTAATGTAAAGATATTTTATAGTTTTATACTGTTTTAAAGCGTGCACACTGGCGATTCATTGTTAGTTCCATTATCTTAGTCCAATCTGCCTAATTCAATTATAACAAATTGTAAACACTACAATTCATCTAACCCTCCCCCTCACCTTCGTTACAGATTCAAAGGAGGGGCTGTTTGATTTCTCCAACTGATTTCAATCTTAGGATTGAAAATAATACATCTATGATTAAACAGAAAATTCTGAGGCACTTAGAAGATACAAAGTGTGTGACATCACTGCAGGAAGAATCTATGACCATCTCCAGATGCACTGTAAGACCTTGCCTCTATAGACTTTTAGATTTCTAAGTGTAGTTATAAAGAAAATAAGGTAGCAGCTTGTACTTATTTACCCACCGTCCCCCTTAAACACATTATAAAGGCCTAAAGCCCAAACTTACCCTTAGGAAAAAGAGGTGCAAAGCAAGATGACTGTCCTGCTGTGATCTTGCTGCAGTAATGTCACACATTTAAACAGTGCCCTTCAGTAAGTCCTTCCCTGAGGGATCTGAAAACAAAAAATAAGAACCGTTAAAAGTTTCAAGTTTATGAAGGAAGAAGCAGCAATCAGACAAGGCACACCACTTCACCTATGCGTGAGGATTGTTTTCCTTATTTTAAACCCATAAACAAAACTCCAGAGCTCAAGCTGGTCTTTGTCTAAGTTTAGAGGTTTTAAATCCTGTAAGCACACCTATTAATACTTGAGAGAGGGGAGAGCTCTTAAGTGACAGTGATTTGAATTTCAACAATACCTAAGTTGCAGAAGCCTGTTCTGAAAGAAATTAATGTAGTTTCTCAGATAACATATAAAATGTGAACTATAAAAATCACTAATCACTTGTAGAATAATTTGGAATTCTAAAGTATTTAGAACCTAGCTTTGTAAGATGAAGTTGGTATAGTCGTAAGTACAAAACATATGAAACAAATGTATGTCTATGTACATATATTTTATTACTAGGAAAAAAGTACAGTCTACCTCAAAACCCTTTTACCTGTAGGACATCACTTCTAAATTAAAAGGCCTCACGAACTGTAACAAATTAGAAATTAGAAGTATAACTATGTTTGAAGATTTTGAATTCTCAGCTAGGGTACAAATTATTAATATAACCCTCTTAAGTGTTGATCTCACTGCAGGGATGCTACTATAAAGTAACCAAAAATGGAACTCTCTTCCACTGTTCTTCCCTTTGCATCCACACAAAACCCAGACTTTGCCAGGCCAGTGACCCATATATTATGATGCAGAAAAGGAAAGGAACTTGAGGCACTTGCACTGAAATACTACGTAAGCCTTTTTTAACTAAGGAAAGGTGTCATTGTTAAGCAAGATGCAGCACCATGCTGTGTATGTGCTAAATACTACATCAAAGCAGCAGAGTTTTTTCTTGTTTTGCCCTTTACAATTATATTCTTAGTAATTTCACTTTGCTTTGGGAATAATATAGCTAACTGAAAGAGTCTAAGCTCTAGTAAATTTTCTTTTGGACAAAAAAGGTTTGGCAATACTGATAAACAATATACCAATACCACAACAGTAACGAATCTTGTGCTACCAAACAACACCAAAATCAATAGGCAGCAGTCTATCAGTCCTGCATTAAGCCTGGCTGAGCTTCAGCGCTAAATTCTATCACCTGAAAGAGAAGATAGGTGGTAAGTCCTGTTCCCTGCCCTTACCTCCAAGCTGTGGCACTCCTCTACATCCACAGCTAGCTAAGCAGAACAGATAGCTGCTCATGAGGAAAAAGACAATGGGACTCTGAAGAAATCAGAGTACGTGGAAGAGCAGACAGACTGAGAGAAAAGTGTCTGTGCTTGCAAGAATGCATCTGAGGCTTGAGAGACAGTGCCACAAGAGAAAGCTCAAAGACAGGCCCTCACAACATCAGTCAGAAATGTTCAGAGGTCAGAGAAAGCCCTATTTACAAACACATGTTTCCCAAAGTCTTCTGAGCTGAATTCTAAACACTGGAATAGAATGCCATATTATTACCAAGTAATAAATACTTGAAGAGTTAATCACCTATCATTACTAAGAAATTGTGGCTGCACAGGAACTTGTAGATGAGTCCACAGTCAAGAAAATCACTTACAGATAAATACCCTTGAGTATTTCTCAACACCCTCCTAAATTGCTTTCTGAATGTAAAAATGTTTTAGACCTAACATGGCTGAAGCAAAAATGTTGTCTGAAAGAGTCTACAGAATTGCTTATGACCATCAACCATTTAAGCAGCTGCCAGAAGGGAAAATAAAGAGTGTTTTCCCCAAGTCCTTTACTCACTCACTCTGTAGTGTTGTTTAGACACAATGGTTTATGAATTAGTATTTTCTGAGGTTAGTTTCAATCACCACAGTCTTGCAACTGTGTTTGTAAATTACCTGACCAAGCAAAGCAAAGCACATAAAAATAAAAGGCCCATCACAGCCCAGTCTGCCTTACAAGCTATACAAATATACCAACAGAAACTTACTGTAACCTGTGCTCTGTAAGAGCAGATCACAAAGTAAATTCCAACACATTAGGTATCACTGAAATGGTTTGGAGGGTGAGTTTGAAAGTGTTGTACACTCAAAGTATCATGGACTATGATTCCAAGAAAGTTACAGCTCCAGATTCAAGATACTGCTGACACCAAGTTTTTATACCAAGTCATTCCTCACTTCATACTTTTTGAGAACCAAAACCTGGCATTGGAAAACATTTAGTACAGTACCCAACGTCCAAGATCTATCAGCACAACAGTAACTATAGCCCTACCCAAAACAGAATAAGAATTCAACTGTTTTCCCTTCTACAACCAGTAAAAAAAAAAAAAAAGTTGATGTACCTTAACGTGATGTTGTCATTTCTCATTCAGTATTTATCAGGAGTTATCATTTTCACTCCAGCAAGCATAAGAAATCTTCCCTTCAAGTGAAAATCCTTTTTAGAAATGAAACCAGAGCATACCAATGTTGTCTTATCAACAATTTCAAATCACCTAAGTCTGTTGAGGTCCTAACACTTCATGTGTCCTGTCCACTTTACAAACACACCAATATTCTTGCCTTCACAAGTGCTGATAACCTTAATTAACCACACTTGAAATCTTATTTATAAATAATGGTAAATACAACAATTACCCAAGTATCAGACAACATGAGAAAAAACATCATCCAAGTTGCTTATCAGAAAGTAAGCTCAGTCAAGCAACAGCAAGACAGTAAAGGACAATGTCTTGCAATGCCCTCAACAGTGATCCTCTGGCTGAAAAGGATTAAAGTTGAAGAGGTATGCTGATTAACCGTGCTAGGGAAATGAAGGATGAGAACGGATGACACCGCTGTTCATTTCAGATTTGGTTAGTATGATGGCCAACTACCATCCCTAAATGAGTTCTGTAGCATAAATAATTCTTTCCATACAAAAGCAAAGTAATCAATGTATTTAAAAAAACAAAAAAGAGAGAGAAACCCCACCCGCCCAACTTCATATTATAAAGAAATGAAAAACTGTGTTTAAAAACAGAAGTTCAAAGCTCTTAGTTCCTACTAAGTTCAATAAATGTCTTCTATTAATAATAATACACTGAAGAACACCTGTGTATTACTCAAAATTAAATCAGAGCCTAAGTATTATTTCTGAATTCAAAACAAAACATCATTCTTTAGGTGGAATCTAGCAATCCCGGAGCATCTATCATCATTATTGCTCTCCACAAAAAAAACCTAAACAAACAAGAGAAAAACCAAACCAACCTACATACATTAAATCAAGGTACAATAAACAGGTAAACTGCAAAGGTTCAAATTACCAGCACAGCAGTATGCTGAACTTAGGCCTCTCAAGTTACTTAGCTTCAGATTTTTGAATATCTGAAAGCATTCACTATAGTTTCAAAGCCTGTATTTTAACAGGAAAGTGCAAGTTTACAGGAATAATAAATTCTTAATTCTTTTTGCATAGGATAAGCTCCAACCAAAAGCATTCAGAGTGGTCAGAGAAGTTTCTCAGGGCAAGTCTCCCAATCAGGCTTATTTACAGAGGTACTCAGGAAAAACACAACAGAAATAATGGAGAAATTTTACAAAGGGGATACATCAAAAAGCTTATAAAAATTGAAGAAAGAAAGAAAAAGAAGCAGACAAAGAAGGAGGGATCAAAGTAAGGACACAAAAAAGGCTAAAATGCATTTCCTGGAAGAAAAAAAGAAGAAAAATTTACATCCTGGTATCAGCAACTACAAGTAATTTCACTGATCCACAGATCCAGATCATTTCATATTATTTTGCTTCACAAGCAACTGCAGTATAGAATCCAGGACTCAACACCATAAAAGCTTAGTTTGTTGTTTGACCTTGTACAAGCTATATGTGTCGTTTCTACCTGTGTAAAACAACACTGGTTAGCCACTTTTTAAAATTACAAAATGAGAAAGGGAAAAGGCATATATAAGCAGCAAATAATATTCTGCATAAAAATTAGCCAACTTAAATAAATAAATGCCAAAATGCAACAATACACACTTTTCCAAAAATTGTGCATGCAGGTATTGGTTTTGCTTTTTTAAATGCAAACATTCTTCTGTCATGTTTGAAGGTCAACTGATGCAACACTGAAGAAATGCATGGGAATTTTAACTCAAAGCCAAAGAAATAATTCTTATTTACCACAAAATGTAATGTGCAGAACTAGCCACAGATTAATTATTTTGTTTTCCAATAGATGTTAGTGACTAGAAAAACACAGCGAACATGCAAATTCAAAATAACTTCACAATTGTTTCAGATTTTCTTGTGAGGAATTATGAACTCGCTTTTCTTTAACTATTTCATCAAATCTGTAAAAAGTGATGAGACGGTTCAAACGACAATCTGTAAAATGCAATACTCTTCCAGCTCGCTTGACCTTTAGGCTAAAAATTCTCGGAGTAAAAAAGAAAAAAGAACCAAACAAAGAGTGATTAAAGAGTGATTAAGTATTTTGTGTGCCCATTAGGAAAGACGTAACACAGACAGAGGGCAGGAGAAAGCCCCGGGAGCGCTACTCCGGAGCTCCCAGCGCGCCCGGGACCCCCCTGAACCGCGCTGCGCTCCCGCCGGGCGCTGCGGGGCCGCGAGGGCGGGGGGCGCGGGCACCGCGCCGGGCAGCCCCGCGCGGACAAAGCCCCCTGGCGGCGCGCGCCCTCCCGGCCGCGGGACGCAGGCCCCTCCGGAGAGCATTCCTTCCTTATCGCCGAGCAGGAATGCACCGCGGGCTCGCTCGCGCGGCTACGTCATGGCCACAAACGGGGCTGTTCGCAGTTCGCCCGACGTCACCGTGCCACCAGAACTCAGCCACGGGTGTCTGGCTTCCAAACCGCCACTCTCTCGGAGAAGGTCAGGGAGTGCCAGCCCCCCAGAACGCCTTCTGCACACAACCCTAAGGACACGCCGCGGAGCAGGCTACTGAACGGAGCGATGTGGGTGCTTTGTGAAGTTTTATGCGAAATAGTCCTGAAGGATGCCACTATATGGGATTTATCTTGTGTCAAAAAAGTACTTTTCGAAGCCTTAAGACAGCGTCAGCATCCTTTTAATATCTCTATTAAACATAATGGAATTATTTTAGCACCATCTATCAAATAACAAGTCCCAACAGGGAAACTTATACAGAACAATCTATTACTATGACCAGTGCTTTTCTTTCCTACAAAGTCTGCACACGGAAAAAACACCTACAGCTTTAGGAAAGCACATAGCTTGAAAAACATGTGGAGCATTTGGTTCTGCTAGTGCTAAATATAGCATTTTAAAACAATTTAGTCTGAGCCTAAAGTATTTAATTGGATTATGCTACACATGCAACACCTTAGCTAAAGTAAAGTCCAATACCAGGGAGTGGTAGGCATTTGGCTGCAATTATTTACAATTTTACAACAATGGCAGCTGCTTTAGATAGGGATACTTTAAGGGGAAAAAAAATGCTATTTCAGCTCAGTATGTTCCACGCTTAAAAGCGACTTATACTAAAANAACTATTTCATCAAATCTGTAAAAAGTGATGAGACGGTTCAAACGACAATCTGTAAAATGCAATACTCTTCCAGCTCGCTTGACCTTTAGGCTAAAAATTCTCGGAGTAAAAAAGAAAAAAGAACCAAACAAAGAGTGATTAAAGAGTGATTAAGTATTTTGTGTGCCCATTAGGAAAGACGTAACACAGACAGAGGGCAGGAGAAAGCCCCGGGAGCGCTACTCCGGAGCTCCCAGCGCGCCCGGGACCCCCCTGAACCGCGCTGCGCTCCCGCCGGGCGCTGCGGGGCCGCGAGGGCGGGGGGCGCGGGCACCGCGCCGGGCAGCCCCGCGCGGACAAAGCCCCCTGGCGGCGCGCGCCCTCCCGGCCGCGGGACGCAGGCCCCTCCGGAGAGCATTCCTTCCTTATCGCCGAGCAGGAATGCACCGCGGGCTCGCTCGCGCGGCTACGTCATGGCCACAAACGGGGCTGTTCGCAGTTCGCCCGACGTCACCGTGCCACCAGAACTCAGCCACGGGTGTCTGGCTTCCAAACCGCCACTCTCTCGGAGAAGGTCAGGGAGTGCCAGCCCCCCAGAACGCCTTCTGCACACAACCCTAAGGACACGCCGCGGAGCAGGCTACTGAACGGAGCGATGTGGGTGCTTTGTGAAGTTTTATGCGAAATAGTCCTGAAGGATGCCACTATATGGGATTTATCTTGTGTCAAAAAAGTACTTTTCGAAGCCTTAAGACAGCGTCAGCATCCTTTTAATATCTCTATTAAACATAATGGAATTATTTTAGCACCATCTATCAAATAACAAGTCCCAACAGGGAAACTTACACAGAACAATCTATTATTACGACCAGTGCTTTTCTTTCCTACAAAGTCTGCACACGGAAAAAACACCTACAGCTTTAGGAAAGCACATAGCTTGAAAAACATGTGGAGCATTTGGTTCTGCTAGTGCTAAATATAGCATTTTAAAACAATTTAGTCTGAGCCTAAAGTATTTAATTGGATTATGCTACACATGCAACACCTTAGCTAAAGTAAAGTCCGATACCAGGGAGTGGTAGGCATTTGGCTTGCAATTATTTACAATTTTACAACAATGGCAGCTGCTTTAGATAGGGATACTTTACGAGAAAAAAAAATGCTATTTCAGCTCAGTATGTTCCACGCTTAAAAGCAACTTATACTAAAACAAGTTAGTGATAATGTAACAAATGCTTCAACAATTTCCCATACTTTAAGTACTATAGACTTTTAAAAAAACCCCTACATTTGCATCATACTTCCTAAGCTCTAGTACCACTGAGTTTTAGTAGAGTACTATAAATAGAATTTTAAGAATTTTAGCACTTCTTAAAAATAATTTTCAAAGCAGCACAACAATGAAAATAAACCCTGACAAAAACGCACCTGAACAAATATTTGTAATACCCTTACTTTAGATATGTACTATAAATAAGTATGGGTTCCCTCAGAAGGCAGTTAACTCTGGTCACTGATGTCACTGCTGAAAACAACTGTCATGCGGAAGACCCTTCGGAAGGTAAGACAGCACAACTGACAAAAAAGCCACCTATTAACTCCTCATTCTTTATGAAATAAGTATGCAAGCATCAGTGCTGCAACTGGCTTCAATGCACAGGTTTAAAATGGACGTCCAACTGACCAGCTAAAGCTGTTCTCTCTCTACTGCTTTTACTCTGCAGCATAGAGTTTTCAAATTTCTGTCAAGGATCTTTATTAAGAGAAAAAAAATCCTCCAGTTTATCTGCATGACACTAAACTAAAGAATACACACATACCCCCACAGGCCTATTTTGGTCTAGATATAAAACGTTCCCCTCCTACTTATTAAGGAAATATTCCACGCTGGTATCAAAAGCGATACTGGAGAGAGCAAAAGAGGGGGGTACAGAGAGGTGGGGTGTATTATGGGGAGAAGGTGACAAGTATGTCTTCCTTTTATAACTATACAGTCCTGCTTCTTTTTTTAATTAAAGCAATGTTTCATACTCCTTATGTTTTATAGCTACAACGCCACGGCATTACATCTGTACGTCTCTGGTGATTCCCTTGGGTGGAGAAAGTCTAAAGGTTATGCTGGTTGAAGGGACTCAAAAAGCTTGAATGCTGCAACACTGCAACTGGCTACCCTATTCCAAAGCCTTAAAATCCACCTGGTGGAAAAACAGAAATGCACACACATCATTAGGAGAGTGAAGTTTTCTGAAATTTAATACCAAGCAATATTTGAAGGTGAAAGGAAGGAGGAGGGGAATGGACAACTGTTCAAATTTAGTAGAGGAAGGAAAGAACAGAGAAGGCGTGAATGAGTATTAGGGGGTAATGAGGAGGAAAATCAGTACAGAGAAAGGAGAAAAGGGGGGAAAGGCAGTGGGAATGGAATAAGGGAGGAAGCTAAAGGAGTAGGCAGAAGAAGGGAATGAGGAAGGAAGAAGAGAAGAGCAGGGAAGCTCCCCTTCCTGCCTTCCTCCCTCCCTGGAGAGCCGTGACCAGCTGGCAGCCTCGTACAGCAGGCTCAGACCCTCCCATTGCTCAGGCCTTCATCACCTGTCTGGGACCAGGCGCTCCGCTCCCTGCCCTTCCCGCCTGCCCTCCGTGGCGCGGCGGGGCCGAGGGGGCCGG